>OY978506.1:1310570-1910570 GCA_963854855.1 Nasturtium officinale
CAAAGAGTTAGAATGCAGGAGACTTCTAAAGAGATACCTGCTGGTTCCTTGCCACGGTCTTTAGATGTGATTTTGCGGCATGAGATTGTGGAACAGGCCAGAGCTGGTGATACGTAAGTTTTTTCTCTTGTGGCAGTTCTCTGAGTTATGTCTCCATCTTTATTAGAATCAAGAGTTAGCATTCATTGCGAGTCCTTCTTTTGGGTTTGTTCTTACAGGGTTATTTTTACTGGGACGGTAGTTGTAATACCTGACATATCAGCACTGGCAGCACCTGGAGAGAGAGCAGAATGCCGTCGTGACTCATCACAACAGAAAAGCTCTACTGCTGGACATGAAGGTGTTAAAGGTCTTAAGGCTTTGGGTGTTAGGGATCTTTCGTATCGGCTTGCCTTTATTGCTAACTCAGTACAGGTTTGTCAACTATAGTAATGAACTTTAAAACCAAAACTTAAGTAAGATATGTTGATAATCTCAATGTTTATGATTTTTCCAGATTGCTGATGGTAGTAGGAACACTGACATGAGGAACCGCCAAAATGATTCTAACGAAGATGATCAGCAGCAATTCACAGTAAGGCTTTAGAATAAATTTAATACGGAGTTACAAGTTGTTATTCCGCAGCATCCTGGTTTTTCTCTTTTAGGTGATCTCTTACACGCTTATTTAAACTCGACAGGCAGAAGAGTTAGATGAGATTCAGCAGATGAGAAATACTCCTGATTACTTCAATAAGTTAGTTGGAAGCATGGCCCCAACAGTTTTTGGTCATCAAGACATCAAACGTGCAGTTCTACTTATGCTTTTAGGCGGTGTGCACAAGACCACACATGAAGGCATCAATCTTAGAGGAGACATCAATGTTTGTATTGTTGGGGATCCAAGCTGTGCTAAATCCCAATTCCTCAAGTACTGACTCTCATATAAAATCATCAGAGCTGTCTGTTTTTTCTTCCATTTTTCTGAAATCTGATCCCTCTAATTTGGTTTTGTCATTTGCAGGTATACTGCAGGAATTGTACCAAGATCTGTGTATACATCTGGGAAGTCCTCCTCCGCAGCTGGGTTGACGGCAACTGTGGCAAAAGAACCAGAAACTGGTGAATTCTGCATTGAGGTAATTTTTGAATTGATGATATAATTTCGTTGAAGAATGATAGACTTTCTTCATGAATATGGATTCTATGCTTTTGTTATAATTAATTCTATGCTTTTGTTATAATTAATTCTATTTGACTCCTTAATAGGCTGGTGCTTTAATGCTTGCTGATAATGGAATATGTTGTATTGACGAGTTTGACAAGATGGATATCAAAGATCAGGTATAAGTCAGCATCATTGCTTGTTACAGTACTGAGGACTGAGTTTTGTATACGGCTTTCGAAGAAATTTACTGTTACATTTTGGGCATGAAGGTTGCTATTCATGAAGCGATGGAGCAGCAAACTATAAGCATAACTAAAGCTGGGATACAAGCAACCTTGAATGCTAGGACATCAATTCTTGCAGCAGCTAATCCTGTTGGTGGGCGATATGATAAATCTAAACCACTTAAGGTGAGGTCATTTCTAAAAATGAATCCAAACATATACATATTTGTATCTCTTTCTTTGATTAAGAACATCATTGAAATTTGTTTTATCTAATTTTTGTTCGATCATGTTTTATTTTCAGTATAATGTTAATCTTCCACCTGCCATTCTTTCGAGGTTTGATCTTGTTTACGTTATGATTGATGATCCTGATGAGGTAACGGATTACCACATTGCCCATCATATCGTGCGAGTTCACCAGAAGCATGAAGCAGCACTTTCTCCTGAATTCACTACTGTACAACTGAAGCGCTACATTGCATATGCCAAAACATTAAAGCCAAAGGTTATAGACTAACCCAAAAAATCTTTTTGATTGCAATGGCTCTTCTGCTGGAGATGCTAACATCTTTCCACTATCCTCATCGGTCTTGCAGCTAAGCCCAGAAGCAAGAAAGCTACTTGTTGAGTCTTATGTTGCTCTTCGCAGAGGCGATACAACTCCAGGCACAAGAGTCGCATATCGAATGACAGTTAGGCAGCTCGAGGCATTGATCAGACTTTCAGAAGCCATTGCCAGGAGTCATTTGGAAATTCTGGTGAGTTTACCCTAAACTATCCTAATCCGTTTCTCATGTCTCTCTTTTATTCACCGGTTGTTAATTTGCTTTACCTGGGAACTTATTATGTTTCTCTCAGGTTAAACCAAGTCATGTTCTTCTAGCTGTCAGACTGTTAAAGACTTCAGTCATCAGGTAACTTAGAATATCTCTTCTGTTTATTTATCTCTTAAACTCTCCCAAAATCCTAACCGTTAACAACCGTACTTGATTCTCTTATCTAGTGTTGAGTCCGGCGATATCGATCTTTCTGAGTACCAAGATGCTAACGCTGACAACATGGACGATACAGATGACACTGAAATCCCCGCTAATGGAGATGACGATCAACAGAATGGTGCAGCTGAGCCAGCTTCTGCAACTGCAGGTACTTGTGTACTGTTTATGCTCTTCTTTTTACTCTGACTCACTTAAGAACTATAACTTATATCATTAGCAACAGATAATGGAGCTGCAGCAGCTCAAAAGCTGGTGATTAGCGAGGAAGAATATGATAGAATCACACAGGCCTTAGTGATTCGCCTTAGACAACACGAAGAAACTGTAAACAAAGACAGTAAGCAACATCACTCTTCAATTCTCCTTTTCCATTAGTTCATCTCTTCAACTCCTGAAACAGATAAATAAATCATGACTCTCTCTTTGTTTTAGGTTCTGAATTGCCTGGAATTAGACAAAAGGAACTGATTCGATGGTACATCGATCAACAGAACGAGAAAAAGAAATACAGTTCGCAAGAGCAAGTCAAGCTCGATATCAAGAAACTGAGAGCAATCATTGAGGTAAAATCCAAAACAATTTATGATTATTTGAAAATGATGTTGCTATCTAACGCCCCAAGCTATGCATCTTGCAGAGTTTGGTATGTAAAGAAGGTCATCTTATAGTGTTAGCCAATGAGCAAGAAGAAGCCACCGAAGCAGAAGAAACAAGGAAAAAATCTTCACAAAGAGATGAGAGGATCTTGGCTGTTGCTCCAAACTATGTGATCGAGTAATGTTATCAAGTGTTCAGATATACATTTGTAGAACTCATAAGTAGAATTCCAAATCCTTCATCATTTTGTACTAATTTTATTGGATTTCCATATTAGGTTAAGTTCATCAACACATTTTGACAGAAGTCACTAAACTCTTAAAGATGTAATGGATCTATGAGTAAAATGAAGATCTAATCCTTGAATTTTCCTTTGTGGTGGTTTAAAATCAGTAGTTATGGCTCTTCCCATTAATATGATGTCATGTTTTCTTTTGACAAAGGATCAATGTTGTAAGATCACGAGTGGGTTATGTGAAGTTAAGAAAAAAATGCAATGGACTTCATGGGAGAAGATGTGTAATCCTTATTTTATGATTGATTCTATAAATATATATATCCCCAATTCATCACTAATTAGTTTTTGTGATGCAACCCAACTAGACTTTCAACTTCAGGAACTGAACCATAACTGTCGCAAGCGTCGTCTACATATGTGATCACTAAATATAACTTAGCTGACATCATTCTCCCAAGTGAAAATTGTGGCTCAAATTAAAGAACATCTTCAAAGCTGTAAACTAAGCCTGGACAGTTCTTTCTCTGAAGTTAGGTGGGAGACTCGACGTATGATCTAGTTCCCTCCACCACCTGACAAAATATGCAAACAATTAAGCATCTGCAGTTGAAAAAAACTATAGTCGGCTATGTAAGAAGAAAAGTAGATCATTCACAAATTAATAGATTGTGATGGCCTTTAATTCTTGAAAGTAATGAAGTTGCAAGAACTTGAAATTAAGTTTGGCTAGCTTGAGCAGTGTGTCGTCATGGTCCTCTTCTTATTCGTAGAACGAAATATATCCCCTTGCAACCAGATCTTGCATATTTAGGGGCTGAGGTATGCATGTGAAGAGCCTTTTGTATAAGCTTTGGTATATTTGGTGGACAAGCTTTGCGACCTGTCACGAATGGCTCCAAGTGGTTCAATTTAAAGCTTGACGCTTCATCCAATATATGATCTGTAGCTGTCCTGAAGTGCACTGCTTTGTAGAAGCTTAGCATACCCTTGACATCTTCTATTAAACTTTCCTTGAAGTTACCATCGTTTCCTTTGAATCTATTGAAAACATCTTCATGGAAAAAAACAATTTTCGCTTTAATATATTACGTACAAATCTAAATCGAGAGACGCTAAAAATATTGGAACTCATGTTCGTTCTTATTGGAACTAAACTAAAATATTACGTACATGCCGGATAATATATATTATGACCATATATTCTAAACCCTCGAAACATGATGGAGACTGAGCAAATCATATTCATCAGCGATCAAATAATCTATCTTCTCGAAAGCTTGTTTCGGGTCTCGTCGATCTTCTTCTCAAAATGATAAGAGAGACCAAGACTGTCAAGAAAATATTGGATCTAAAGAATTGTCCTCTTCATTGCGTCTTTACCCTCGAAGACAACATGAATTAATATGTCCTCTCTTACTCTATGCTTTAGTCCTTCAATCTCTCTTGCAAGGACATCAAAATCCTAGAGGTTGCTACAAATAAATGATCTTTGTAGACAATATCTATCGAACACATATCAATGATATCATATAAGGTGCCTAATATGATGTCCATTAAAACCTTTACAGCTGAATTCTGATGGATTCAACAATTCATACAGCATCATTTACACAAACTGAGAAAAACTAAATTCAGGTAGACTTAAAAAAAAAAATCAACACCATCTCCATCTAACACGTAAGTATGTTCGATTGTTTATCCAAATTTTTTTTTAAAAATTGTATAAAATAAAAACACATAGGAGTGTAAACCATGTTGTGATGTATTTTCAAACTTAATCGCCAGATATAGAGGATGGGATGTCTGTCATGAGAATCAATTAATATTGCAGAATAAAATAATGTAGCACTCGTCTAATTTCTCTCAAAAAGCCAGATCATGGGAATAATTTTTATATTTGATAACCATAAAATCTTACAGACTAATATTTGAAAGCTATAAAAATTCAAGTATTCTTATCATTTAAGTTGCATATATACAGTTGTCAACTATGATTAAAATTGCAGTGAAAATATCCAAATTATAGTTCTCTTATTTCAAAATGAATGATTTACAAATTATTCGAGCACTATAACATTTATTTTTTGTTTTAAATCAACCTTCCATATACCAAAAGAAAACTTCTTGGCTGATTATTGAAAACCTAACTCTAGCCAAACGAATAGGACAATCCTCTCTAATTTGATTAGTAGCATAAGAATATTCAATTCCCGAGTTCTCATGACGAAAATTCGCAAAAGTATAGAATTAATTACTTCAGACGAAGTAGGTTTGTGTGAAGTTTTTGTCCGATGTTTTATGTGAAGTAGGTTTAGGTTTATAAAAAAAGTTTTACCAAATGACATGTTAACTCTTGAATTAGTGGGCCTATCACCTAGAGGATTAATCGGGGAGTAAATGAGGATTAATTGGGGATTAGTTTTAGGTTATTTTAATATTTTAAAAATATATTTATCTATTATATTAAAGTTTTAAATAATATTATTTTAAAAATTATATTAAATACATGAAAATATAGTATTAATAATTTATTTTATGATTTTTATTTATAATTTTAACATAATTTATTATAAAATATCATAAATTCTCAATATAAATGTCTGAATAACAAAAAAAAAATTATACTTGAATTTTTAAAAATAATTGGATTAGGCGGAGATTAATCGGATTAGGCGGAGAGTAATCGGTTGACTGACTTTTTCGAGGGATTAGTCATTAATCGAGGCGGCGAGGGTGGATCTAGCGACTAGACGGGGTGTAATCAGATATATGCGGGGATTTTTAAAACATGGATCCGGACAATGATGATAATAAAAATAAAAATAAATTGGGGGAAAGTTACTATGATAAAGACACAAATTTTAAATAAGAGATAATAAGTTAATAAAAATATTCCAAGAATATATGTCTGATTAAACTAGAAATTTTTAAATATATATTATAATTTAAACATACTAATGTACCGTAAAATATGAGATAAGAGGCAGTCTATGCTATAATAAAATACTTTACAGGTCACCATGGCGAGTTCCATTTTCTATATTTGCCAACTGTAATTGCTATACCGTTACCAGCTGTTTCTTCTAATATTACGTAACTACCCTTGTCATCCTTTTCAACTTTTTTTTAGTCTTTGACTCTAAACCAGCTTTGTAAGAAAACCGAGATTTAAAATCACTGATAAAGTTACTTTTAATCGAACCTTAGAAAAATGGTGAAAGTATGTTTATAAGAAAATAAAAAAAAACATGTATGTATTTTCAATTTTATGTCACCGATTCCGGGTTTACTATTATGAACCGGAGTTGCCTAACCGGCCAACAGAATCGGTTCTGGCGCCAACGGAAAAAGGTAGACTACTAAATAGTAAATACTAATAAAGAAAAGGGTAGTAACGTAATTTACATTCAAACTAAACGTGATTAGGAGATAATCCCTTCTATAAGTTTCTTTAAAATCAGAGAGACAAAAAAAAAAGTAACTAGTTTGAGAATTAAGAAGAACAAAAGTCGATTGAGACGAAGACAAAAACGTCAAGAAAATCTTCATCTCAAGTAAGATTCATCCTAATTTTGTATGTACAAGATTGTACGTTTATTTTGTGTTGACAAGATATAACAGTTTATATATGCACGTTAATACGACGTGATTTATGAAAACAGATTAAGGTTTATATCAGATGATCATGTCTCGTTGTTAATCGTTTAGGTTAAAAGTTAAAGATCTTTTGTTTTCGTTATGTTCATGTAAACTAATAGCAAAACATATAAATAGAAAACTTCTAAATTCTAATAATGTTTTTTTTTTTGTGGCAGAATAATTGATTAAAGAAGGATGGGTTATTGGAAATCGAAGGTTGTTCCAAGGTTCAAGAAATTGTTCGAGAAGAGTTCAGAGAAAAAAGCTAATGTTGTTGAGGAGAAGCCACGAGAGGTAGAAGTTGTGGAGGAGGTCGTCAAAACCGAAGAACCGGCCAAGGTAGAAGAAACCAAACCGGAGGAAATTACAAGCGCCGAGAGAGAGATAGAAATAGTTGAAGAGAAGAAAGAAGAGGTTAAACCGGTGGAAGTTCCGGCCAAGGTAGAAGAAACCAAACCGGAGGAAATTACAAGCGCCGAGAGAGAGATAGAAATAGTTGAAGAGAAAAAAGAAGAGGTTAAACCGGTGGAAGTTCCGGCCCCGGTGGCTGCGGAGAAGAAGAAGCTAGCCGTGGAAGAGGAGAAGAAGACTCCGGTGGAAGAGAAGAAACCAGCCGTGGTGGAAGAGGAGAAGAAGACTCCGGTGGAAGAAAAAAAGTCAGCCGTGGAGGAGGTGAAAAAAGAAGTTGCCGCAGCGCCCGTGGCTGAAACTTCGTCGACCAGGGCTCCGGAAACTCCGTCCAAGGCTCCGGTAACTCCGGCGGCAGAGCCACAAAAGGCATGATGAATGGTCTTCAATATGATGCATTTGTTCAAAAAATGTTGTTTGTCTTTGTGTGGATAATTTCTTTTGTTTGTTTATTTGGTTTATTATCCATGTGAAATTTTCTCTATACATTAGTTTGCTTGTTTGACTTATATATTTTGTTGACGTAAAAAAGAATTATATATTCTATGATCAAGTTCTTATTTCCTAAATTCTATTTTATTAAACTTTAGATTCAATTTCGAAACTAAGGCTATAAATGGTAACTTTTTAAATGGGTTTATAGTTTTTGCATAGTTTTGAAATTTCTGGTTTCTGCTTTTCGGTACTGATTTTATTATTTATGATGGAAAAATTCTCGTTACAATTTTTTCTTCTTTAAGAAGTAAACCACATCAAATTGTATATGTATATTTTTAATAAAGTAGATTTTCAAAAACAAAATTCAAGAGCTAATTGAAAGATTTTTGTTTTTATTTGGGGGATGGTTTAGCTATAAATACATAGATAATTAAATAATTTAAAATTTGGTATGTATAAGTTTTTATCTAAATCTCTATCCAGAAGTCATCTTTTAAATTACTGTATACCCATATAACAAACTATTGTTATTATTGATTAACAATGTTTGCAAAAATGATGATTTCTCTTCAGTATCTATGTCTTAGTTTGTTAACCTGCAAATTTAACTTAGTGAGAATATTTCTTATCATTTAGTGAGAAAATATGTTTATCAACCATTTTATGCATAATAAGTTCACATCCATTAGATTTTTGAACTTCATAACTTATTCCTTAGGAGATTAAAATTAAAAATGTAGCAATAAGTGATTTGCATGTATGATGAGCCGCGTCACCTAGAAGCAAAAATATTTACAACAAGTTAAATGGCTATGGGTATAGAAAAATGTATAGATGCGTTAATTCATAAAGTTAATAGGCTATCTCAAGACAATATGTTTGGATGTGGAACCCTTGATAGTCTTGTTGACACTAAAGTCAACATGAAACTATTTATGGTTAGAAATCATAAGCAGTTTTCTCTTACAACTGTTTTTTTTAAAAGCTTAATTGAACATTTACATGAGGCATGACATCATGTGGAAATGTTTTTCACTCAGTTGATCATATAGGCTAAAACATTCAACCATATGTTTTAATGCCCAAAAACAATCAGATGGTAGTTCTACATATGTTATAAAATGTTATGTTACCCCTTACACATATCAAATGTTGTCCTCTCCTGTATTGGATGAAATTGTGGATATAGTAGATAAATTTAATTTTTCAAGTTTTTTTCCAAACAAGTACACTGAAATATATAAAAGAGAACTTTCATAAAAAATCATCATATAAAACTTTAAAATGAAAAATTAGAGTCAAAACTCAAACCACTACTGCAGTTTGCCGATCTGAACCTCTTTAAATTTATTATTGAATTTATTTTATTTTTAAATTCAAGGTTATACTTATAGTATTTGATTTATTTCACTCTTATTTAATTGAAATTAGAGTCGATATCTTTGTTTGGCCAAATCAGTTTATTTGTGACATCTAGCGAAATTTCAGTGGCATGTAAGATTATTAGTATGAAATTTTTGAAAAAAACTAGAATAACCAGAAAAAACAATGATGTTAAAATAATAATAAAAGTTATGTTTGTGTTTGGCTTTTACGTTTACAATATAAGAAAAAACTGTTCAAATAGCTTAAGGTTGTGGATATTTATATTATGAATCTCTGAAACAAGCTTTCTTTCTTTCTTTCGATACATGACTTGAATGTAGACATTGTCTTCACAATCATTGTTTTGCACTCGACAATAATTGAAAAAAATAAAGTAATAAGATTTGGACGTGTTAAAGGAAAAAAAGAAAAAAAGTAGCAAGACTTGGACGCTAGTCTTAATGGGCCGTTAAGTAATAGCCCCAAGATAAAATAAGGTCAGAACTAATATGAAAGATGGAAAAAAAAAAAATACTCGGTCACAAATCAAAGACGTAATAAAGTTGAAGTAGTTGTCCTTTACAAGAGAAATCAATTTTTGTAAATCTCAACAATAATTAGAAGTTAAGTGGGCTTTGGTAGGCCGAATTCAAAAGCAGTCACTCAGTTGGATAATTATGTAAGAAAATAAGAAAATGGATCATAGACGAAAGCGTAAACAAAATACAAGGATTAAAAAGCAATATACAGTATTTAATAGACAAAAATAAAATAAAATATTTCTCCTGCCGCATTTTCTCAAATATCATTATGGGTTAAAAATCAATCTCAAATACCTTTTTCCATAAAATAACAATTTTATCTTTTAATGAAATTTGAAAATCGATTAAATAAGTATATATATTTAATTGTATATGATATCAAGAAAAACACGGTAGGCCAGTGATTCGGGATCGTCACGGTAGGCTAGTGGTTCGGGATTGTCCGTGCGCATACGCGCGATCCGGGTTCGAATCTGGAATTCGAGATACAACTTGTACAACTAGAGATTTAATAGCTAGTTATACCGAGTAACTAGTACGACTGGTACAACTAGTAAGTAGTTGTACCGAATAACTGGTATGACTAAGGTATGACTGGTACGACTGGTGCTATATTGAAGGTATATTAGATACGATTAGTAGTCAGTTGTACCACCAAGATTTTAAACAAAAATAAAGAGCATGAGGCATCTGAGACATCTGAGACATTGATCCCGTTCATCTTCTTCACCTTCGTCTTCTTCGTCACTGTTATAAACACACAGAGTTTTCATTTCTCTCTTCTCCTTCTTCTTTCTCTCAACACAGATTCGTATTCTTCGAATAAGAACTAAACAAATCTGAAAACTAAACGAAGATCGGAATCGGAATAACCATCATCACTGAAATCGCCGATCAAATTTTACTTTCTCTTTGGGTATATATATAAATAATAAAATAATGATGAGGTTCCTCTCTTTTTTTCTTCGTTTCATCTTTCTATGTTCTTATCCTCTTCCTCTGATTTTCTCAAACCATTCGAATTTTCACTTGTTGATTTTTTTGTTTGTTTGTTTGGAATTAGGTATGAAAGAGTAAGCCCAGATTATCATACTTTAACGAATTCAAAAAAGTGTTATTTAAGACCTTCACCTTCCAGATCTAACGATAACATTAAAACCACCACCGGAGTAGCGAGATTCATCACCAGCCGATTCAGATCCATAACACCACAACAACAACAACAAGATCTTTCTCATGATTCAATCTCAAATCCTAGAGGAGGAGATGGATTGTTACAGTGGGGAGAAAGGAAACGATCACGTGCTTCTAGAGCTGAGATCAGATCCGTTTCAGTCGCCGTCGCTGCTGATGATTCGTCTTCTTCTTCTGGACAGAGTTTGATTCCGTCGAATAAGCTTCAGAAAATATCAAATATGCCGTCACCGTCTCATGGAGGAGGAGGACGGAGTAATAAACAAAGTAACGGTTTCGTCATCGGCAAGGAATCAACTAGATTCGTTCCTAACAGGTTTTTATTCCTAAATCTCTCTATTTTGAGTTTTTTTTTTAAATATTTTTACAGAGATTTATATTTTTTTGAATTTATTTTTCTCTAATTGTGACTTTATTATTATTATTTGGAGTTAACTATTTGTTACTATTTTTTCGTCCGATCCAAGTGTATTTGGTTCATCATGTCATAAAAGTTTGGTTTATCCAATAATCTATTTTTTTTAATTTACAATAGTACCCTTGGAAAGATCTGTGTTTCAGTTTTTATTTTATTTTTCTCTTGTTATGCTTTCTGGGTAACATTTTTATTGGTTTATTAATAGAAAAGATTTTTTAAATCACCATCTGGTTTCATTAAAGAGATTTTAAATCTTCTCTTTTGCTCTTCTTTCACTAAGTCTTCAAATTTATTACCTTCTCTCTTAGAAAATATTTTTTTTAGATAGATCCTTAAGATTAAGTTTGCACTGGGCATACAATAGAGAACAGCTCTCTCTGGGTTTTATTTTTGGTCTGCGGTTTTTTTTGTTAATTTTTTTTCCACTTTTTGGTAAAAAGAAATAAAAAATTCATCAATTCTTTCAAAGTCTGAAACTTTTTAACTTCCACAAATCATCTTGTGTGTGTTTTAGCTGTATAATCTAATTTTTATCTAAACCAAAAAAAAGGAAATTTCTAATTTTGATCATGCCTAGGAATCTAGAAGATCGATCCGTCACTGGTTCACCTTCAAGAAACATCGGTGGTTGTGGTGGTCGGATGGTGTCCAGATCCGCCAACGGTGGTTCTAAGCGATCTCCTCCTTCACCAGATAAGACTGAGACAATATCAAACGGTAAGGATCATCATCAGAGACAGAACAGGGCAGATCATCATCATCAAAGGATGAGTAGATTAGAATCAACGGTTCAAGTTCACTTAGAGATTGAGACGAATCATGGCGATAAAACAACAACACAAGTGGAAGTTAAAGAGTGGCCAAGAATATACATTTCTTTGTCTAGAAAAGAGAAAGAAGAAGATTTCTTGGCTATGAAGGGAAGTAAACTTCCTCATCGACCTAGAAAACGAGCCAAGAATATTGATAAAGGCCTTCAGGTAGTGTTAATTTCATCATCATTAAATACAAATTTACGAAAAGTAGAAAAATGATTTATATTCTGTGTTCTTTTTGGTTTCTTGGCAGTTTTGTTTTCCAGGGATGTGGTTGTCTGATTTGAGCAAGAGTCGATATGAAGTTAAGGAGAAGAAAATTATGAAGAAGGTAACTTTTACTTAAATCTAGTTTTGCAAGTTTTGTCCAATCATAAGTAAGATTAGAGGATAGAATATGAAACGAAGATACTGATTTGAGTGAGAGTTTATTAAAACCTTGATGTGTATTTTAATGAAGATGAATTTAGAAACTAGACAAGAATATGGGAATTACTCTATGCAAGGATAAAGCTGAGAATTATGATGACAGATTAAAATTAGTTTACAAGTAATATAGTAAAAGTCAATTAGGTTTATGACCATACTAAGTAAATGACTCATCGGGTGTTATTTATAGAAAAAGAGTCTTATTTATTTGTTTATTTGTTTTTTCAGAGTATTATTTAGTTTAGTTAGTAAATAATACTCTGATGAATAACACCCAATGGTTTGATTATTACTCTGATGAATAATACTCTGTTTATTCACTACTAGTTACCCTAAAGCTTGTTAACCTTTTGGTTTGATGAATGATTAGATTAGTGAGTAAATGGTGTTTTATGGTGATTTCTATTTCCAGCAGCAGAAACGAAGAGGATTGAAAGGCATGGAGACCTTGGATTCTGACTCGGAGTAGAGACACGTGTGGATCTCATTTTTGTTTATCTATATAATAATTAATTTTCTTTTACGTGTCCCGCAAATTCCTTTTGTTTTGTCCCAAGTCTTCTCGTGTACAAAAAGAGGTAGACGAAGCTGCCTCTTGGTAAGTCTTCTTTTCAAATTTTTATTTGGAAATGAAAAGAAGAATGCATAGCATTAAATAAATATTTGGTTTACTTGCATTGCATCGCTCTTTACTCAACACGCTTAAGGTAAACCAGATAACCAAAAGCCCCATCCCAAAGGAGCAACTGAAAAAAAAACAAATAAGTTAAAAGTGTGAGTTTTTTTACCAAAGAAAAAAAAACTGTGAATTTAGCGAAGAGAATATATAATACTGATAGTGACAGTTCAATCAAAGTTAAAGTTTTGAAGATAATAGAATTTAGGATTTTCTAAAATCTATAAATTCATAAATTTACCTCTTTAGTCTTAACTCATTTGGCAGAACAAATCATACACACAGCTTTCACTATTCACATGTAAGTTTCTGATCAAATATTTGCACTTTAGCTGAGATCCTTAAAACTAAAACTCATGATGGTTGAATTATCAAATACATCGGTTTCTTAAGGGGTCTCACAGAGCTTCCATTGCTTCACTGTTTCGCTCAAACGAACTGGAACCTTACTAGACCAGTCACTAAGATCAGGTAAGTCTACGGTTAAGGCAACAAAGTTGAGACCTTTTGAATCTGGTGTTCTCTTCCAGATAACCTGCAAGAACGGATACTCGCAAGCAGGTTTAATCTTTCATTCAAACGAGCAATTAACAAAAGGATGGAGATGAAATGTGTTACTTACTTGTCCAGGAAATGCTTCTGACAAAATCTTGATTGTAGAATTCAACATACAGGCTGAATCATCTAACAACAACCGCGGTTTTCCATTCTGCAGTTCTGCTTCGATTCCAGCACAGTTCACCATAATGCGACCGTTATGCATTAGCCTACTAGCTAGCTCCAGCCACATTGGAACCTGCAACAAACTAAAATCCAATAAACTTGGTGGCGCAAATGTGACTAAGAGCAGCTTTATTGGTAAGAAACGCTGCAAGTTTCTCAAACAAATTTTTTTAATTATTTTATAATAAAAAATTTATAAAAAGAAGGTTGACCAATTGAATTAAAACACTTGTTAAAATAACTCAGAGAAACGTTTCTGAAATTTGCAAATAAAGAAACGTATCTGAGCATCTTTCTTACTTTTTGTACTAGTTTATATAATTTTAATCTTTAGAACTTCTGTGAGAGACCCTCAATGGAGGTGCTCTAATACAATAACCATTTGAAATACCTGTTGCAGCTGATTTAACACTTTTCCATCAGCAAACAAATCAACAATGATCCCTAAACCAACAACATAAGAATTCAAGATTTTAGACAAGAAATAGAATTGGCAACAATACATTTATCTTGAAACCTTACCAGCATATCTTCCTGAAGCATCTTCAGATGGAGAGAGAGCATCATCTACACGAACACTAAGTCCACCGCCTTTTGATGTCTGTTTCTCTAAGTCAGAAAGCCCAAGATACTCTCTTGCTTACTCAATTAACTACTGTCCATTAAAGAACTCACAGTGAACTCAAGATTCCAATATATACAAAGAAAATGCCAACCTTCAAGCTGCATTGAAGGCCACAACTCAAGAATCAATCTTGCAGCTGTTCCACCACCCTTACACAAACAAAAAACAAAAGTAATCATATCTCAGACATTTTAAGATGACAATAAATATGAGATTCAAGGCGTAGTTCTCACCAAGCCATAGATTGCAATGGGACCATTAGGGATAATAGCAAACTCATCCTGAAACAAAACGTTGATAGGATTCAAAATTGACAAAACCACATTGACCTCTCAATATAGAAACAAACAAAGGAATGGTTTTTGCAGCTATGTGATGGAATTATCTTAAACATACCCAATAAGATACAGTCCAATTTTGGCCTCCTTTATTGATAACACTATGAACATTCTCTACACAATGAGGTTTAAAAATCAGAGGAATTGACAATACAAACTTTCTTATCCAAAAAGAGAGGAATTAGGGTTTAGTAAAAGCTCACTAGTTGAATCAAGGAGAAGATATCTGGAAGCAGCAGTATCTACTATAACAATCTCATTGTACCTACTTCTTATGGCTGTCACAACCCAATATTATTCTTCTTCTTCTTCGTCTTCTTCCTTATCATCTTTTTCAGATTCTGGTTGAATTTGCCTCTCGTTAAGGTCACTTTGATTGAGGTAAAACGAAATTGAGAATCTGGGTTTCTTTAGAGATGGGTTTATGAAGAAGGGTTTTGAAAATTGAGATGAAAGGAAGTAACTTTTGTTGCGAGAGTGTGAATCTGGACATGAGATAGACATGGAAGAACTCAAAGCTGCCATTTTTTTTTTGTTTATTTAGTGATCTCTTTGCGCTTCAAGTCTTATCTCCTACCTTAAAAATTATCTCAAGTCATATTTATATATTTTAAAATACGATCTTAAAACATAAAAAAAAAAATCAAAACCAATCTCTACTACTCAATTGGCAAAACATATCATACACAGATTTCACTATTTAAATGTGAGTTTCTGATAAAAATAAACCTTTTTGCACATTTAGTTGAGAGATCCTTAAAACTCTTGAGTCTTGATGTTAAGTTACATTCAAAAGCACCGATTTGTTAAGGGTATTGCAAAGCTTCCATAGCTTCACTGTTTCGCTCAAACGGACTGGAACCTTGTTAGACCAGTCAGTAAGATCAGGTAAGCCTCCGGTTAAGGCAACAAAGTTGAGACCTTTTGAATCTGGTGTTCTCTTCCAGCTAACCTGCAATGACGAAATAATCTTACAATCTTTTGGTTTCTTTTCATTTGAAACGAATGGTTAACAAGAAGGATGATGATGAAATGTGTTTACTTACTTGTCCAGGAAATGCTTCTGACAAAATCTTGATTGTAGAATTCAACATCCAAGCTGAATCATCTAACAACAACTGTGGTTTTCCATCTTGTAGTTCTGTTTCGATTCCGGCACAATTCACCATAATGCGACCGTTAGGCATTAACCTACTAGCCAGTTCCAGCCACATTGGAACCTACAAAAACTCAAATTCAAAATACTTAATATGTTATCCCATGTAGAGTAATTACTCCATTTGTTTATAAATAAATATTGTTTTAGAATTGATTTTTTTGTTTGTTTTATATCAAGTTTTATTTTCAATGAAATTTTTTGATAAACTTTTCACTTTTACTCCTACTGTGTTCATATATTGACCAATAAACAAAATTGTAGAGTGTATTAATTAGAGGTTAACAAAAATATTTAATAGTATGTACGAAAAAATAAAACCCGCACTTATTTATAAAAGGAGGAAATATTAAAAAAAATATAATTTACAATCAGTGACTTTTTAAATATAAATAAACATATTATTAAAAGTAATTATAAATATCACGTGTGTATATTTAGTTATTCACCTTTTAAACTAGTGACTAAATAATAATTACATGATATTTTGCGATCTACGCGAAAAAAAAATAATTACGAACATTGTTAAGTTTAGATGATAAAAAAATATGTAATTTAAAATTAATTTTAGAAATAACGTGTCTATATTTAGTTATTTTCCAGTTAAAATAATCCTGTTATCACCCTGTACAAGAACTCTTAACAAATTTCAGATGTTCGATTGCTTTTATAAGAGAGCCAAATCTAAATTAGTAAACAAACCAGTCATTAATCTGATTTTTTTTAATTTGTTAATTGTCATTAAGAATCAAGAAATGTACAGTATTATGGGCCACAGAAGGCACATATTATAATTTGTGATAGAAGATAATATTTTTAAAATAATCATAGTCAGATGAAAAAAATATTATAATTTGCAAATATTCTCTAATGGCATAGGATGTAAATAACAAAAAAACTAAAAAAAAAACAAAAAGATGATTCAAAGTAGTACCTGTTGCAGCTGATCTAAGACTTTTCCATCAGCGAACAAATCAACAATGATCCCTAAATCGAAATAAGAATTCAATAATTTAAGCATGAACAATATATAATAAGCAACATACAAATTTAACATGTAAACCTCACCAGCATATCTGCCAGAATCATCTTGAGAAGGCAAGAGAGCATCATTTACATGAATACAAAGCCTACCACCTTTTGATGTTGGTATTTCTAGCTCAGACAGCCCAAGATAGTCTCTAGCTTTCTGAATCAACTACTGTTCATAAATGAAATCACAGTGAACTCAAGATTTCCAATATGAACAAAGGAAATGTCTCAAGAACAGTCTGATATATAGCTTACATACAATTTCATCAATTTCCCAACCTTCAAGCTGTATTGAAGGCCACAACTCAAGAATCAATCTTGCAGATGTTCCACCACCCTAAAGAAACACATGAAACAAATCACTGACTAATTGAAGCCTAAGTTCATATGAGATTCATCGCTTTGTGCTCACCAAACCATAGATTGCAATGGGACCATTAGGGATTATAGGTGGCAAACTCACAGACTCATCCTGCAAACAAAATATTCTGTTTTATTTTTGCAAAACCTCATTGACCTCTGGAAAGGGAAACAACCAAAGCTATGTTTTTTTTTTTTTTTGCATCTAACATACCCAATAAGAACCAGTCCAATTCTGACCTCCTTTATTGATAACACTATGCACATTCCCTAAATAATGAAAAAAAAAACTACGTTACAATCAGAGGATCTTATATGCAAAAACAGAGGAATTAGAGTTACAAGAAATCTCACTTGTTGAATCAAGGAGAAGATATCTGGAAGAAACAGTATCCACTATAACAATCTCATTGTATCTACTTCTTACAGCTGTCACAACCCTATAATCTTCTTCTTCTTCTTTGTCAGGTTCTTGTTGAATTTGCCTCTCATCATGATCACTTTTCTTGAGGCAAAACGAAATTGAGAATCTGGGTCTCTTTAGAAATGGGTTTATGAACAAGGGTTTTGAAACTTGAGATGAAAGGAAGCAACTTTTATTACGAGAATGTGAATGTAGACATGAGATAGCCATGGAACTCAAACCTGCCATTTTTTTTTCAGTGATATTTTTGCATACAAAATCTTATCCTTTCTTCTAGCTTCAAGATTCTCTATTTTATACAGTCTCAGCTCCCAAAGTGACTTTTGGATTGTGTGTTTCCAACTAGTCGGCAGTACAGGCTTTTGCAACGGTTAAGTGTCTTGCAGTTTATTGACTGTATGAATGGCACGATTTGTGACTCTAAAAAGTCAAAATTTATGTTTCCTTTTTGGGTGTTAGACTTGTCAAAACGGACAGGTCCGTTTAGTGACAACATGACAAGACAAAAAAACTTATTCAGAAGCCAAATCTACCCTCGAATGTCTGTGGTCACGTGGATTGATTGTGGACCTAATTTAAAATGATTCAAAGTTCATTTATATTAATTTAACTCATTATTGTGATATCAGATACTCATGTATCTCACAATAATAGACTTAAATTGTCATTTGTTATCGGTAAATTATTAACATGCAGTCAAATTTTGATCGTTCACTAAACCTCTTAACTCAACTGTCCCGGATTTAAAATGCTTAGCTTGTTAAATATTAGTTTACGCGATTAACAAATTTGATTTAATGTTTTTTTTAAAAATGTTTAGCTTGTTATGTCAAATTATCACATTCATATAATCTCTTCTCTGCCTTAACCACGATAGATTCTTTGAATGGTAGACAAACTAACCTCTTTTTTGGAGTCCTCGAAAAGTAATTTTGTAAAGACATCTAAAAGTAATATTTTAAAATACATCAAAGATTTTTTCTCCAATATCACAATTTAATATTCAGATAAGAACGCTATAACAAATCAAATATGATATTTACTAAAAATCTGTTATCACTCTGTACAACAATTATGATACAGTTAATATAATAACATCAAGTTCGTCCAAAAAGATACAGTTAATCCTGTTATCACCCTGTACAAGAACTCTTAACAAATTTCAGATATTCGATTGCTTTTATAAGAGAGCCAAATCTAAATTAGTAAACAAACCAGTCATTAATCTGATTTTTTTTTAATTTGTTAATTGTCATTAAGAATCAAGAAATGTACAGTATTATGGGCCACAGAAGGCACATGAGATATATTTAATATTTTAATTTAATATTATATTTAATTTGCATACAACTTAGGCGGCTGGTAGCTAGTCATCAATCTATATGTAGCCAAACTATATGGAAAGTATGCATCTGGCATTAAAATAAAAGATAGTCGTCAAAACGAAATTGTGTTCTTTTACAAAAAAACAAAAAAAACGGTTTTTAGGTTATTTTGTTGAATATATGGTAGTTTTTAGGGATTATAAATAGGGGCTGAAGAGATTAAGGAAATTATCAAAGAGTGATAGAAAATAAAGATGGAAAAGAAGAGTGTTTTACAATTGGGACTTGTGTTGTTTCTACTAGTGGTTCTTTTGGTCCCAACCCAAAGCGTGAGTGCTCTTTCCTCTCAGCAAGAACCACTCCTAATAATCGGTTAGTGTCTCTCTCACATATTCATTTACATAAACAGCAGTTACAAAACAATATGAAAAATCAATGATTCTCTAACCTATAATAAAAATAAGGAAACCCTATTGAATTTATTTATTTTGGTTAATTAATAACCATGCTTTCTTCAAACTAAGTTCAGAACTACAATTATCACATGAAATCGAAGTGGCCAATATGATTTGCAATAAGTATTACTATATGGGATAATAGGTTTGTATATCTGTTTCAATTATAATAGTTATTTCTCTAAGTTTCTTTTTAATTAGTCATCATATTCAAATTTTATAAGTTTGAAAGTTTGGGTTAAATTTGAATTTGATGCTCAAGATTTCTTAAAAATACTATTGCTTTCGTTGAAAAAATTTGCAACTATACTTAAACAAGATTTTTCGTCGTTGTCCATATAGCTTTTCATTTTTTATCAAATGTACTTGAAAGCACGGTATTTTTCACTTGATAAAACATTAGATTTAATATACATATAAGTTTTCATTTTTTGCAGGGAGAAAATTGATGAGTAAATATAAGACCAATGGTGTTGAAATAGGTGTTCAAACAAAAACTGGAGGATCAACAAGTAAACGTGCTGGTCAGGGAAAGGGCCACTAAAGGGCACAGTTGTGACATTTCCGAGTTTAGTTATAAAAGAGAGTCTGATGATTATCTGTGTCATTGGTTGCACGATACATATCATTTATGATCCATCCTCTAGCTCCAGCTAGCAGTTAACATGGTTTGATATAGTATTCGATAGGAGTTTCTGCTACGCACAGTTGAATTTCGTATTATTTAATTTTAGCATACTATATTATTTAATATACTACAAACTTTTAATAGTTTACATGTAACAAAGTTGTTATGTTTGACTTTATTATATATTTCTAATTTTGTAAATTTGGATCATTGGAAAATATATTCATTTAAGTATTCTATACATGAAAAATGTGTTTTCGATTTTAATTATTTAAATGTAACATAATAAAGCAGTTGTAAATAGTATTGTTATGAATTTTTGGTAAATAGAATAACTATAGTTAAATATATATATTCCATGAATTAATTAATTACAAATGCTAAAAGGAATTATGACATTGAAATGTGAACACAAATATATATATACATATATAAACATTTGGTCTAAAATATATAACTAAAATCATTACATATATAATCAAGATTTTCCGAGGTAAAATCTACAATTACAGATACCTCAATCATCATCACATATATAAAATCAAGATTTGCAGTAGTAAAATCTACAAATACAAATATGTTTGCTACCGTATTTGTAATGTGTGATTTGTAGATTTGTATTTGCAGTGGTGAGATTTTGTACAGAACCAGTGGTGAGATTTTAAATAATTATATTATTTTAAAGTTGTAATGTGTGATTTAAAGTCTAAAAAACCAACAAGATTTGTTTTAACAAAATGTATATTTTTTAAAAAACTCTGACTATAATAGTAACATTAAAATGAACAAAATACAGTACATATTAATTTTTCAATCTATTCAATTTTTACTAAAAATTATATTTTATAGTTGTTAATTTTTCAAAAAATATTTATAATGATTTTACAATATTAATCACTAAATAATATATTTTATGGTTTTAAAAACTATCATTTAATTCCGTTTGGGCTCCGAAAATTTCACCACTGGTTCTGTCCAAAAGTGAAAATTATGCTTGCTTATAAGCCTACACGTAAATAGCCACGAATATACATACAATTGGCTCCATTTTTCTTTGTGCAAATTTCGATCAGAATCTGTATTCGTCTAAATATATAAAATTTTCCCAACATTAAACTACAATAAAAATAGAACTTGATAAATTATCTTGTTAGTGTCACTCAACCAAATAAATATCAGCCAAGTTGTTCATTTGCAAATTAACATGTTACCAAGTACATGAAAGAAGGAAAGACTGAATGGGTGAATTCGGTTATAGTTTGAGTCTTTTCCGAGTATAACAGTATTTTAACACAAAATAATTCTGGTTTTTTAAGCTGTTTTCTTTGGAAAATTGATATTTTGTTATATTTTGTTTTCATATAATCATATTTATACTTTGGTCTTATGTCTCCATTGAAGATTGCTTCTCTTTCTATGGGGCAACAAGAGAAAGAAACATTATATGATTTAGACCAAAGAGCTTGAAATAAGGAACAAATTAATAACATCTTTGTATCCGTGATGCAACGTATACTGTATTTATGTTATTTTCACTACGCACATTTCATAATCATATATCTTCTCGCTCTGTTTCTAGCTACAGAGGTCTATAGTCTCTACAGCATATTTCCCTCTCCAAGTTACTCATCGTGGGAAGGCTCGTTCCTGCCCATATTATTTACTATAACCCTGTTTCGACCAAATGCCTCAACAAATCTATATATATATATATATTTCTTTCTTCTTGTTGATAACTTTGTGAGAAACTGAGCCTTGCGGCTGTTATGGTCACAAACTTCACGGCGTGTACAACAAGTAACAATGATCATCCAATATATGTACTTTTAACTTTTTTTTGATAGTCAAATCTCTAACAACTTTACATTTTTGATGAAATTAACATATCAGATGTTAAGCCGCCAGAAACTACATGTATCCTAAATATTCACTCTAGAATTTTAATGGACTTCCTTTACTTTTTCTTCTTGCATATGTTCATTGACTCACAGACTTCCATTTTTTCTCTCTAAATATTGGAAAATTATCAAACTCTCCCTCGGTTTGAATTTTCCATTTTCATTACGATACCTAAGTGGAATGAGTATTTTACATTTCTAATGAGATTACCTTAGGTGTATATATACATTTACAGAGATAGAGAATTATCGTAGCTAAAGTTTTTGACAATCCCACAGCAAAAAACTTGTTTAACATAAGAATCAATCACAATGTCGTTAACACGCTTTGCTTTACTTTGGATAATCTTCGTTTCCCTCGTTGGTATGCATAATTGTAAGTATATTTATAAGTTAAAAGTTTTTGTTTTTGTTCATATTTACCATCCATATATTATAATCATAATGTGTAATTACTGTTTTTTAAGGTGAAAACGTGGAGGCTTTGGAAGAGAACAAGATAGATATAAGTAACGTAACGTGTGCGAGAGGATTATGCACTGGTTTTAGCCACTGTTTTTGCTGCATCGCAAATTCCACCAACTGTTACGACGAAAGAGACATATGTGTGAGTGAATGCACGAAGCTTTACCCGCCAGTAAACCCGGTCCGAAAGACAAACGGAGCAAGCAAAGAATTAGGGCTACCAATCTTGTCTATTTTTCTTATGGCAATTTCCTTTTTTTGCCTTTTAGGATAGTCATTAGATTTTTTTTTTTAGTTATTTTAATTTTTTAACCGCACCACTTCCTTCCAATAGATAGGTTTAATTAAGAAATTTATAGAGCGTCGTTGTCTTTATGATAATGGTGCAGCTTTATTTATTTGTTTGTTTTTCCAATAATAACTATCTTATCAAATTTTCAATTACTCCTTTTAATGATGAGACAATTTATTTGGACCATAGAGAATCTACATTGGTTAATTTATTAATATCTAACAAAAAAATATATGAATATTTCCATTACATTTTTATATTTTATCCAAAAATTTATCTTATCAAAACTGATTATATGAATCGAACACTTAATACGAATGTATTATGAATCCAATAATTTTGAAAAAGTCTCGGCCTAGAGGTACTTAATTTCATTACTTTGAGGAAGTTTGAAGCTGCAAGATAGATTGCTTAGATCATAGCTAAATCGGCCAGCAAGGTTCACCTAAAATTGGCTGATTTCTTGCTTGATCTCCAAGCAATGACCTTGCAGTCTAACCCTAACCAGTAAAGAGAAAAAACATTATATTTTTGTATATTATATTTTTAAAGAATTTCTTATTAATTGTTTTAAATTATTTATTATAATATTTTATTTATTTATTATATAATTTATAAACATAAATTTTTAACTTAATTAAAATTCATATATTAGTATAATAATTATTAATACTATGATTTATTTATTTGCGATTATTTTTCTATTCTAAATCTAATTAAAATAAATAAATTAGAATTGTTATATAATTTGTTGAAGAAATGATTAGTCAAATTATTATTTTCTGAAAAATTCTTATTGATTCTTTTAAATTATATATCATTATATTTTTATTTAGTGTATAAAATATTAATTCATAATTTATTATCACAAAACTTTGTAACTTAACAAAATTCATAAATTAGTATACTAAATATTAATAACTTAATTTATTTATTTGTAGTTAAAATATTTTATAGTCTTAATATAATAAAAGGAAAATTAAATTAGCACTTTTAGATAATTTTTTGAAGAAATGATTTCTCAAATTCTCTTCAAAATCATTAAAAATTCTAAGTCTTATGAGCATTTAAGTGTAAATAATATGATTGAAAAGTAAAAAACAACTTAAAGTTAGTAAAAATAATTGCTGATTTGTCAAATCACCCAATATTTGTATTTTTTTTAGTTTTTTTGTTCATGCAAACTCTAGCAAACTTTACATTTTTGATGAAATTGACATATCAGATGTTAAGCCGCCAGAAACTTAACCGTAAAATTCGAACACATGTGTACTAAATATTCCCTCTTGAACTTTTATGGACTCCCTTTACTTTTTCTTTTTAATGCCTATGTCCATTGACTCATATTCATAGATTTCCATTTTTCTCGCTAAATATTGGAAAAGTATCAAACTCTCCACCGATTTCCATTTTCCATTTCTTTACGATACCTAAGTGAAAGGGGAACTTTACATTTTTAATGAGACTACCATATGTATATATACGTATGCAGAGATAGAGAATTATCATAGCGAGAGTTTTTGACAATCTCACAGCAAAAAGAAAAACTCGTTTAACAAAAGAATCAATCACAATGTCGCTAACACGCTTTTTGTTACTTTGCGTAATCTTCGTTTCCCTCGTTGGTGTGCATCAATGTAAGTATATTTATAAGTTTAGTTTTAATTATAATATAATGTGTCATTGCTGTTTATAATCATAATGTGTCATTACTGTGTTTTTTAGGTGAAAACGTGGAGGCTTTCGAAGAGAACAAGATAAATATAAGTAACGTAACGTGTGTGCGACAATTATGCAGAGATTTTCACTACTGTTTTTGCTGCATTGAAAAAGCCAGCCATTGTTACGGCCACAAATCCAAATGTGAGTGGGAATGCCCGAGGCATAACCCGGTCCGAAAAACAAACGGAGCAAGCAAAGAATTAGGGCTACCAATCTTGTCTATTTTTCTTATGGCAATTTCTTTTTTTGCCTTTTAGGATAGTAATTAGGGTTTTAAAGTTACCAAATGTTTGTTGCTTTTATTATTTTTTAACCGAAGCACTTACTTCCAATTGATAGGCTTACGAAATTTAAATAGCGTTGTTATCTTTATGATAATGATGTAGCTTTATTCTTTTTCAATATTAATTATCTTATCAAATTAATTTTCAATTACTCAGATCCTTTTAGTGAGGAATTTTTTTGGGACCATAAACATCTCCATTGGTTAATAGACTATTTTAGACCTTTAGAGTATCTCACAAATATTACAAAAAGTTATCTTAGCTAAACTGATTATATGAATCAAACACTTATATGAATGTGTTATGAGTCCGATAATTTTGAGAAAGTCTCGGCTGAGAGATACTTAATTTCATTACTTTGAGGAAGATTGACACTGCAAGAGAGATTGCTTAGACCATAGCTAAATAGGCCAACAAGGTTTACCTAAACTCGGCTGATCTCTTGCTTAATCTCTAAGCAATAACCTTTGGGAGCCTAACTCTAACCAGTAATAGAAAAAAACAATCACGTTTTTTTTAATTAACCGGAAAAAAATCAAACCAGAATAAAAAAAATCTTAAAAAGATTCAAAAAAATAACAATACAAAATTAACCTGAATTTCATCAAACCACGAATTGGCTGTGGCAAAATACTTTTCATTATACTCATCTTATTTTCTTGAAGGAAAAGCATGCAAAAAATCTTCATCTGCCATGAGGCTATGACCTTATGAAAACATATATATATATATATATGTGTGTTTTGAAGAAAGAAAATGGTGGAAGACATTCGTTGTTTTTTCGCAGGTTATAGACCTCAGTTTTATATGAGGACTACTGAAGTTACTGGTAAAGTTACTAAGATTATGAATGATAAAGATGAAGAATCGAAGATGGTTATGCCTGGTCATAGAGTTAAAGTCTGAATTAAATTTTCGTAGATAAGTTTTGTGTATTGGGGTTGCAAAGATGTATGTCTCTATGAACCTACTTGCCCTGGTCTTTCTAAGAGTAAATACATCTTTTTTTCAGTTGGATAAATAGATATGAAAGATGTTTCTACCAAGTTTAATTGTTTAAGTATGTATTTGCAAATCACCATATAATTTCGATTTAATGAGATTGTTGGGATGACAGAAATCCCCTTTAGTCTATTGATATTTAGAAACCAGGATAATTGAGAAAGATCAAACCCTTAAGAACAGCCCAAATCACAGTTTTATCATTGGCATTACTATAGCGAGATTTCAAAGTCATGGGCTTTTATTTTCCACATAGACCATCGCAAAGTGGACTATTCCGTTGCGCGCTTTTTCTTTATATGAATATGATTTGAAGATTTATGTCCTAGTTTTAGAAATTTTATTCTATTACAGTGATCGATTTAGATGAATAATTGAGTACAGATATAACAATGGACTTAATTATTAGGAGTATATTGTGTATTAATGTTACATCTACCCCGGACCATTAAATAAGAGTGCATTTAAACGAGTCGAGTTACTTTGTTGGTTCAAGTTAGATGTATTTTCTGTTAAACGTGAAAAATATTGTTATGCCTTAAACCCATTATAAATTTGATGAATAGATAACTGGACGACTACATTCATCATGAAAGATTAGTCCGAGTGAATCAGAAACTTTTCTGTTTAAAAACAAAAAAACAAAATTAGAGTTGTCTACGTCAAACTATATATCTTATTTATTAAAGTGTCAAACTTGTTTGACTTTTTAGGCAGAAGAAAATAAATGGCTATGAATGTTTTATTCAATTGACTTTGAAATTGTTGGGACCATTAAACATGTAGTCTAGTGCCGACGACTTCGAATCTACGATCATATCGGACTATGCAAATATATATGATAGACAGTAGACAACAAAGTATGTTCACATATTCTTTTGATAATGTTCACATATTATAAATCACCGATTAAACTATGAAGTCTAGTGCCGACGACTTCGACTATATTATGTATATCAGACTATCTAACTATATCTGTACGAACAAAATATACTCACATGTTATGATGTTAATATTTATCATTAACACCCGAATTAGATATGTATCGACGTAAATTAATTATGACTCACTCGACTATAATTATGATCTTTAACTCCAACTGGGCCGCAATTTATTCTCATATTCGTATATTTTTCCTCTTTCAGTCGATACACAATTTGTTAAAAGGATACTCATACACAAATATTTTTCTTGTAACAGATAGCTTTTTTTTCTAGAACGTATATTATTTTTAATCCATATATGGTGTTTCGTATCATTTTTTTGTATTGACATTTGATGAGAACCAACGGTTTGAATTGGACAACGGAAATATAAGATGTTTAGAGATTTTATTAAAAACGCAGAAACATTGATACATACACCAAGTAAAATGTCTTACTTATGATTGCAGAAATTAAAATGTACGATCATTACAAATATATTATTGTGCTTAATTAAGGCCCAAATAACTAGGGGGAAGCGACGGGATTGCGACCACCACCCGGTCCACTTTTTGAAGGGCCAGCTCTTATTTTCATCAATCTCCTCCCTACATTTCATAATTATAGATTCTTATTGCATATAAAATTCAATTCAATTAAATAGTTAACAGGCAGAAAATATTATTTATAGGCCAATTATGTAATGGGATAGAAAATTGAAAATAATATTATTAGTACCGTGAAAACTATCGATTTTCTTTGGTGCTTGTCCACTTTTTGAAGGTTTTGCTTCGCTCCACATCAATGTCCTTCCTACATTATATATAAATACGTTATTTCAAATTAATTTGACAAGCCAGCAAAATATGATAGACAAACTCTATTGAGGAATTAGAAATATTCAACTATTGCTATGAGTTAGGCTCTAAATTATTTAAACAATTATGGAAATTGCTATGAGTGTTAATCTATATGTGATTAGATTATATTATGACCTATCTCCACGGGTTTAATTCTAAACCTATACATGACCAGTATATATACACACAGAGAGAAAGAGAGACTAAAAAGCAAACAAACACATACATAAGCTAGCTTGTACATTGGTATAACCGCATAATTATGTTACTAATGATCTTGAATGTCACTAATGATCTTGAATATTTAAACATGAAATTTTAGCTCTGTAATTCTGTTCATATGTTAAAATATTAATTTTAAATATTTTCAAAAACAATGTGATGGTTTGATAAGAACGAAAACACACTATTATAGCGTCGTAAGCATAACTTTAAAATAAAATAAAAACAATAGATTTTACTTATATGTAATATAATGACAGTAGTGTTATGAGTATTGAAACACTAACCAGTAACTGAGAATGGAGCCGACTGGCTAAGGCAAAGGAGAACGCAAAGCAGCAGAAGCAAAACAAGAACATGACGTAATTGTGAAGAACACTTTTTCCCCATCTCTCTCACTCTCTTATAACTCTTCACTTGCTTTCTTACATTTCGTTCGTAGAGACATTTATTTATATAACCGTGTAGAGAGGAAAGTAAGTTACCAAAGAGCCAATCAAAAGAGATAATAACACAAAATAATAATCGTCTCAATCTTTTATTTAAATTATTAAGCTTCTCAGTTTTTATTTTTATAAGACTAAAAATTCTGTATTTTAAACTAGAGAACTAAAATTTTCAAATATCCTAGAGAATCAAATTTTGCCCTCATTCCTTTTGTATTTTAAACTTTCCAATATTTTCAGGTTTGACTTCTTTGTTCATATGGTATCTAATCGTCTAGATGTAGAAGTGTGTTCACATATATTAAACTAGGCGCTTGAAATTACTCATTTCTCATCTATTGTTACTTAAAAAAATTCATTGGGATTTAAACTCATGGAGGTTTAAATTATGTAAATACCTAATTTATTTGATTTTATATACTCATATGCTTGTATATCCCATCCAAAATAGTCAAACATACAATACATTAAATTCTAAATGTCAAATATCTGGTTAAAGTTTGTTACATGGGTGACTGTTTATTAGGAAAGTGAAAAAATTGCCAAGCAGAGGAAAAAACAACTTGGCACGTATAAAGAGTGAGAAAGGCCAACCACATTTTCGGTTCAAAGCCCCAAGGAGATGGTTGTTCATAATAGTAACATCTTTTTATTTTAACTTCAAAAAAGAAAATCTTTTTATTTTACATGCATCGTTTCTTTATAATTTTACTAGGATGAGGAGATTGGTGAACTGACTGACATAGAGGTAGTCACATGTAAAGTCATTGTGCAAAAACCAAGTTGTTTTTGCTTGGGCGAGATCAACTATCTATTCTCCCAAAACTAACAATCGTTAATTATTTGGTTTGTTCATATGAAATTTTGTTTTAGGCCCATTTGAATAATTAGAAAAATATATCCATGTGTTATATCTTCTCAGAAGATTAGTCTGAGCCTCCCCATATCTAAGATCTATCTTGAATTATATAAAAAAGAAAGTTATAATGCAAGAAACAAAATCAAAAGAGATAAGAACAGTAAATAACAAGAAGAAAAATACTGATTTTGCATACCACTTATTTGAATCATTGACTTCCTTGCCTCTTGTATCTTAGTGCCAAATTATGTTTTCAATTTGAGAGAGGACCCAAAATTTGACTCTTATTCATATGGAAGTACCCAAAGTTTTGACTATTGCAAGGAGTGTCCATCATTGCACTAAGACCATGTCCATCCCACATATTTATTGAGTGTCTTATCATTTAATTATCATTAAAATTAAAGATTTTTCTCTTTTTAGGGGTCTAAAATATCTTCCCTAAGACACAAATTTTTATTTAAAGACACTCTGTTCTTTATTTTTCATTAATTTATATTTGGAGACACCCACATATAAATAAGCTATGTGGGTGCTCTAAAACCTGTTGCCATTCCGATGGTATTTTAGACCATCCACCTCTAGGAACTTTATAAAAAATGTCTTTATCTAATTTTATTTATTAAATATTTAATTAAAAAAATAAGAACTTGTGACAACTACTTCAAATATCTTTAATAAGTGTATTTAGTGTCTTGGTAGAGATACTTTCAATATAAAATATCTTTAAATTATTAATAAAATATAATTAAAATACTTTCATTTATCACCAATGGACGTGTTGTTAGAGGTGTTTCAATATCAAACTAAAATCACTCATTCCTCACGTATTGTTTATTACATAAAAAAACTCAATAGAGATTTCAATTTTTAAATACCTAAATTATTTGGTTTTTAAATTCTCAAATACTAGCATACCCATACCAGAAAAGTCAAACATTAGATTCTAGATATCGAAATATTTGGTTTCAATTTTGGTCTTCTTTTTCCCTTGTTTCTTGGCGCCTATATATATTTTAAACTTTACGGAGGACCCCAAGTTTGACTCTTTATTCGTATTTTATTTTAGAGGTGTGTCGGCATAAAACTAAAATCACTAGTATTTGTAATCTCAAAATTTTCTGTGCAGCTTTAGTTTGTATAAACAAGTTTTTATTGACATTTATAGTAAAAATTAAAATATACTCTAATACTCATTCCTTTTCACAATTTATTTTTTGACACATGTGATATAAGTTTAATAAAGTTGAATTTCACACAGTTGACATATTTGATCAGTGACTAATGATGTAAATTTTAAAAATATATATATATATATTGAATTAAGGATAAATTAGGAAATTGGTTTGAAAAAATCACATTAAAAATATATTTTGGTGAAACAAAAATAAAATACAAAATGAAAATGTCTGTAGAACGAATGAAGTGTTATGTTTAGAAAATCTTACAAAACACCGAAATATTAAACCAACATATAATGCATAACTGAAACTTCTTAAAAAGGCATACTTATGACTGCAGAAAATAAGAATTTTGTTTTATGGTTGAAGCCAAGTTAAAAGCTTCGACACGGCTAGGGATTACGATCGCCTTTTATTGCGGAAACTTTCGGACTTCCTGCTCTCACTTCTGCTCCATTTGGGAAATATATGGTCATCACTCTCCTCCCTACATCATATACAATGGCATTAGAAAGTTTCATTTATTGCTTTGAGTTAATTTGTTAACAAGTTAAACTTAATTAGGACTCTAAATTGTTGAAACATGTAGATGAATTGCTATGAGATTTAGTACATATCCAATTACACTTTTTATTACCTATTTTCACAGGTTTAACCTTGGCTACCCAGTCTATGTAATATGTATTTCAACCTCCCCCTCCCCCTACGCCCCAAAAAAAATTATATATATATATAGAGAGCGTAAAAAACACGTCAAGCAAGTAACACGTACATAATTGCTATATTCTAATATGACTATGTTATTATGATCTTGATTTCTTAAGCTTACTTTTTCTGAATCTTATATACGTTTCTGTTAAAATGTTGTTTTTCTTTTTTTAAGAAATACAATATATTTTTTTAGTTTTTATTCAAATATTTCTGTAAATTATAAACAAAACATAAACTATTTATAAAAGTAAATTTGATTTCAAAACTAAATGTTGATCGCTTATGAATACTCTATTATAAAAAGAGTACAAACGTAAACATAAACATCAAAAATAATATTTTATGTTAAAAAAAATAGTTAGACATAAATTAATAACTTTGAAAAACTAATTAGAAATAAACTTCAAAAAGAAATCTGTTACTAAATTAATAAATTCCATAAATTAATAAATTTTTTAAAAATAGATAGATCCAATATTATAAATTTATAGAGATTTAATTGTATATCAAAAATATTACCTTTTGGCTGGTGAGTTTTCTCCTGAACTTTTATTGAATTTTTGCCCTTTTTAAGATGCCGTGCTTTAACTTTAGTGGTGGCAAGTTTGGCAGAGTAAATTCTTCCAGGCGAACTTTCGTGTGTGTGTTCTCTTTTTCCAGTTTGATCAACCGAACCTTTAATTTTGTTTGATAAAATAGAAATATTATTGGAAAAAAGCAAAACAATATGTGAATATATGTAATGGAATTTTTGTTTAAATACTTACCGGTAACTGAAAATGGAGCCAATTGGCTAAGGCAAGGGTAGATGCAAAACAGCAGAACCAAAACGAACACATAAAGTAATTGTGAAGAAAACTTCTTTGCCATCTCTCCTCTCTCTCTCTTTGCTCTATTTCTTTTCGTTGGTTTACTGTAACCGAATTAGAGTAAATTAAAATATAGGAACAACAAGAAGAACAAGATTTTCTTTATCACTTCGAATTATGAGACCTATCTTAATAGTATTTTCAAACTTTAGCGACCATCCCATATTTGACTTTTTGTTCATATGTATTTAATGATTAAAGATAAGAAGAAGAAGAAGCAGAACCATGATCACATTAACCAATTTTGAAGAACCAATCTTTTCTATTTTTCTTTCTTTCTCTCTTTTATCTCTTTCTAAATCTGTTTTATATCTCTCGTGAAAGTGGAAATATTATTATAGACAGAAAAAAACAAATAAGAAATTTTCTCTGCCGTTCATTTTCAATGATTGAACTTCCTCATTTTCTTTATCTTTTTCAATAGAGTTAAACCTCTATAAATTAATAATATTGAAACATATGCATTTTATAAAAAAATAAAATAATTTATTGTGTTTATTAATTTATAGAGGTGATATTTAAACCAAAATATTAATTTGGAACTAATAAAAATTATTAATTTAAAGATATACTAATTTATAATTTATAGAGATTTGAGTGTATTTCTTTTTGCTAAAAGGCTTTTATTTTAATTAGAACTTGGAAACGCCAAACGATTACGCAAGCAGCCCACATACTAAGCCCAGAAGTCCTTAATCCAAAAAAAAAAAAAAAAAAAAAAAAACCAATCACATTATTCTCACAAAAAAGCAAAAACAAAAAGGTATTGCGGAGCCCATCTTTTATGTGACATTTTTCCTCATTCTTTTCGTTTTAAACATGGTATTAGTATGCTGAAATAATAAAGAAGATTTTGAGCTTTAGATTAAAAGTTGCAATGAAAATAAAAAACGAACCTGTTTTGAAACAAAAAAAATAAAACTTTAATCTGATCATTTTTATTGTAAACGGCAGGAGTAATTTATTTTTATTTTAGGGGGAGGGGGAGTAACTAAAACACTTGGAGGATTCAAACGTGAGGGTAATTGAACAAAATATAAGCTCTCTCGCCATTAGACTGTAGAACTTATTGGAACAATAAAGGTTACAAATACATTCATTCATACTCGGCCTTATCACAACCACATTATAGAGACATGCTTGCATTTTGGGCCGGGTATGCCTAAACAAACCACATTATAGACCAGATGTTTCTATTAGCATAATACGTATCAATAAAATATGACCTTTTTCTTTAGATAAAACAAATAGGGCCCAATATGTTATACTTACAGAGTCCAAATTTTGAACGAGTCAGGCCTGAATGAAAGAAAATTAAAGTATGATCTAGGTCTCAAATCATATTCTTTTCTTTTGGTCAATGATATTAAACAGATACTATAAACACAACCAAATTTGGGAAAGTACCTTGGTAAACGAAACTTTAAGTTATACCCAAAACGTACTCATAAAAAAGTCTTTAAAACTTATGACAGTAATTAGATTTAGATGTACTTTTATTTGTTAAGCTCATCATCATTTTCCTACACATTTGACTAAATAATTATGGAATCCTAATTAATAAAGTTTACACAACTCTATATATATACATGTACATTCAAGAACCTAAATAACACAAATCTCTCCTAAAACTAAAATACAAAAACATGGAATTCATCCTCCGCTTCTTTTCTCTCATGACGACCGTTCTTGTTCTCTACATTTACCTCCTTCACACTGACACATTCCAAGCGGATGAGTCCACAGAAAAAATGATCAATAATATTTGCACTGAAAACGAAGACTATGGTTACTGCTATAAAATCATACATGAAAAGTTGCAGAAATCAACAGCTACTCTTGAAGAGCTCACCGATCTCATACTGCAAACCGCACTTGATCATGCTCGTGATACTTACTTTTTCATCGGTGACATCATCCTTAAGTGGCATGATCCTAAGGATATTATGAGTATTCAAACTTGTTTTGCAGTGTTTGATAACGAGACCATTAATTTCATAAAAATACGAGATTTATTTTTCAAAGGAGATTACATATGTATGATTAGAGCCACTGTGTCAACAGCCAAGACTTTGGAAAATTGTAGGACTAATTTTGTTATTCCTCCTTACAAGGAGAATCCTTTGATGGAGAAGTTTAGAGTAATGAGAATATTGATAACCATGTCTGGAGTTTCGGGGAATATGCTCAGATATGGAAAAGCTTCTTTGCTTAGCTCTGTAGCCAATGCACAGTTTTTCGACAATTAAGAAAAACATTAGTCAGTGGTTTGTAACAACTAAATTTCATATATATATAAAGTTGTCAGAAGATTTAAGCATAACATTTCTTTTCTTTATTTTTATAATGAGTTCCAAAATATATTAATGAATAATGTTTGTGCAAAATTTAATCGGTTCCTTCGAATAGCTATTGAAAATACAAAATCAAATATATCTTTGTTGATCAGATAATCATCCTTATAACAAATTCAAGATCCAATAAATATTTAGCTATATCGACGTTGAGGTTTTGACCGCCCTTGTAAATACCATACCGAATGGTAAATATAGTGAATTAGCATCTATTGTCACCTAATTATAGTTTATTTTTATTTCCGAAATGTAGATTTTTTTTTTGTCGTGTCTCTGAAAATGAGCTAAATGTCTTTCTATCACGGCCACTTAGCCCGGTTGATAATGGCTTCAATGGCCTTAGCAGAATCAGACCAAACTTCCACAAAGTCAATATGCTTATATGCAAATCCTCAAAACTGTTTATTGTCCACAAGATACATCTGAGTTTGGCTGTTATACGATTGACCACTGACGTGAAAGCATCATGAGCATGATATAAGGCTGGCCCTGTATGATATCTAACGATCCACGAACCACCACACATGAAATTTGATCTGACCCATGAAGCATGGATATTGCACTTCAGCTGACTAAATCGAGGGTTGCTTAATTATGAGCTAATTTAATGGATATTGCAATTCAGTTATTACAATATTTATTAGAAGTAACGTTTATGTATTCAATTAGATTAACTCAAAAGTCACATTACTGAGTATAAATATCTAAAGATTAATCAATAAGATTCACACTTCGGCAAATTATTTCATGTTATCATAGCAGAGACTTTTGATATGACCTGAGCCCTGTAACAATCGCCGCTGGCATCTCAAAAGCCGTCGCCGTCTTCTGCAAATATCCACCTCCGTATCTGATCGTGGTGGTTCTTCTCGCCAATGGCTGATAAAAATAACGAGGTTGTGATTCCAAACAATCCACCTACTAGTCTGACAATCCAGGTGCTTTGATCACTGCTGTTATACTTAAAGAACACAATTACTCTGAATGGGCAACCGAACTTCACAACTCCCTTCAAACAAAACAGAAGCTGGGTTTTATCGATGATCTCATTCCAAAACCAGATGCAGAAGATCCCGCCTTGGCACAATGGCTTGTCAAACTTCATGATCGTTGGCTGGATCTGTACTTCCATCGATCCGGCGATACAGTCCACCATAGGATTCGTTCCTAATGCAAACCAACTTTGGGAAAATCTTCGTCGTCGCTTTTCAATGGGTAATGGCGTAAGACGCCAGTTGCTAAAGGATAAAATTGATTTTTGTAAGCAGGATGGACAACCCATCATTGCCTATTATGGTCGTCTCACAAATCTATGGGAAGAGCTTCAACATTATAATACGGCACGCGTGTGTCGTTGTGAGGCAGCTCCAGATATTAAACGGGAACGAGAAGACGATCATGTCCACAACTTTCTTCTTGGATTAGATGAGCGCTTCAGTTCCATCCCTTCTTCGATCACTAACACATAACCAATGCCGGATCTTGATCAAGTCTACTCCCGTGTCACACGCGAAGATCAAAATCTGAATGCATCTCAGTCAAAGGAAATAATCAAAACTTAAGCCATTGGTTTCTCGGTTCAGCCACCAAACACGTCACCTGCTCAGGCTGCTGCTATTAGTGGGTCTCGATATCGTGATCGGCCAGCTCTACACTGCACTCACTGCTCTCATAATGGACATAACATGACAGAGTGTTTTCTGCTTCATGGTGATCCTGACTGGTGGTATGAACAAACCGTCAGAACAGTTCATCTGGCCATTCTCGGGGATGTGGATCAACTGCACGAGGTGGTAATGCGCGTGGTGGCCGTCCTTCTCTAGGGCATGGCCGTGGACGCACAAACAACACACATGCATCATCTCAGTCTAATAGAGGAGACGGCCAGATCGCTAAGTTGATTTCTCTACTCCAATCTCAGCAACCTCATATAACTCCGGAACGTTGTTTGATAACACTTAACTCACATATGTTATTATTGACACCGGTGCTTCACACCATATGACAGGAGATTTGATTCTCTTAACCGATGTGGTTGATATCAGACCATCGACGGTCACGTTTCTTGATGGCAAAGCATCTTGTGCCACTAAACGTGAAATATTGATTGTGAAAACTTATGCACTCGCCGATGTTCTATATGTTTCAGATTTTACTTGCACTCTTCTATCAGTTTCAAAATTACTTAAACAAAATAGATGCATTACGATATTTACAGATAATTTATGTTTCTTACATGACCGTTTTACGAGGACTTTAATTGGAGCGGATGAAGAACCTGAGAGGTGTACTACTTAATTGGGGTTCTAGTTTCTCGTGTCCGCAAGGTCGCTAAAAAAACTTCTTCTCTGAGTTTGTTGCATCATAAATTAAGGCACCCTTCTATTGGTGTTTTACTTTTTTTACCTGAATATGATCAATCCCACGATGATATAAGGATGATCAAAAGTTGTGATTCATGTTTTTAGGCTAAACAAATATGGGAAGTTTTTTTTGTGATAGTTCTAATAAAATATTTTCTTGCTTTGAACTTGTTCACTGCAATGTTTGGGGTTTGTATCGTGTTCCTAATTCATGTGGTTCTGTCTACTTTCTTACAATGTTTTATTAATTATTCAATAATAAAAAATTAATGCATATTTTTCTTATATACAAAAATGTTATTTTCCATAATTTTTATTATTTTTTGTTTAATTCACGATATTTTCCCTTTTAGATTATTGACAGATATCAATTTTTAAACATTTTAATAGGTTAGTTAAAGAAAATTTGTTAATTATTGACCTTAATTTTCTGAAAATATGAAGTTATTAAAATAAAATATCTTTTACTATAATTATTAAGAATAATTTAATAGATAGTTTCCATATATTAAAATCGTTATTTTATATAATTTTATTATTTTCTTTAAATAAAATATCCTGTAAAATTATTTATTAATAAAACGTTAATGCATAGTTTTTATATACTAAACTTGTTATTTTGTATAATTTTATTATTTTATTGTATATTTTGATGATGTTTTCCTTTTTATTTTCTTGGCAGTTATTAATTTTCCTTTTTAAAATTTTGGTAGGTTACTATAAGAAATTTTATTAATTATTAATGTGAACCAATATGATAACATTTCTAAAATTCTATTTGGATAGTGGTAGTACCTTTATTTCTTATATAGTATAGAACATTAATTTCTGAAAATATGAAGTTACATAAATAAAATATCATTTAATACTAATCATTAATGATAAGTTAATGTATACTTTTGTATATAATAAACTCAATATTTTGTATAATTTCTATTATCTTTTGTTTAAATAAAATATCTTTTAAATTTATTTATTCATAAGAAGTTAATGCATAGTTTCCATTTTATTATCAAATAACTTCAATTTTATATAGTATATATGAAACTTCATTATTTACAATAAGCCACTGAATAACATTTTTCTTAATTATTTACAAACTATGCAGAGCTAAGCAAGGAAGCATTGTCCTTTTTAACCATATTTCCAGCGACAGCAGACATGATGCAAGAAATTCTCATAACTCTATTCTTCTCAATTAAAGGATTGATCACCTTATAAGAAGGAACAAGAAAATTGGCGCTACCGACAATTTGTTAATATCTTCCCTGTAGACAAAACAGCTAAAATCATATGTTCGCATTCTCTTTTTAAAATTGTTCTCGTATTTTTAAGAAACTAATGGTCTCGCTATTAAAAACTGCAAGAAAAGTTTCGAGACCAATTCTCTCCATACGACTAGGCCATTGACGGAGGATGTTGCCGATGAAAACGTTATTACTAGCATGATCGCATGCGATGTACAATATGAAATATGTGAGTTCTTTGAGAGTAGCTGTTGGTACAATCAATTTTTCATGGATGATTTTATTGCAAAATACATATGCAGATACTATGGATCAGCGCTTCTGTCTCTCGATCTATTTCGACTGCTTCAATGTGAAGAGTAGCTAGGAATGTAGAGAACAAGAGCGATCTTGAGAAAAAAGCAGTACGACAGTTCCATAATTTTGTATTTTGTATTTATTTTAGAAGAGGTTGTGGTGCATAGATTCTTGAATGAACATGTGTATAATAGTTGTCTAAGTTTACCCATTTCTGTTTTAGGTTGTTAATTAGGGCTCCATAATTATTGAGTCAATTATGATATAAAAAATCCAAATACTGTAAGCTTTTAATTAAGATAATTGTTTGCAAATAAGGTTTGGATATAATTTAAGGTTTCATTTATCAAGATAATATTATCCAAAATCTAGTAGTTTTATACGTTTATATTTTACATCCTTGATTTAAAAGGATAGAACACAATGTGGAACATGGATATTTTTAATTTGCTTCATTTATCCATAGTTTTCTATAAAAGGGATATAAAACCAACAGGCCATTAATAAAAGTATATCTACTATATAATATATATTAAAAGATAGACTTAGTTAAGAAAATGTAAAATTTTAACTAAATTAGGTTTAGGTATTTTTGTAACATAAATGTATAGTAGAACCTCTATAAATTAATACTTTATAAATTAATAAACACTATAAATAATAAAATTTCGTAATACCGATTATCTAAACACTATAACAATAAATAATAAAAATTATCTAAATTTGATAAGATAATAAGATAATAAATATTTCAAAGCTCCTATGTAAATATATGATCCCAATAATATCATAAATTAATAATCATAATATATATATATATAAAGATAACTCATTAATAAAATATTTTAGTATTCCTTTCAAACAATTGTTGTATTTTGTTTTTAAATAACTGTATTGTAGTATGGTTTATAAGTTTATAATTTATCTTTTAAATATCTAATATAATTTAACTTTATGAATATGTATCATATTTATTTTAATACTTTTAATAAATTTAAAATTTAATGTATGATATTAATATAACTTTACATTATGAATAGTATATTATTTATATTTTAATCATTTTAATAAATTTGAAAATTTAATATATGAGATTATTAATCATAAATTTGAATTTGTGTATATCATTTGCATAATTAAATTTATCTAGTATTTGTTATTCCTGTTTATTTTGTTTTCTTGTAAATATCTAACATTTGAAACTAAATCAAATGATTTCAATTAAAAAAAAAAATATAATGTTGAGGTAAGTAATATTAGATTATGTAATTTTATTCTAGAATTTAAATGATAAAAATTAAAATAAAATTTCCAAAATTAATAAATATTCATTGATACTATAAATTAATAAATATTAGTTCACTATAAATTAATAAAATATTAAAATCCCAAAATTATTAATTTATAGAGGTTTTACTGTACTAACTACTTTCTTTCTTTTTTGTTATCTGGATTGGGTTGAAATTTTTGAAAAGACAATACCAAAATGGTACTTGGAATAATATAAAATACTAAGTATTGCTTAACTGATTCACGGTATACTTGGAATAATATAAAGCCTGTTTCTACATTTTTGGTGAGTCACTTCAATCTTTCGGCTTCTCATTATCCTAGTATACTGATGACAAGATCATGGATTTGACACAAGTTCCTTATGCTAGTGCAGTTGGATATTAGATTTATGCTTTGGTTTGCGCGAGACCAGATTTGGCGCATACTGTTAGTTAAGTCGGCAAGTACATGTCCAATTTTGGGAGGCAACATTGGGATATAGTTAAATGGATTCTCAGGTATTTTAAGGGTACAACTGATTGTGGACTCATGTTTGAGGGTGGAGATTGCAAAGAAAAGGTTGTGGGTTTTGTTGATTCAGATTATAGAGGAGATATTGGTAACATCCAGGCTACTAAAGGTATGTTTTAACTCTTGAAATAGTGCATATATGTTGGAGAACAATTATGCAACCTACTCTTGCAATGTCCACCACAAAAGCGGAGTACATAGCAATGAGAGAAGCAGCTAAGGAAGCATTATGGGATCAAGGACTTGTAGTGGAGTTGGTCATTGAGCAAGGTGGAGTTCACCTACACAGTGAAAGACAAAGTGCAAATGTTTTGCCCAAGAATCAAGTGTATCAGGAATACATAGTACGAAGAACATTTAAATCAGATTTCATAAGATCAGGGAGTTAGTAGCTTTATGTGAGATTTTATTGGAGAAGGTGCACACGTATGAGAATGCGGCTGATATGATAGGCACTAGGGAGAAGTTCATGCATTGCTTGGATTTGCACCATGTCTTCTAGTGTTAGAGGAGGATGAAGGTTACCCCAGAAACGACCAAAGGGTCACATGCAAAGAGATTTTTTTGTCAAGATAGATTTTGTTATTCAAATTAACTTAAAAACATATGGAACCTTTAGAGTCCCAAATTAGAAAATTCTAAGAGATGCTATGGTGCGAAAGAGTCTAAGGGTTCTGTACAATAGCTAGGTTTAGAAGATTTCTTGTTCTATTAGGATTATATCTGGTTTGAGGCTTATATAAACGAGTTTAAGGGTTGTAAATTCATCAATTTTTTTTAAAAAAGCTCTAGAGACAGAAAGGTATTTGTTTTAAAAAGGTACCATATCTTACGAATTCACAACAGAATAAAAACGATAAAATACTTTTAAATTTCCTCCAGATTTATCAGATGATAACGGAGAGAATTTTATACTAGCTCGTTGATTTTCTGATGGACATAATATTATCATCTTCCTTCTCCGCTAACCATGTACAATACTTAACAGAAATTAACAAAATTAAGATGAACTTTAAATAAAATATGTGTTATTTATTAATATTAGCCTAAAATATATTAAGGTGTGCTTAATCTAGTTTAACAAAACCAAACCCATATTCAAAACCTAAATGGAAACAAATATCGAGTTCATTTTAGTTTTAGTATTCAAATAAACAAAGTAGACACTAATTGAGCCAAAGTTAAGTCTCACCACCTTCAACATACTTTTCTAAATGTTTAAATAACAACCTATTGGTTTTTTTTATCTTAAAGAATATCTGTATCTGAGTTAGTGAAATATTAAAACTAACAAAAATTGGACAACTATCTATTAAAATTAGCATATCAAATGTGTCGATATTTTGGGAGGACCAAACTACTTACTACTCAATTTATGAAAATCGTTAGGATATATGTCAAACACCAACCTATTATTGGGTAATACTTGCGGTTGTGGAGAAGCAACAAAAGTGTCCATAGGGCATGGGAGCAAAAGAACCACTAGAAGCAAGAACATAGTTCCAAAATTCGTATTTGCCATCTCTTTTTCTTAATTTTCTTAAGTCTCTTGCTTTAGTACTCTTGTTCATGTCCTTTCGTGTATGCTTACTTAGAATAACATAAAATATGAATTTCATTCGTATCATAAATTTTTGAATTCAATAAACCCTTAATTGGAATAGCATAAAATATCAAGTATCGTTTAAACTGATATTTGGTGAATTATTACAAACATAAATTTACAAACACAAACACGTAACACGTAACACAAAGCGGTACAATGACCAGATTTTACACAAACATGTAAGATAAAGCGGTACCAATTGACACCTCTAGGTACAATGACCAGATTTTAAAAACACTTGAGATACTTAAGTAGTACACTCCATCCCCATGGCTAATTTTATGATTGATTATAACGAAAATAGTATATCTCGCACCAAATTGGTATATGGCGTTACCAATCATACATAACATATGTTTCAACTTATACTTTGTAAACTGCCTCACATAACTAAGGAGAGGAGTATTGATGAATGCGACCACCACCACGTCCACTGCTTGAAGGACTTGTATATATGTCTCCATTTGGCTTATATATTCTCATCAATTTCCTTCCTAAAAAAAATATTTATTAACTAATATTTATAAATTGTGAACATTGTTGGAAGCATAGTGGATAATTTTTCCAAGGATGCTAAAAGTTATTAACTTAATTGTTTTCCCCAAAATTAATAATTGATTCTTTTTTTTCAAACAGTTACTAATTGGTCTTAAATTTGTATCCCATTCGTTTCAAAAGAAAGTATCATTGTAGCATATTATATTTGGTTTCATGAAGAATATCGTTTTACATTTGAAATGTAATTGTTTAAACTAATTTCCCCATCTATCCTTAATCCAAAGCTACTTTTCTTTGAATTTAACTTCCTATTATCTAATAAGTCACTTGACGTGTTTTTTAAAGTTTGATTAATTTGTGTAAAATATATGAAAATGACATTTTATATGAAACATAGAGTGAATATTATCAGTAACTTACCGTGACCACCAGGACCTCGTCTACTTCTTGATGGTGGCGTATCTATGGCATCATTGAGCTTATGATACGTCATCATTTTCCTCCCTTCATTTGAACTATTGTTTGAGATATTTATTCTTTGCAAATAATTTATATTACACAAATAAATACGTGTTTATAAATATACACACACTACATATATATATATGTATAGTATATGCATATGCGATATGCAGATGTATATATGTAAATCAGTATATATATGTACTATATATACAACCACATATTACTGGCCAGATGTTTTGTAAGCAAAATGATATGACCTTTTTATGAGGGTTAAGTCAAATTTCAATACAATTAAAGGTGATTAGCAAGGATTTAGAGGATGTTCATATTGTTGAGTGTTTTAAACTTTATTTACTAATAAATCTAAAAACATTACCGTATACACAGTATTTAAGAGCATCTCCATTACTTATAAATATATGGGTCTTATTAATATTATATCATTAAATTAAAGATATCAAATATGTAAATATCTTTGGCAAGACTCTTAAAATTTTAGTAAGAACATTTAATTAGATAGGTGTCATAATTTCATTAGCTATTGATTTTATTAATTTAATATTTAATCAAAAAAATTAAGTAAAAACATTATTTATAGAGGTTTATGGTCTAACAATATTTTTAATGTCTCTGCAGAGACATTAATGACTTTGCAGTTATTAAATTTAATATAAATTAATATTGAATATACTCTACTTATTTTAATGATGTGAATTGTCTTAGAATGGGATTTAAACTCCTTCCCATCCAACCAAATCTTACAAATAATATACAGGAAAAGCGTGGGAAATGGGAATTAAATCACACACAAGCTATCAAATATCGTTATTTTATTTATTTTACTTTATGGTAAAAAGCTATCAACGTTATGGTGAGTTGGTGACTTTTATTAATATAGATTATAATTTTAGTGTCCCACTACTGCGGTTCTAGAATGCAAAATGTTTTAACCAAAAAAAAACTTAGCTAAACTTAAAATAAATTAAAATCTAAGTGGGAATATGATATCTATTTAAAAATCTTAGTGGGAAACCATAAGCGGGCCAGATATGCTCCAACTCTGTCGCCATTTCCATACATAAATATGGACAAATATAAACTCGGGGATTTCGAACATTTTCTAACTAGTTTTCAATTTGTTGAAGAAATATAGATTTAGATTGTTTTTACAATTATTTTCAATAGGATTATAATGAATTAAATACATATATTCGAATAATTTAAATATTGTCAGAAGGAAAAAAATCTATAAATTGACAGAAGGAATCATCTTGGTCATCTGGTATTTTGTAGACCGACATTAAAATATGAAAAAATTATAAATGATGAAATATTATCGATAAAATATGTGATGTATATACAAAATTACAAATGAAGAAATAGACAAATATACGTAATCAGTGAGGGGTATTTAATTATAAAACATAAATTCTGTTACTCAGTTTACATCAGCTAGAACTCATGAACACAACAAATATATGAAATAATTAAACATGGTGATAAAATTATTTACATAACATATATATATATATATGTAAGTTTATGTGTATGTGTCATATGTCATCTGTCATGTATGTTATGTGTGTATGTGTGTGTTGAAATCCGTTGAAATACTAACCAGTTATTGAGAATTGTTCATGATCAGAAGGTGAAGCAGATTCGGTATGGTGAAAGAGGATGCTAAGAAGAAGAAGAAGAAGTATGACCATATGAACCAATTTTGAAGAACTACTATTCGTTTCCATATCTCTTTCTCTGTCTCTCTCTCTTTCTCTCTCTTAATTTATTCTTTCTCATAGAAGGTCTGAATCCAATATATAAACAAATGAATTATTATTATTATTATAATAATAATTATTATTATTCTGTCATTACAAATAAAAAATTGTTATGCTTAATAATTGACTCTCTTGCTTTTTAGTGCTCTCTTTTTTAGAGGATCTTTAACAGAAATTGGATAAAGAAAATGTTAACAAAATAATATAACCCAACTTTAAACACAAGCCAGAATTTTGATTCAGCAACCTAAATATCATTTTCTCTCATATTTACCGCGGCGAGGAAGAAACAAAGTTTAGTGAAACTTTGAAGTTAAAAAAATTGAACAGTTAATTATCAAAATTATCATAACTTAACCAAATATTGGAAATTTGGGAGAAACAAACTTGGTACTCAGTTTATGAAAATCATTAGGATATATCATACATGTCAAGTACTAACAGGTTAATTGGAGTAACTCCTGTGAAGAAGCAAGAGTAGTGTCGGTAGAGCATGGGAGCAAAACAACCACTAGAAGCAAGAACACAGTTACAAAATTCTTGGAACTATATTTTTCCATATCTCTTTCTTAATTTCCTAAACCTCTTGATGCAATACTCTCATTTATGTCTTTACGAGTATGGTTAAAGTAACACACGAAAGGTTTTGCCTAAAAGGTAAAACAAAACAAAAGTTACACGAAAGGAAACTAGTAACGAAGATTAGTTGCTAGTGCAACAAAACATTATTTGTTTCAGCCATTCAATTTGTCAATAATTAAATACTAAAAATGGTTTTGTGCACAAAAACTTTTTGGGGTTTATCTAGTAAAAAATTGTTGCTGTGTTTTTTTTACCAGAAACCCCCAACAACAAAAAAAAAAACACTACTGCGTTTCAATTAGTTCGGGAGGAAACCCCACGATTTGTAAATGGTCTTGGTATCGTTTAGAATGTGACAAGTCCAAACGGTGCGGTACGGGGCGGGGCGAGATATGAAACTTGACCAAACATTGACGAAAATTTAACCAACGCATTTAAACAGAGAGCTACCAGAATACAAACTCATGTGTTATTTAAACTAGATAATATTAAGAAACTTGTGCGGGTACAAGATTAAGAAACTTGTTACACTTCAAATACTATTCACGTTTTTTTCCCTGAATCAGAGAAAAGTGAGATGAGGAAAGGAAAGGCGAAAGCTTACCTTTTGGTTCTATCTCTCTGTACATAGACAATCGTGTTTATGCTTATAATAATAATAATAAATAAAAAGTTCTTTGGAATAGAATGAATAATTGCTGATAACACTAAACGAATGGAATAAATATATTAGACGATTGTTGAGTGAATATTTCTTTATTTAAAGCACGATGATGGTGCTAGTAACAACAGCAATGGCCATAGAAATCGTCGGTGGCCACGAAGATCGGCGTCCTGCTGACAACATTAAAGGTGCTGAAAGTGGAGCTGACGACGGAGAAATATATGTACCATCTCGTCCATTTTCTGATGGATTTACAGAGATCAACTTCCTTCTAAGCTCTATTTAAATTATAATTAGCAAAAATAATGTTTTAAGAAAATTGTATAAATATTTATTGAAATTAGCATAACAAATTAATTAGAACTTACTATAACATTAGATAAAGGGGTGCGTAATCTGGTTTAGCAAAACCAATTAAACACATTTTCAAAATGTAAGCTGAACAAATTTACTTACCATATATATATATATATATGAATGTATTGGAATTTTGGGAGGACTAAACTTTATACTCAAATAATGTAAATAATTAGGGTATATTTATATATCTCAAGCACTTACCGGTTAATTGGAATAACTTCTGTGGAGATGCAAGAACCATATGGATTGAACATGGGAGCAAAAGAACCACTAGAAGCAAGAACATAGTTCGAAAATTCGAACAACTATTTTTTGCCATCTCTCTTTCTTAATTTGTTTAATCTCTTGATTCGATACTCTTATTTATGTCATGCGAATTGTTAAAAGTTCCACGAAAGAAAAAAAAAAACGAAGACTACTAGTGAATAAACATGATTTCTTTCATCCACATAATTTGTGAAACAATTAAAGACCGAAAACAAATCGTTATCACATTAATTAGTTTGGGAGTAAACCCCACGACTGGTTACGAAGTTATGGTATCGTCTTAGCATTTGACAAATTTAAACGGGCCTGGGCTAGAAATAAAGATTCAATCAAACACTGATGAAAATTCAACCAACGCACATGTCTATTAGTAGAAAACAAAATTTGAAACGTCATTTAGTCGACTGAAAATGATTTAATGGCAAGTTTATTTAGATGTTAATGATATATAGGGTAAATTATATATATTATTATTAAATTCTACGAGATTCTAATTCAAAATCATTTGGTATTAAGTAGGATGATACATATATTAGTTACGATCTTATCCAACATTTAATATGAGACATTTATCTCTAATATGTCTCTCGAAATAATAGTTTTTCTAAAACATATATCTCGATATTCCCGGTTAATGATCGGTGGACCAACTATTGGATCAAACAAATTATAGATCGAACTGGATATGTGTAGATCGGGTTATGATACCATGTTAAGTTCTATAGACTTCCAACTCAAAATCAATTAGTAATGAGTGAAGTGTTTCATATATTTTATATATTAAATATGATCTCATACATCATCCGATGTGGTACATTTATTATTAATATTATTGTGAAGTAACAATGAAATTAAAAAAAAATCGTTTAGGAAGAGAAATAACTCTAAGCAACACATTTTATAAATGTTCAAGAAAGCGACGCTAATCGGGCGGTGACCCTCCGCCGGGGCCAAGACGATTTTAGGTGGTTTAGGCAGTTTAAGTAGTTTTATGATAAAAATATAAAAATTTAAACATATATATATATTAACATAATATAATATAACATAAGAAAATTATAAAATTGAAAAAACTTTAAATTATAAAAACATGAAGAGTATCAATGTTTTGTAATTTAATTTTTTTTAAATTACATCGTTTTACTTTTTTTATATAAAAATAGATATTAAATAATCTATTAAATTTGCATATCTCGCATAAGTTATAAGTCATTTAACTAGCGTTTTACCTGATTAATAATCACATATTTCGATAAATCTAACTATCCGTATAATATAACTAATTTTAAAAAGATGGTTTAGACGTTAATCGTTCGGTTAAAGGGGTCTAACGCCTATAACGTTTTTAGAACACTGCAATTTATAATAGAAAAATAGTCAAAACAGTTTTTGGTATATACTAAACTTGATAGTAAATTTACCAACAAACTTGACAATTATGTCCGATTTGGAGAGATACTATTACCAATGTGTAATTAACAGTCGTGGGCAAAATTACCTTACTAAATAGAAATTTAACAAAATGTACTGGACTGAATTGTTTAAATAACCCATTTGGACATATTTATAAATTTATTTGGTATTTTATTTTGGTTCAGTAATTTTAAGAAACTCCCAATTTATCTAGGATATATTATTTGGTATGCGGAATCCGGTCTTATCCGCTCCAAAAAAATAGGATATCCAGGTGGCTCGGAAACATATACGAATAATAATTTTTTTGGATCCAGATACAGATAATGAAAACAAATCCGACCCGATATCCGGATCCAGTTATAAATAATATTATATTAATATAATAATATTTTATTATTGTATATCATATTAATATATTTTATTATTATTATATTAATATAACCTCCTTCCGTTTCAAAATGATTGATTTTCTAGAGGTCGCAAAAAGATTGATTTTCTAATTTTTAAAATATTTTTAATAGTTATTAATTGAAAATGTATTATTTGTTGAATTATGATTGATTTATAGATATTAAAAAAATTTCAAAAATGTATTTATTAATACTTATTGATTATTTCTTAATCAGTGTGTTTTACCTAGAAAATCAATCTTTCTGAAATGGAGGGATTATATATATATTAAATATTTTTATTATTACAATAATATTTATATTTATTTATAATTATAATTATATTTATTTTAATATAACTTTTATTTTCTTTAGATTTATTTTTAATTATTAATATTCTTTTGTTGACAAAAACAAAATTTAACAGATATCCACACAACCAGAAATCGAGAACTTCGGGTTTCTAATATCAAAATTACACATCAGACTAGATGAAGACTCGGATACGAGTCCGTCCAAAAAAGCCGGATATCCGGCTCCGGCCTAAACCTAAGATGAATTACATCGTCATTATATTTGTGTATTTAATTTCGATTGACACTATCATAATTTGATTTGAAGATTTCTTTATCGGTTCAAGTTCATCATCATCAGTCAAGATCAGTGTAATATCCATTAGAGTCATCGATGTATTCATAGCTCCAATTGTGTTCAAAGTTAAGTAAAACCCACGTATACGTCTTTGAACAAAACAATATCATTCACGTCCGTTTTCTCTTTCGAGTAGGATTTTTGTTTTAGAAGAAAGAAGAGAAAAAGACGAAATATTATATCCAAAATTGATAGTGATCTCTTTTTTCCCCGGTCCACACAGAGCTGGAGGCATTTGTATGGACAATGCAGTGCTTGGTTGATATTCGGTTAACGGATATTCTCTTCGCTACAAATTGCATGGATGTCATTTCTATGACTTTTTGCCTAGAAAGGTGGCTAGCATTTGTATCAGAATTACCAGAATTTCAAGTAGTTAAGGAGATTTTTAATTCTTTTAGGATTACACATGTTCTGCAAATTAAAAAAATCCGTGCAGATTTTCTTGCGAAATATGCAAGAGTATGTGGTTTTTGTTTTTCGTATGTAGATTCTTCAGTTCCTAATTGGCTCTTTATTTAAGTGAGCCGGTAAACCGACACCCTAAAATATGGGATTCAGAACAAACAAAAAAATTGATAGTGATCTCTTTATCTTCGAGATCTTTTAACAAAATATCATCATCATTTGTCAACCAAACTTGACAGCTATGAAAATAACACAACTTCATCATAAATATACTGGATTGTATAAAACAATCGATGTTCTAAGTAAATCGCATGTAAAGCTTATCAATGATTACAAACATCATATATTAATCCAATGGCTTCTAAGAACTGTTGGGTTTTTCAAAGCCCCGGTGGTGGCCACGAAAACGAAGGTGGTGATGATGGAGAAGGCGACGGCGGTACACTTCTTATACTAGATCGTTGGCTGGTTGATGGACGTACCTTTCTCATCATTCTTCTCCATCCTAATTTTACATCACAATTTCAAATGTTTAAGAATCATATATATATATATATATATGTTGAAACCAGCATAAAAACAACTTAAAACTTATTATATCTGCTAACTAGTAAGTAAAATGGTGCATAATCTGGTTAAGCTTAACCGAACCAAACAAAAATTCATAAATTAAGCTGAAAAGGTTTTATTTTCTTATTTCCAAACACACAACGAAACAAGTGACCTGGATTCATCACCATATTTTATTTTATCAACTTTTGACGATTCAAGGTCAAACAATTCTACGTTTAGTTAATATCCTACATACTAGTTATTGAAAATCAGAGCTAAAATCTTTTGGCAAATAATTATTGGAACAAGTACTAACCAAACTCTTGTGGAGAAGCTGCAAAAGCACAGGTGATAGAGATGATATTAAAAGAACCACTAAGCAAAAAACGATCCCCAAATTCTTCACCATTCTCTCTTTTTGAATCTGCGTAACCTTTTGATTTTTTAATTTCCAAATACTTTTGATTCAATGCTCTGATTTATGTGAATGGTTTACGAGCCAATGAAGGACAAAAGAATTAAGACAAGATGCAGCAAAACATTTACTGCATTATTAACTAGCGTCTCCGCAAAACATTTAATGCATTTTCAACTAGTTTCGAGGCAAAACATTTATTGCATTATCTAGTTTCGGGGGAAAATTATGATATCATTTTAGATCTTGACAAAGTCCACCTTTAACAACAGCTAAAATCGTGAGAAAATCCACAAATTGATATGTTGTTTCTTATTAATTTTAAAGTAATTAAAGAAGAGGATACATATAATATAGTATTTTTGAAAACATATTATTAATATTAATTTAACATTTTTAAAAATTATATGGTCAAGTAACTCTAGTCTTTTGGTATACATTTTAAACCCGAAATACCAAATAAATTGTTTTCTTTCAAAACCAATTACTAAAGTAAAAAAAGAAGCTTATGTACCATACATATTTATTTCTTAAACTTGCATACATGTATATATATACTAATATATGTATGTATACATATTTTTTTCTTAAGAGCCTTGAGTTTTCTGATGAGTTTGATCAAACACAGCTTATGTTTCAGCAGATTTTTACAGAGATAACAAAAAGTACAAGGAAGCTGCTCTGTTTTTTCTTTCTTCCTACATCTCAGATTCGTCTTAGTGAAGCCAACCTCTTCTCAAGCTCATCCACTTCACTTGACTCAGAGCTGCAAATTATAAATTCAACAATAACATTTCATTATTTATCTTCACTGCAATTTTCAGCGACTAAACTTTATATATATGGCATGAGAGCTCACTTCTTGTTGTTAGTTGTTGCAGTGGAAGTTGGAGGAGCTGCATTTTTGGTAGCAATCCGACCTTTGGGAGCTGAAGATAACTGTTTTAAAACATATTAAAGAAAGATACAGATTTGAGCTGTTGACTAACACGAGAAACCGAAAGAGAAGAAGAGGTTGGCTTAAGTGCAGAGAAGCCTGACCTGAGATGCAACGCCAACACCAATCTCATCAAGAACTTGGTTAGTGAGGTCTTCTGTTTCTTCTTCAGCTTCATCTTTGTCAAGTGTTTCGTCAATTGCCTCTGACATCATCTCTATCTGCAGATACAATAACAAATAAACACATCAAATGTTAAAAAGTCAAATCCTGCCTACAAATCTGTATAGATTGCTAATTAGATAAAGTAAGCTCTTAAGAATAAGAGATGTATTGTTTACCGTCATGTCAAGCTGTGCCGACTGTTTCTGGAAATCTTTTATCACTTTGGCTTGTTTTGTTGGTGCCATTTGCTGAAAAAATAAAGTAGGAATGAAGTTAAGAATTACGAATTACAATGTATCATGTTCGGGTTCCTATAGATTCATCAAGTTATCGATGAAACTAGGTAATGAAACAAAAATAAGAGTACCTTGTTCATTGCAACCATAGCTTTGGTTGCACCTTTCATGCCAGATGAAATCGAAGTGCTTGCATACAGAGCCTATCCAATAGAGAAATAAAGAAGATATCGGTATTTTAGTACTAGCACGGCATTGTTATATTCGGACTTTTGAGTTTAGTTGATGTTGAACTAGAAGATATAAACCTGTGTATGAGTTGTCACACCGCGAATTTGAGCACGGCTTCCTTGTAAGTTGGTAATCTGTTGCCTCAGTCGAACAAGTTGACGAGCTAATATCTTCGTGGCCGCCTACAAACAATCAACAATGCATAAATCAAGTTCTTAATGGAAACTGGCAGAGAGAATAAAAGAAGTTTGGTTTTCACAAGAAAGGGATTGAAATGAAGACTTGCCTCATTTCCAGTCTTAGCTGTTTTCTTGATTTCTGCAACTAATCTCTTCTCCTATTTGTGACTGAAAGTTAGTAAAGGATATATATAACGAAGAGAAGTTCACAGTTTGATTAACCTTACCTCTAGTTGAAGAGATGTAATCTCCCGTTCAATACCTGCAATTACATTGGTCTATAAAGTAAGTCACAACAGAATCAAAACTTAGTTCTATGCTTGTTATGTCTTTTGGTTAGTTAGAAGCCAGATGTATGTAAAGATTCTATAAAGAAATAACAACACAGTCCCGCAACATTAATAGTAGTTGTTATTCACACAAGTTCTTGCCAAATTCAACACTTCCCATTCCACAATGAGATTGGCAAAATCAAATTATATCTTTGGTTAACTCTTGTATAAGGACATAATGATTCAGAGAAACAGACAAGAGCATAAGAAATTCCCAAAAAAGCAAGACTGGGCAGACACAAACAACATCGCAATGAAAAAGGTTTCTTCAAAGTTCAAAAGTAAAATCTATGAATCAATTCAGTTCTTCGTGAATAGATTTGTCAGAGATAAAACGAAATCTCAACCAAAATTGAAAAGAAAAACCATTTTGTAACCAGGGATTGAGTGAAATCATTCTAGTCCTTTAACTAAGTAACAATGGAGTGATACAGATCACCACTCCCAACTTTTTCAACATTACTCCAACAAAACACAATCTGCTAAAATCAAAAGTCAAAATTTGCAAGAGATTAGAACCTATACAACATACCTCGTGTAGCCACAGCCATTTCTCTCTTACTGGTACGAAGAGCATCTGCAAAATTAGAAAAAGATCACAACTTTATTCAATACAATAAAAAGCAGAATTGCAAAATTCACAAGTTACCTAAATCTGAACAACTTAACTTTTCTTAATTACACATCTAATTAAGGATTCATATATACCCTGTAAAAGATCCAATATTGAACACGAAGAACAATCAAAGTTGCCATTTTGATAACAGATTTAAAGAAAAACAAACCCAGAAACAAAATCTCAGCTTCATTTGACAATGTTGGTAAAGTTTTTAGCTTCATTACCTTTGGGAGTGGTTTTCTTCTTGAAGATGTTCATGGCTATTTCTCTGACCTCTTTCTCAAATAGAGATTAGTGTTCAGAAAGAAAAACCCAACTCTTCGTGTTTATGATAAAACCCTAAATCAGAGAAAAAGTGAGATGAGGAGAGGCCAAAGTTGTGAACTTTTTGGTTTTATCTCTCTGATTTGTTGTGAGTGTGAATGTGTGTATAGAAGAGCGTGCTTATGCTTAATAATAATTACTAAACAACGGTACTTTGGAACTAGCCGTTACAGAGAGTCCAGATCCTACTTAATATTCCTTCTTTTATCCATCTTTTTTGTTTTAATTCTTTTCAGATTTTTGTTGTATGAACCGACAAAAGTTATGATAATGTATTAGTTTTTAATTTTGAAGTTTTGATTAATGATTACGATTATAATTATGATTATGATTATGATTTTGACTTAATAACAAATGGATAAAATAACTTTGGGTTTATTGATAAAAATCTGTGATGAAATAGTGACTACCTAATATCTAAAAAATTTAATTTGTTGAATTTATTATAGTTGAAGAAATAATAGTATATTTTTCTTCGTTGTTCCCAAAAATATATATTCAAGGAATTTACATTGGCACGTAAGAACTATAACCAAATTTCTTTTACCGACTCTAATAATATTGCTAAAGATTCAAGAAAGGGCATGACCGTAAATTGACAGCTAAAATTTTGAAAAACATTGGCTATATAATCAGTATCTACTCTAACAACTCTCTAATTCGAAACAGAAACAATTGACAATTCTCTCTCCCAGAAGGAGCAGAGTAACGTTAGCGAAAATTTCAAAACGAGTTAGGGTTTACTGAGTCGCATAGAGAGGCGCTTTCACTGTTGTTGTTTTCTCCGATGGCTCTCTCGTCAATTCACTCCGGTTTGTATGTACGCTCACTTTCTTTGATTTGTAATTCGAAACCATTACAGTTTTCAATTTTAGATTTAGATTGTTAAAACTTTACGATTTGGAATTAGGGTTTAGCAACTGCAAATTTTGAATTCTGGATGTATTCAAATGGTGAATTAGTTAGGTTTTACTTTGTTTGATCTATGGATGTTCCATTGAATTTGGTGTTTATCATTATTGGTAGAGATGATGATGATGATGATGATGATCATTGACTGATCTTGGTTGCTTTTGTATTCTGTGTTTCTCATTTAGTTCTTTTTGGTTCTTTTCAATTCATCAAAGATCTTCTTTCACAGTCATTGTTTCTTTTGCTGTGACATACTTTTACTGATAATGATTCTTTTTTCTCATGTGAAATTAGTTGAATCTCCTTATGTTGATTCAATCGATTTGGCAAGGTGGCTGTTTTTTCTGGCTTGACGAACAGCAACTACAAACTTGCTTATGACAGTTTTCTCTCCAAGGTATTGAACATGTTCTCTGTTTCTCCATTGTTGCTCTCACTGAATCAAAATAGAGCCATCTTTGTTTCAGTGAACTGACAAGAGTCAGCTAAAATTTTATGTAGGTTTGATTTCATTTTGTTTTTTAGATTAGGAATTTACTTGATTTCGTTGTGTTTGTTCGTTTAGGGGATCTAGGGTTTTAATTTGGAACATTTTTTCTTCATTTCGTTGTGTTTTCATAGTTCATACATCTTCCAATTACGGTAATCGCGTACTTGTTTAATGGATTTTGGTTTGGTGATTCTGAGATTCTTAACATTCACAAACAGTTTCGCAAAGTTCTTTACAACAAACAGTTTCGCAAAGTTCTCTATAACAAACAGTTTCGCAAAGTTCTATCTTTGTACATTATGTTTATATCGTCATTTTTGAGCTCTAATATAATCCATTTTGTGGTCATGTGATTCAGCAATCAAGTGGCAATTTCATATCTCAATTCTGAGATATAGAGAAAATGTGGGGTTTGATGATGATTGGAGTCTCATTTTGTTATCTTAATGTGTTCTCACTTCTCAGCCGTTTTGGATTTTTTTGTTTATCCAAACTTTGGGCACAAAAGTATCTGTCAAGATTAAAAGAAAAAAGAGCAGTCAGTCAAAATTTTGGCTCTGTAAGTTTCTTATCAAGCGTTTCTTTGTTTCTTATCAAGCTTTTCTTTGTTTCTTAGTGTTGATGATTTTGTAGTTTCATTTTCTTGTATCTGTGTGTCTCGCAATACTATTGCTTAAGAATGCTTTGGATATAGAGCATCCTAAGATGTTGATCTTTCTTCTCATGTCTCTTGCCTCATGCAGACATCTTTCATCTTTGAGATGTAGAGAACAAAATTTCTAGAGGTGCATACGAGAGATCAGGTTAAGTAAGTCTTGACAGGTAATTTTTATTTGAAAGCCAACAGCATACGAGAGGTCAGGTAAGGTGTTTGGGTTTTACTCACTCTTTTTAGAAACACACGAAGACAAAATACACTCAAAGAAATGTAGCCGAACTCAAAACACACCCAACGACAACAACACTCAAACTTACTACACACACAAAACTAACACAGTATAAGAGATGAACAGAACAAATTCACGTCACACACAGTAAACTCAAACAAAAGAAACTCAAAATCACACTCAAACGCAATAAAACTAAAACACAACATAAACACGAGAAACACGGAAACACCAAACTCTACACTCTAAGTCAAAGTTTCAGTGGCAAAGAACACAATACCAAACACAAGATATAAGAAACACAATAACTTAACAAATTATTTCTCGTTATTTAATAATTTCTTGCTTCTAAAACTTATGTTACATCTTTTATAACTATATGTGTTGGCTTTGTTCATGTTTGATATTTTGTTGCCAAGAACATAGAGATTCTATTGTGGAGTCAATTTTCTGATAGGTTTTTCCCTAGGCTTTTCATCGCCTCTTCTTGTCAATGCTAGTTCTGGATTCGGATGTTGTGGCTTGCACTCAATACCTTTCTCAATGCTCAGACATTGGCCAAAGTTCAGGTAACAATATGCCACTTATGCTTGTCTTTTAGTTTGGTCACAAATAAATATTTACCAGAAATATGTTATTTCTTAGGTATTAGGACCCAACTACCTTGGAGAGCTTCTTGAAGCTATAGATCAAAGGTCTGAACGTTTTTCTTATTTGTTTCATTTATATAAGGATTGCAGCATTGTTTGTTTTTGATGCCACAAAGCAGCAACTTAACGACATATCTTGGAGGAAATTGCACTTGTTCAGATCACGGAGGGTGTCTTTTCAGCGATGAAGGACCTTGTAATGATCCAGAGATCAAGGAAATGATCCAGGTTTAAGGCAATATCTTTGAAATTCCATTGAAAACAATTCAAGTGTACATTTGATTCCAGTAAAATTTCAGGTTATGTATCTTACTCTTCCTTTTCTAAGTCTGTTGCAAGTATGAAATTTTGTTGGTAAGAGCTGAAGAGTCCCTTGGGTATAATCACCGTCCGTATGAAGATGGATGGTTGTTCATGATTTTCAGTTGGGAGATTTTCATTATACTTCTTTCACGACTAAAAGAAAAAATATGATAAAATGCTTGGAGTTAACTCTGTAAATCGTAGTAAGTAGCTTCTCATTATTCTTGAAGTATTATTTTAATTTTATGTAATTTATTTCCTGTCATAATAATGTTGCCTCTAGTTTGCTCTAAAGAGAGGAGTCTTGAAGGAAAGAAAATTAAAAGAAAAAAGTAGCATCAATTCAGCAGCTAAGGAAAAATTGAAGGGTCAGGTAAATAAAAAACCTTCCGCTCGTGTTTCTTGCTTATTTCGTCTTATGTTTCTTGCGTCCTGCGTAGATGACTCAAAACCCAAGAACGAATGATGAGTTAGGTAAATAAATACACTCTCTTTGTCTTCTTCTCATGTCTTTTTCCTTATGCATATGTCTCATAAGAAAATTCAGTTTTTTCATATGAACAAACAGTCCTTGGAGTAGACTCTGTAAATTCCGTAGTAAGTAGCTTCACATTATTTTTGTAGTATTATTTTACTTTTCTGTATTTTATTTTGTTTCATAATAACGCTGCCTCTAGTTTGCTCTAATGAGAGGGGATCCCTAAGGGGAAAAAATAAGAAGAAAAACTTAGCATCAAATTCAGCAGCTAAGAAAAATTGAAGGGTCAGGTAAATAAAAAAACTCTGGTATTTCTTCTCGTGTTTCTTGCTACGAAATGAGGAATCAAGTAAATAATCTTTTTCTTTCGTCTTATGTTTCTTGCTACATGCATAGGTTTTGAGCAACAGAAAACACAAGTTCAGGAGATGATTCAATAGCCAAGAACGAATGATGAGTCAGGTAATAGCCTAGAACGTATGATGAATCAGGTAAATAAATAAACTCTCTTTTTTCTGCTTCTCGTGTCTTTTGTGTTATGCATAGGTCTTATAAATATGGTTCATAGAAATTTTTATCTGACGTAATAAACCTGTTCAATATTTCAGCTATGTACATTGTTTAGGAAAATATGAGTACACAATCATATCGGCTTGGATCAGACTTAGTCAGCTTTCCAGTAACTTTCTTCAACGGCATCTATTTTTTAGTTTTATTTTATAGTTTTGAGTATTTAGCTTGGATCAGACTTAGTCAGCTGAACAAATGACTTTGTATCAAACAGGGGAAGCTCCTAAGCTGAAAGTAAACAAATTTATGAAAGCGATTCACTCGATCCGACAGGTAGCTATACTATCTTTGAATCTTTACTGTACTTTTGTAGTTCTTTTCTTATAGTATTGTCTCTTTTCTGCTAACTAAATGGTTTTTTTACCAATATAAATGATTATGAAGCTGGAAAGAACTTATAAGAAAGTGATATTTATGTTTCTCAGTTAGTACAGCAGTATCTGTCAAGATTAAAATACAAATGAGCAACCAGTCAAAATTTTAGCTATGTAAGATTCTTACCAAGTGTTTCTTTTTTCTTGGTGTTGATGATTTTGTAGTTTTATTTTGTTGTTTCTTTGTATCTGCCAATAATATTTCCTTAAAAATTGCTTTGGATACAGGGCGTCCAAATTTGTTGATCTTTCTTCTCTTGTCTCATGTCTCCTGCCTCCTGCTTCATCTTTGAGATTTAGAGAACAAAATTCCAGAGAGGCATAGGACTTACGAGGTCAGGTAAAGTAAATCTGGGGAGGTAATTTTCATTTGACAAGCCAAGTGCATAAGATAGGTCAGGTAAAGTGTTTTGGTTACTAACACTTTCTAGAAATACACGAACACAATACACACACTTAAACAAATGCAGCCAAACTCTAAACACATCATGACAACAAAACTCAAACACACACACACAAAAATCTAACACAATTTAACTAATGAGCAGAACCAAACCACGTTACACACAATAAACTCAAACGCAACAAAACTAAAACGCAACATATCAATCGAGCAACACAGATTTACCAAACTCAAGACTCGAAATAAAAGTTTCAGGTGCAAATAACTAAAACATAGCACAACACAAAACTAGACAGAAGAAATAAGAAACATATAAACTTCACAACAAATTATGTCTTTATTTGATTTCTTCCTTCTAAAATTTATTTACATCTTTTATGATTATGTCGTGTTGGCTTTATTGACGTTTGATATTCTGTCGGCAAGAACATAGAGACTCTGTTAAAGAGTCAAGTATCTGATAGGTTTAGCTCTAGACTTTGCCTCTTTGTTGTCAATGCTAGTTCTGGATTCAGATGTTATGGCTTGCACTCAAGACCTTTCTCGATGCTCGGACATTGGCCAAAGTTCATGTAAGAATATGCTAATTGATGCTTTTTTATTCGGTTTGGTCACAAAGAAATCTTTACCAGAAATATATTTTCCAGAGATCAAGGAAAAGATCAATGTTTGAGGCAGAATCATTGAACTTCCATTGAAAAGGAATCAAGTATACAAAATTATTTCGAGCTAAATTTCAGGTGATATATCTTTGTCTTCCTTTTCTTAGTCTTTTACAACTATGAATCAATTTTTTTGTCAGAGCTGAGTATTTGGGGAATAATCAATGTATGACGATGGATGGTTTTTCATGATTTTCAGTTGTGGGATTTTCATTGTACTGCTATCAAGATTAAAAGTAAAAATATGAAAAAACGGTCCTTGGAGTAGACTCTGTAAATTCCGTAGTAAGTAGCTTCACATTATTTTTGTAATAACGCTGCCTCTAGTTTGCTCTAATGAGAGGGGATCCTTGAGGGGAACAAATAAGAAGAAAAAATTGGCATCAAAATCAGCAGCTCAGGAAAAATTGAAGGGTCAGGTAAATAAAAAAAACTCTGGTATTTCTTCTCGTGTTTCTTGCTACTAAATGAGGAACCAAGTAATACTCTTCTTCTTTCGTCTTGTGTTTCTTGCTACATGCATAGGTTTTGAGCAACAGAAAAACACAAGTTCATGAGATGATCAATAACCAAGAACGAATGATTATTCAGGTAAATAAATAAAATCTCTTTTTTCTTCTCATGTCTTTTGTCTTATGCATAGGTCTTATACTTTTTTCAGTTTTTTCTTCTAGTGATTTCACGTGAAGGAATAATCGGTGATGATACAAAATCCTAGACAAAACCAGAGTTTTGATGTGAACTTTTTGATTTCTCTCAACTATCTAATGGTGCATGGAAAATTCTTATCAATACATATACTTTTTATCTAAGGTAATAAACATGTTCAATATTTCAGGAAATTGCACTTGTACAGATCATGGAGGGTGTCTTTTCAGCGATGAAGGACCTTGTAATGATCCAGAGATCAAGGAAATGATCCAGATTTAAGGCAAGATCATTGAAATTCCATTGAAAACAAGTCAAGTGTACATTTAATTCCAGTAAAATTTCAGGTTATGTATCTTACTCTTCCTTTTCTTAGTCTTTTACAGGTATGAAATTTTGTTGGTCAGAGCTGAAGAGTCTCTTGGGGTATAATCACCGTATGAAGATGGATGGTTGTTCATGATTTTCAGTTGGGAGATTTACATTATACTGCTATCACGATCAAAAGAAAAAATATGGTAAAATGCTTGGAGATAACTCTGTAAATCGTAGTTAGTAGCTTCTCATTATTCTTGAAGTATTATTTTAATTTTATGTAATTTATTTTCTGTCATAATAATGTTGCCTCTAGTTTGCTCTAAAGAGAGGAGTCCTTGAAGGAAAGAAAATTAAAAGAAAAAATTAGCATCAATTCAGCAGCTAAGGAAAAATTGAAGGGTCAGGTAAATAAAAACCTTCTGTATTTCTTCTTGTTTTTCTTCTACGAAATGAGGAATCATAAATAAATAAAAATCACTACTTATTTCGTCTTGTGTTTCTTGCTTCATGCGTTGATAACTCAATAACCAAGAATGAATGATGAGTCAGGTAAATAAATAAACTCTCTTTGTATTCTTCTCATGTCTTTTGCTTTATGCATGTCTCATACTTAGCTTCCAGTGATTTCATATGAAGGAAAAAACCATGACGATACAGAATCCTAGACAAAACAAGAGTTTAAAGGAGAACTTTTCGATTTCTTCTAACTTTCTTTTGGTTCGTAGATTTTTTTTATCTAACGTACATTGTTATAATATTTCAGCTATGTACACTGTTCAGGAAAATATGAGCAAATAATCATATCCAGGCTTGGATCTGACTTAGTCAGATTTCCAGTAACTTTCTTCAACAGGATCAATTTTTTTAGTTTTATATTATAGTCTTTGACTTTTTTAGTATACTGCTAAAAATGACTTTGTATCAAACAGGGGAAGCTCTTAAGCTGAAAGTAAACAAATTTATGAAAGCGATTCACTCGATCCGACAGGTAGCTATATTATCTTTGACTCTTTGTTGTACTTTTGTAGTTCTTTTCTAATGGTATTGGCTCGTTTCTGCTAACTAAATGTGGTTTTTACCAATATAAATGATTCTGAAGCTGGAAATAACTAATAAGAAAGTGATATTTATGTTTCTCAGTTGGTACACCATTATCTATCAAGATTAAAAGACAAATGAGCAACCACTCAAAATTTTGGCTCTGTAAGATTCTTACCAAGTGTTTCTTTTTTCTTGGTGTTGATGATTTTATATTTTCACTTTATTGTTTCTTTGTGTCTGCCAATAATAGTTGCTTAAAAAATGCTTTGGATACAGGGCATCCAAATTTTTTGATCTTTCTTCTCATGTCTCCTGCCTCATGCAGACATGTTTCATCTTTGAGATGTAGAGAACAAAATTCCAGAGAGGCATAGGACTTACGAGGTCAGGTAAAGTAAATCTGGGGAGGTAAATTTCATTTGACAAGTCAGTGCATACGAGAGGTCAGGTAAAGTGTTTTGGTTACTAACACTTTCTTGAAACACATAAACATAAACACTCAAACAAATCCCAAAATCTAAACACATCCAATGACAACAAAACTCAAACACGTACAAAAATCTAACACAATTTAACTAACACGTACAAAACAATACCATGTTACACACAAAAAAACTCAAACGCAACAAAACTAAAACACAACGTATCAATCGAGCAACACAGATTTACCAAACTCAAGACTCGAAATAAAAGTTTCAGGTGTAAATAACTAAAACATAGCACAACACAAAACTTGACACAAGCAATAATAAACATAAAAACTTCACAAACTATTTGTCTTTATTTGATTTCTTCCTTCTAAAAATTATTTACATATCTTATGATTATGTCGTGTTGGCTTTATTGACGTTTGATATTCTGTCGGCAAGAACATATAGACTCTGTTCAACTTTCTGTTAGGTTTGGCTCTAGACTTCGCCTCAGACTTTGCCTCGTTGTTGTCAATGCTAGTTCTGGATCCAGATGTTATGGCTTGCACTCAAGACCTTTCTCGATGCTCGGACATTGGCCAAAGTTCATGTAAGAATATGCCACTTGATGCTTTTTTATTCGGTTTGGTCACAAAGAAATATATTTTCCCGAGATCAAGGAAAGGATCCATGCTTGAGGCAGAATCATTGAACTTCCATTGAAAAAGTATCAAGTATACAAAGTTATTTCGAACTAAATTTCAGGTGATGTATCTTTGTCTTCATTTTCTTAGTCTTTTACAACTATGAATCAATTTTTTTTTTGTCAGAGCTGAAGAGTATTTGGTTGTTCATGATTTTCAGTTGTGGGATTTTCAGTATACTGCTATCAAGATTAAAAGTAAAATTATGAACAAACAGTCCTTGGAGTAGACTCTGTAATAATGCTGCCTCTAGTTTGCTCTAATGAGATCCTTGATGGGGAAAAATAAGAAGAAAAACTTAGCATCAAATTCAGCAGCTAAGGAAAAATTGGAGGGTCAGGTAAATAAAAAAACTCTGGTATTTCTTCTCGTGTTTCTTGCTACGAAATGAGGAATCAAGCAATACTCTTCTTCTTTCGTCTTGTGTTTATTGCTACATGCATAGGTTTTGAGCAACAGAAAAACACAAGTTCATGAGATGATTCAATAACCAAGAACGAATGAGGTAAATAAATTAACTCTCTTTTTTCTTCTTCTCGTGTCTTGTCTTATGCATGTCTTATAAATTTTATTTTCAGTTTTTTTTCTTCCAGTGATTTCACGTGAAGGAAAAATCGGTGATGATAAATAATCCTGGACAAAACCAGAGTTTTATTTAAGGTGAACTTTTTGATTTCTCCTAACTTTCTAATGGTGCATAGAAAATTCTTATCAATACATACATCCCAACTGACAAAACCAACACTGACAAAACTACTTTTTATATAACGTAATAAACATGTTTAATATTTCAGATAATATGAGCACACAGTCATATCCCTGCTTCGATCAGACTTAGTCAGATTTCCAGTAACTTTCTTCAACATCTTCAATTTTTTAGTTTTACTATAGTCTTGATTATTTAGTATACTGCTAAAAATGACTATGTGTCAAACAGAGGAAGCTCTTAAGCTGAAAGTAACCAAATTTAAGAAAGCCATTCAGTCAACCCGACAGGTAGCTATACTACTTTTTGTCTCTTTACTGTATTTTTGTAGTTCTTTCTAATGTTTTCTTCTTGAGTATGTAATGTATTAACATATACTTAATGGGTGTGTCCCAGATTAACTACATTCCTCTTTAACTTTATGATATTTTCTTTAATAGTTTCATGTTTTTTTTTTACTTGTCTCCTCTAGTGAGTAATATCTTAATGCTATTAGTAACAAGAAGCTATTGTCAAAGTCTACAAGGACAGAGGTTATAAGGCTTGATTTTTCTTGTAAGTGCAAGCAATATTATATATGTGTGTATTTGTTTTTATTTGATTTCTTGCTCCTACTTCTGTTACGTCTTCTAAGATCATGTCATTTTGGTTTAGATCATATTTAATAATTTTTTCAGATGATCACCAAATAAAGATGGACAGATGCTCGTGGGGATTTCATTACACTTCATTACCCTATCAAGATGAAAAGTAAAAATATAAGCATACAGTGGAGTAAGCTCTATAAAATTTGTGGTATGTTTCTTTCTTCGTGTTAATTTTGTAGTTTTTTTTTTTTTTTTGAATTCGTTTGATAACAACTCTGCTCTTAGTTTTCTAGTACATAGAGAAAATCAAAATGTTAGCATCAGATTAAGCAGCTAAGGAAAAAAAATGTAGCGTCAGGTAAATAAACAAACTCTCTTGGTGTTTCTTTCTTCATGAGTAGACGTTAATGTGTAGGTCTTTCAGCTGCAAACAACAAAAGATTTCCAAGCAATTCTACAGCCAATGATCAACAAACAGTCGAGTGAAGCAACGTTCTCCAGAAAATAGAAAACACTCTTAAAACACAACAACAACAACAACAACAAAAACACCATAAACACAACAAAACAAAACCTTCACATACGGTATAAATTAATCTAACACACATTCTCAAACACAAAATCACAACAAAACAAAACCATCACATACAACATAAATTAATCTCACACACACTCAAACTCAAATACACAAAACAATTTCACAAACGAGTAGATTAACTAGAACTACTAAAACCAAAAAAAACAGACCATAACACACAACAAAAACTCAAACACAAATAACAACAATAATAACAACCCATCACACAATTACAATTGCTTAAACACAACCACACAAAAACAACTTCACAAACTAAGAAAGTAACAAGAACTTCTAGAGAACCTTTTATAAGTCACAACTATAACGCTTAAATCTTTCTTTTCTTGTCAGCGTGTCAATTCGATGATCTAAATATTTGGTATAGTTAAACAAACAAATTATTTTATTTATACTGTTTTCAACTATATATAAATTAGAAAACAACTTCTTAATTATATTGTCTGTCCATTCTCCTAGATAATGTTTACAAATACATATATATATATATATATATATTCTTGTAAACAGTTGATGTAAAGTTTTATAATATTCGTTTGTCTCGGCCAGTTTCAGTTTGGAACTTTGGTTTTCATTATACATAAGCTCTAAATTACAAATACAAGCTCCTCAATTCAGAAACTTTTTTCTATTTTAGGCTTTGATTGCTTCATCGCAGTTTCCGCCTTTTGTTTGTGTTTACATGAAAAAATAATCACGGAAGATTCATATTTATTGGGAAAAGAAGTTGTTTAAAATAATAATAAAGAAATATAGAAACTTATCCGATTTGCAACAAAAAGTGTCAGCTATTTCAATAAAATCACATAAGATTCACATAGTTTCAACTGCAATTTCTACCTTTAAAGTCGCGTTTTATGTGGAAGAACAAAAACTATAGAAAATTCATATTTTTATTTCAAAACATTAAGTTTTAAGTTTTTTTAAGAAGTTACACACACTAAACACAACCAGCTAATTGAGTTTATATTTCCACGAAGAGTCAAAACTAGTTTAAGTTTTGGGTAGATAAGACTGTCCTAAGAGTAAGTTAACTTGCCACATAACAAAAATCAGATCTAACTTTTCACTGAATCTTCACAACCACCATAACCTAAAATTAACCCTCCAAAAGACCATACACAAACACTCAAAACTCAATATATATACACACAAACACACAACACTCTTTACACATTACAACACACAAAACAATATCATCTTCAAAAATGGCGGTTTCAAAGCTCGTAATGACTGCTTCGAGCGGTAAGACATGCAAAATACTTTTAGGTCTGAGATTACTTGCATTCTCGGCCACGTTATCTGCAGCCATTGTAATGGGACTGAACAAAGAGACTAAGACTTTTGTTGTGGGCAACGTTGGAAATACTCCAGTTAAAGCTACTTTTACTGCTACGTTCCAACACACACCAGCTTTTGTGTAAGCCTGGCTCACTTTAATTAACAATCTGTATTCCAAATGTTGATTTTGTTGGGAGTCTTGAGACTGATTACTCTTTTGGTGATTTTGGTGTGGGGAAAAAAGGTTTTTTGTAGTAGCGAATGCAATGGTGAGCTTCCACAACTTGTTGATGATTTCTCTTCAGATATTTGGTGGGAAAATGGAATTCACTGGTTTTCGTCTTCTCTCAATCGCCATTCTTGACATGGTATTATTCTAGTCATTAAGGAAAGAAATAAACTATTATATTATGTTTTAAAGTCCTTGCTATTTTGTTAATTTCATGAAAATATTAAACAACATTTACTTTGTTTTTTTACAAAACCGAGGTAAAGATATTAGTGATTCTTATTTATGATAAAAGAAGCTATGGAATTTTGTATTCTCTGAGTTCCATATTGTGTCACTTTGAAATTGATAAAGAAAGTATTAGTTTGACACTTTGATTGTTTAATCAGTTAAATGTTAAGTTAAACAATTATTTGATGACTAATGCAGAATGTAAGAGTCGAATTATGGTTTCAATTCCGTTCGATTTGATAAATTTTGATTGAAAATTTTATTAAAATTTATTTGATTCACTTTATATATCTACTATAATTACATGTACTTTTAGAATTTGTATTGATTAAATATAATTAAAAATAAAACTTTAACAAATTCCAGTTTATCTGGCTCATACAATAAAATTTGGTTTGGGTTTCGGTTGCGGTTTAAATTGAGCCGGTGTTGACAAAATATATTCAGTTTAAAATATTAGTTCTGTCTGTTCGATTATTAAACAATGATGGTTTGCAATTGGTCAAAAATAAATTAAAGTTATGTTCGATTTTTTTTTTGTTATACTTTGTGATCAATGAGTGGAATTATCAGTCTCATATTTGTGCTGACTTGGCTGCTTCTCCATTATAAAACAGCTGAATGTGACTCTAGTTTCCGCCGCAGCAAACACGGCGGCGTTCATGGCGGAGGTGGGGAAGAACGGGAACAAACACGCTAGGTGGAACAAGATTTGTGACAGATTCGCCACTTACTGCGACCATGGCGCTGGAGCATTAATAGCCGCCTTCGCCGGAGTAATCCTTATGCTCATTATCTCCGCCGTTACAATCTCTCGTCTCGTCCAGCCTAATAAATGCTGCTCCACCGCGGCATCTCCCTCCGTCGTCCCCTGAAAACATACACACGTGTTAATATGTGTAACCACACGTGTTAATACTTCTTCTTGAGTGCGATGTTGTGTATCTTGAGTGATGATAAGATTGTGTGTAAACATCTAAGCATTTTTTTTTTGGTAACATGTTAAGTAACATCTAAGCATTTGCCTCGTCTCTTAGTAAAATTTTATTTTTGTTATTCGTAAATCAAATTTGACAATGGACTAGTATGCTGCATGCATCTAATATTTGAGGCTAATTTCATATTATTTTTGGACTTAATTTACAAATCTTTCTTTTTATATATTTCTTTTATTATTGAGATTTTACGCCAAAAATACTTTATATGTTAAATTTATTAATCAACAGCGAAACCTTCGGAAATATTAGAAGCTTACCAAACTTTTCATATATGTACGTAATTCATTTTATAAGTGGGCTAATCTATACCGACTTTTGAGATATACACGGTCTCGTATTATTACTGTATCAATCTTGTCGGCCTTTTCTGATAGATATGGTCTCATATTATTGGACCGATCTTACGGCTTTTTCAAATAATTCTTAGGGCCAACTATTTGAGTGTTGATTTATAAATTATATTTATCTCAAAATTTACGTAACGTATTCATCTTGCAAGTGTATTTGGCTATGGATCAAAAAGAAAAAAAAATTAACTTTGTTTCTCTTAACTTCTGTTTCTTTTTGTAACAACCATATCTTTGTGATTTACCATTTATACATATTTTCTTTTTGAACGTCATCTTGCTTTTGAGCTAAAAAAAAAAACTTTTATCTACTTGACCTCTAAGATTTTGTGATTTCTACAAACTTTTCAATATCTTATACAATTTATTTAACTATATACTGTTATATATGTGGGATACTCGATCTGGTATTGAATGGGATTTGGGCCGAATCTAAAATCAACAACAAAAATTAAAATCAAAACCGGTTAGATTTTATAAAATATCCAATTTAAATATGGTTTAGATTTTATCGGTACGAATTGAGCTTTCGAGCGGCAGATTTCAGGTTCCGGGGTAATTGTTTTTAGGTGTGAATTATTATCCATGGGTCTCGCTCATTTGATTCGTCACATGACAGATCCGGATTGATAAAATTTAAGTTTTTAAATTTAGCAGGTGTGAGTAATGATATTTTTCAGATGCAGGATCTGCTAATTAAAAATATATATATATAATTATGTATTGTTATGAATTTTTAAAAAAAAATATTTTGTTTTAAACCTTTTAAAATAAATTAATTATTCTTTTGAGTTTTTGTTATGTTTTGTATTTTTTTGTTATTTTGTAATTTTAAGATATAATTTATATTTTAATTAATTTTTAAAAAATTGTTTAGTAGATAATCCGCCAGATTCGCTTGATTAATGTGTGGCGGATGCAAATTATTTATATATATTTAGGTGTGTAAATTTTTTTTACAAAAAATATAATATAAACCCAAGAATAAATGGTTGTTGACAGGGTTAGTTGTTGGGTGGACAAATTATTCAAGATCCGATATGATCCGAAAAAGAGGATATCCGAGGTAGTCGAATCCGGATATTTTATTTTGAGACCCCGGATATTCGGATCTGTGTTTATGTATAATTTTTATTTAAAATATATGTATAATACTTAAATATATATTATTTAATATTTATAAAAATATTAAAATATAATAAAAATAAATTTTACATGAAAATTTTAGATATTTATAAAATTTTACAAAGTAAAAATGTTTTAAAATATATTTTTAATTATTTTATTATTATTTTTAATAATTTTATATTATTATTTTATAAAATTTAATACGAATCTGGATCGGATCTATAATTTTTCGGATCTGTATATACCCTCAAAATTTCGGAGGATCTTGCCTACTCGTGATTAGTTGTTCTTATATACAAGATTTTGTTCCTTATACTACTTTAAGGTGAAAATACAATACATATTTCCTACTTTGACTGTACCCTTCTCTTTCAAAAAGTGATTTTTCAAAGTCTGGTTTGATTTCAGGCTTTAATCTTCACGCAACAGAAAGCAGGAGTGAGACTGGCTTTCTTCTCCGACGTCGGAGAGGTGTGTAGTTTCCGTCAAGTAAAGCATTTGTGGCCCTTTTTCGTCGAACAGAGGTTTTCTGATCTGGTTCTTCCGGCTTGAGGATTTTGGAGGAGATGGGTGGGAGTATTTTGCGATTCAATCGTCCAGATGGCAGTGTCATAAAGTTGTGGGCCTCGTATTCGTCGGAGATTGTAGATCGGATTCTCTGGCTTCGCCTGTGCCAACCGTGTTTCTCTGTGTCGGTCGCCGGGATTAGTTTTCCATTTTGTAATTGTGGGCTGTTGTGTTATCAGGCCTGAAAGCCCATTAGGATTGGGCCTTTTTAAATATGACTAAAATCAGTTTAGTTTAAGAAGAAAAAAACCTCTAAGAGGTGCAAAAGATAAAAGTTTAGGGGTTTTTGAAAACATTGTATGGTAAATTTGGGATACAATATTTACTGGACTGATTATATTTTATTGGTTTAACTATACTAAAGTACAAAAGATAAAATATACAAGGTAGAAGAAAATATATGTTAAATTGAATATTTTTATAGATTTGTTAAAAGACTAAAATTAATTTATGAATATTTAAATTTATTTTCTCTCTCAAACATTACACATGTTCATTCATCTTTGCATCACACAAGTTTATTCATCTTCTCTGTAATTTTATCGTCCGGCTTTGAATTCGCCGTCGGTCATACTTCTTCTAACTAGTTTTCATTCTTAATTTATTTTTATCTAAATTAAATATCATTATCTGTATTTGCTTCACGATAATTTTGATGATTTCATGGCGGTTTCTACATCGGTTTATTCTGATATTCATTATGATTATGAAAGTTCCGATTTTTAATTTAACAGAGATAATTGTTTTGTCTCTCAATTGGAGATTGTTGTTCCGGTGGTTATTATCACCGGTGTCTTTCCATTGCCAACAACTTCCTATGATATATTTATATTAACATTAATTTCTTATTTTAAACCCAGAAAACCTCCATAGATTTATATAAATATTGGGAAGATCTCAATAATGTCATCGAAAAAAGTTTTTGACAAACACAAAGATATATGAAGTCAAAGAGGGAGAAATATGAAGTCTACATTATTAACAAAAACGCAAATACAGACTAATTGATATCGTGTTGATATTTCAAAACATGTACATGATGCAATGATTTTTTATTATACGATTTGGAAAGCTAAAGAAAAAATACCAATATGGCATACGAATCGTATGAAAGTGAGACGAATCGAGAAGAACAAAATAGTAAAATATAATATCTGTTAGCATGTAAGACTTACAACACATCGTTTAGTTTCATTTTCTCTAATAGTTTATCTTCAATGTATGGCGTATATATCTTCAATGTATTGCATATATATCTGTAATAATTTGTTTTCGATGTTTTGTAATCGACTATGTAATTTTTTGTTCTTTTATATTTTAATGGAATTTAGACGGAAAAAATCAACTCAAGAGACATACTACTGAAAAGATAGACAAACCAATTCAAAAATAAGATTACAACATATCCTCATCTTGAAACCCAGTTTTTTCTTATTCATTATAAGGTTCGACAGAGAATAAACATTAATATTTTCAAAGCTTTAGTTCAAGATCAACCAAATCTTCTTCACCTTCTTCTATGTAAATAGTTTCAGGCCACTTTCTCTCTAACTTCTCAATTAATGGCAGAATAAGAATTTTTCTGCCTACATACATCCTGTCACCCACTACATGTGGTTGTAACTGTGGACGAGGCTGCACTTGTGGATAAAGTTGTGGTTGAGGCTGAGATTGTGGCCGAAATGGCGGTGGTCGCAGTTGCGGCTGCACGGAATGACCAACAATAAAGTTGGTATCGTTAGTATGGGGGATGGATACTAACTGTGAATTTAGCACCTGAGATGCAGTAGTAACGGGGCAAGGTTGATTGTAACAAGATTGGTGAAAATTGTTTTGAAAGGTTGAACCTTGGTAGAAGTTAGGATTGGAACGATGAACAGGCATGGGATGTGGTCTCCATAAACAAGAGAAAAAAGCATTACTCAGTTCAATGGCATGAAACAATTCCATGTGTGAGAAGTAATCTTGTTGGGTTCGAAAGATTAGCCCACAAGGAGTACATTGACATGTATTGTTTGGTGTTGTGAATTGCATGGTGTTTCTGTGTGATGGATATTGCTCTATACTCTATATCTCAGAGTTAGAGGAATATGTAGATAGGTAATACAAATGTAAACTAAGACACACCACATATTTATAGGGGTGTGTGAGTGTTAATGGTAGTTACAAAAAAAAATGTTTTTAAATATCCATTTTAGGGAAATTTCAAAAGATTAGATATCAAATCTATGAATGGCATATTTTCAAAAACAAAACAAAAAAAATCTATGTATGGCTCTAAATAAGGGGAAAAATATTGTAAACAAGGAAGAAAATCAGGTATGATATATTTAACTTTAATGTTTTTGTTCACATGTTAATTATATTTGTGTTATTCTTTACTTTCATGCATGTACTTGTTAAATATATAAAGAAATATATAACGGTTACATATTATATATAACACAATTAATTAGCGTATAACCGTTGACTAAATTAGCAAAACATTTTAAAGTTAGTGTATTTGAAAATATGAGGTGGTATTAGATGGTGTGCTGATTTCTTTCCATATAGTCTCTGACATTCCAGTTTTGTTTGCACACGAGAAAATCTTCTCTTTTAGAATTGAATGGATGAATTGTTTATTTTTCCAAGAAAAAATTGTGTAAAATTTCTAACGTTACCCCTATTAATTAGAAATAATACAAATGGCCAAGTGATAATTAATTATAAAGCAAGTGTATAGTAGATAATATAATCTTAAATTTGTAATCTTTCAAAAGATTTCAAGAAGTGGTAACATAGAAAGTTAGCTTACACGTCAAATATCTCGTAAAGGTTCGAGTGTTAAAAGAGTACATAATCTATATGTTCAAATGTCAATTACTCAAGCTAGAAACTTTAGGTTTGTCCATCACTCTAAATCGTTACCAATGTCTCCTTGTAGTGATGGTGGGGGCAAAACAGAAGGTGTAATCTAAATTCTATTTGAAAAATTGTACATTTAAAATCTTAAATACAGAAGGGAAAAAGGATGAGTAAGCAAATGTAAATCTTAATTCAAAATAGCGATAATTAAGAAATTTTATCATAATTTATACTATAAGATAGTAGGAAGGACATATGTTGTCAATAATTTGTGTATCCACATGGCAATCGAAAGTAATTCGAGAACATCTTTATCTATCATCTTTGAGTGAGTGTCTTAACATATAATTTTATTTAAAAATCAAAATTAAAAAAAAAAAGTATTTTCTGCAAAACACTTTAGACCCATAAACAAGAATGTCTTTAATTTTTATACTATTTAATACATAAAATCTCCATCTGAAAATTAGAGATGAAAATGGTCTGACAGTTGACACTTTCATTTAGTAGATTATTAAACCAACACTATTGTTTTCTGGGAGTTAAAGAAACTCTTAATCATTCTTTTACCAATAATTTACTGTAAACTGGTTTTCTAAGTAATAGTTACTACTTAAAAGCTAAAATTTGACATTATATTAAACTAAACATTTTTAATGGAAAATAAACATCTCTTAATCACTTTTTGGGATCAACCACATGTTTTCCCAGTTTGATTCCATGTGGTGACATGTCAATGCCACTAATACAAAGTATTATATAAACAAAGGGTAAATCTAGTTCACGCACAATTATAGTACAAATAAATACACTAACAAAATTGTTTTTTATATATATCAGTTAAAAATATGGCTAAATCTTATAATAATAGTGTTTGGTAATTTATATCAAACAATCTCCCTTCTAAACCACATACCACGATACTTAGTTTCCTCTCGATGACTCTTGTAATCATGTCACATTGATGATTTCTCCCATACCAGTTATCAAAACCCAAGTCATTTCACTATTATTATGATATTGTATAATTTGGGTCAACTGTTTAGTCTTGCATAGATTTGTTTATGAGATTCCTTCCCAAAAGTTCTCAGACTAAGTAGTGATTGATTCTTTTTATATATTATGCTCTTGTAGTCTAATTATTCAATGTGGAACGTTGGTTTATATCTAACAATCTCCCCTCTAAACTATGAATACGTTAATAAAACTGTTAATTTTGATGATGTGGAAGGTTAGCCACTATCCACAATTACGGTCCCATTACATGTTGCAACATGTTTTACAATTAGAAAACCTGATCAAGATTTATTATTCTCAAGTGTCAACCAAAACTTAAATATCGAAACCCTTAAATCATCTCTCATGGCCATGCTCAAATCATGAACCTTTTTAATTTTAAAACTGGTTTAGGTAAGAAGTAGAATCCCAACGTTCAAAACACATGTCTCTCCAAACTCAAAATCACCACTATATAAGATTACTACAAAACCTCATAAACACACACACAAACACAATCACAACACAAGAGAGCTCAAAAACACCAAAGCAACAATGTCGAAAATCTCAAAGGCTTCTTCTCTCTGTTTACTCCTTCTCGTATTCTTCCTCCTAAGTTCTCGACCTGCACTCTCACTTCGTGGCCCAAAACTAAACTCAGCACCAAAATCAGCTCAGACAATGATCGATGATTCGTCTTCAATGAGCAAGATCAATCCTGGAAGATCAAAATCCAATATGATTGCTGGATTCTTCAGCCACAAGTTTCCATTAAAGGGTTGGCCTTTCCCAAAGTATCCACCTTTCACAATGGTTAACCCTAATATCCCAACAAACCCATCTGGAGCTCAACAGGAATCCGCAAAGTTGCCTTCTTCCCCAAGCAATGGGAACAAAGATGGAGGAAACGCTTGAAGATTGGAGTTTACTTGTGTTTCAAAACGTTTATATAGTTTTACATTGCATCAAATAAAAATGTACTTTAAAAAATTCAATAGTAAAAGGAAAAAAGAAGATATTATCTATCATTAACTCGAAGCAATTTTCGCTATGACAGATACAGGGATATTAACAATGTGTCCTGTACTTCCAAACAATCCGATTCTACCAAAACTAGAACTAGAACTGTTCTTTGTCGCGTTGAGGGTTACACTAAGTACTTGAGTTTCTCCCATGGCTATAGAGAATTGAGTAGGAGATACTATCATTGAAACACCATAAGGAGGACTCCAACCAACATTATACGTCTCATTTCCAGCTATGTTTCTCATTGATCTTTGGAAAATTTGCGTGCCATTAAGCCTCGATACAGTTATCGATGGCAAATTGAGATCAAAACCGCTTATTGTTTCGTTGTAAGCAGAACAGCTAAGTCCAGTATTGTTGAGTACTACTGGATCTGAGTCACTGATCCCACAAAGAAATGACATATAGTCTACAAAACCTACATAGTAAGAAGAATGATACATTATGAATTATGAAAAAACAAGCTTATAGTTTTATGAGCTAATTTCAAAATATACTTACTAGTATCGAAAATTAAACCAGGGTTTAAAGCTGCTGTTGCATTAACAAAACCGCTTCCCATATCAAACGGTGTAGCGGGAGAGAGGGTCTGATCTGGATTGGCATAAGATCGTTGGGTCATTATTGGACTGCCTATATTATCGTAAAGAATAGCTGTTGTTGAAAGCGCGGATGCGATTTCTGAAGGACTAAATTGCGGATAAGTTTGTTTGATTAATGCAGCCACACCAGCTACATGAGAAGAAGCCATGCTTGTACCAGACATCATTGCAAATTTCTCACCTGAAACAGAGGAAAAAGAACCAAACTTTAATCTGAAAGTTACTGACTTTATAGAATAATCCGCTGTTTTTGACCACTTGTATAATAGTGTATTTAAAACAGAGCAATATTTCAATCTTAAAGTTACTGACTTTATAAAAAAAAATCCTCTGTTTTGATCACTTGTATATAGTGTACCTAAAACAGAGGAAAACAGAACAAAACTTCAATATGAAAGTTACTGACTTTAGAGAAAAAAAAAATCCTCTGTGTTTAGATTCCTTGTATAATATTGTACTTAAAACAGAGCAAAACAGAACAGAAATTGAATCTTAAAGTAAGTGATAATTTACCTTCAAACTCAGTTGAATCGATTGAAGCAGAGCTCCAAGCACCCCAAATAGAGTTTCCGGGAGCTACAAGGTTTGGTTTTAATATGTCTGCATCGTTAAAAGAGTTGTCTTCTGGATCAGGTCCTCTTGCTGAGTAATACATTACCTTAGGAGCTCTGTTACTGAAGTTAGCATTTAAACCACCACCAATAGCTGAAACGGCTCCAAATCCAACAATTTCTTTAGAGGTTACATCTCTTTGAATAGAAGAGTTATAGTAGTTGAGTAAAATCTGCAAAATCATATAGTTAGATCACTAAGAACGGCGTAAAAACATGAAAAAATCTTGCTTTCATTCCCTCACCTTGGAATCTTCTGCAGATGTAATTATGATTCCAGGCATATCCATTGGTGTTGGATTGATCTGAAAACCAAGAACATACGGGTCCATGTAGAACACAACGCCTACCGCGGATAGATTCTTGGCAACATCTAAAGCTTGTTTTATAGTCGAAAGCCCGAGAACAAAACGAACAGAGTAGCTACACAATAGAAGATTCCCACAGACAAGATCTTGATCGAAATTTTCATAATCTTGACATTCACCTACATACATATCCTTATCAACAGAAGTACTATTGGTCAAGGCATGAAAAGCAGAGATCATCGTGTACATCTTTCCTTCATCCGTAGGTACTATAAAGAAACAAATATCACAAATAAAAATCCGTAATTTGAAATATCTAAATTTATAGTTTCAGAGGACTTACTTGAGAATCCTATGCCTGAAATAGTTACATTGTTGCCGAAGGTTAGGGAGTTAGAGTAAACTCTGTCATGAGAAGAAGCACCAACTGTGAAAATCCAAGGACTAAATGAAGACATGCTTTTAGGCGATGGACCGGTGTTTCCGGCTGCTTGGACTACAAAAATGCCGGATTTAACAGCCGAGAGTATCGACATATCTATAGGATTAAAGAAAGTAGCAACACCAGGAGGTTTTCGATTCGGTGTAATTGATAGACTTAATATATCTACTCCATCTTGAGCTGCCTGAAAAAGTTCACAACCATTATATATAAGTCTTCAAATTTTAAAGAAAAAGGTAAAACCTTTAGTTTCTTGAATTGTGAACCTGATCTATAGCTGCAACAACATCTGCAGCAAAACCTCCAAAATTCTTGTACAATGCCTTGTAAACTGAGATACTGAAAACATAAGAGTTTAAGTTAAGTTTGTGAAAGTTTTTACCATTGATCCAAGTTTTGTTTCCTTTACTTACAATGCACGAGGAGCGATTCCACTAGCATTACCAAAGTTATGGTTAGAAACTATCACTGGAACTCCATAGTTACCCGCTGCAATCGAAGCTGTGTGTCTGTATATATATTACCAAAGTAACAACCTTTAAGCTTCAAACTCTGGTTTTATAAGATATATTAAATAGTTACACTTACGTTCCATGTCCATCTCCATCAAAAGGAGAAGTGTAATCTTCAGATGAGTTAAAGACTCCTCTAGTTATAGCAGATTGCGAGAAATGCCGTGCTCCAATCAGCTTCTTATTGCAAGATCCTGATGGAAAATCTGGTGTAACTTCACAAACACCTGAGAAATGCTTAGGGATTGGATATGAACGATGAGAAATCATGTCTTTGTCATTGAAACTAGGATGATTTGGATCGATTCCTGTATCGATAAATCCGATAACAATTCCTTCTCCAGCAACCTCAAATCCACCTTCTTTGATCCATGCTCCATTTGGTAAACCCATAAACTGTGGAGTATAAGTTGTTGCTGTCCTAACAGAGTAGTCCAACACAATGTTTGACACTTCTCTTCTCATTGAAAGCTTATCAGCCTTAGAAGATAAAGAAGGCAAGAACTCAAGATCAAGAACTCAAGAATTATTTATACAATGATCAAGAACTTCAAGATTTATTATACCTGTTGTGAGCTAACAAAAACAGCAAATCCATTGATTAGATAATGGTAACTATAAAGCTTTATATACTTTTCTCCTTTTAATGTTTTTTTCAAGAAAGAGTCATGAGTTTGAGAAATGGATGGTCTCATTGACTTCCCATGACGTTTCTTAGAATTGTTCCTATAAAAAAAATCAAACTCAATTCAAAAAGGTTTAATTAAAGATACAGAGAATCTAGTAAAGAATTAAAACAATACCTTGGTTGCAATGTTGGTTTAAATTTGGACTTTTTGTGTCTATGTCTAATTTGTTTAAGCTCTTGTTCTTCAAATTGATGAACAATAGAAGGTTGTTTAAGTGTGACAATGTACACAGCAGAATCATCATCACCATCATCATCATCTTCTTGTTGTCCCAAAATGTTATTAGACAAAAACCCAAAAGAGATCACAAGTAACAAAAATCCAAAATTCACAAACATAACTCTCCCCATTTTTGCCTCCCTTCTAGATTAAGAAAGTGGAAAAATAAAAACAGGGTTTATGATTTAACACTTTCCACTTGGTTTTATAAAGAGAATGAATGAGTCATGAAACCACATAAATCCCCCACCAAAAACAAAAGATAATTTAAGGAAAAGAAAGAAAGCTACAAAAAGAAGAAGCCATTAAAGTATATTCATGGTGAACAAGTGGAATTGACAAAAAAAAACAAAAAAGGATTTGCCTTTTTCGTGTCGTAGGTCGGTGAAAGAAGAGTGCGTATTTATATAATGTTATATGTACAACATATATGGAAACATAGAGATAATTACAGGAAGAACTGTATAATCTCACATGAATATGAAAACTTTTTTCTTGGATTCTCGAAAAAAAATGTGAGCAAATTTGAGTGGCTACCAAGAATTGGGTTCCCACATGTTTAAAGCAAAGGAGAAAGAACACTCGTAAGTGCGATCAAACTTAAATGACTCACCTTTTTGTTTTCTTTCAATTATTCAATGTTTTCCCCTTTGAATAGTCAATAAAATACTCTTATGATTCAAAATAATTTATGAGTCTTCAAATCTATTTTTATAATACATATGAAGTACACATTCAATTTTTTTTTTTTTTGACGTCCATTCAATTTATTTCTAAAAGAATATATATATATATATATATATGTTTTGAAATAATTTATTTCCTATATACTTAGGTATGTCCATTTTATGACCCAACGGCCCCAACTTACCTATATGGCTATACGAGTTATGATATACCCATTTTTATGGACATACCTATCCCTGTTATGGACGTCCTCGCTTTTATTTGTAGCCATTGACAATATGTCATGATTAGTTTATTTCAACATCAAGAGTTTTTAAAAAGTTAGAAGGATGAAAAATATTCTGCCTGAAGGTTAAGAAATTTGCATATAAATTAGAAATAAATATATTTTTTAAACTATACTCATTTTTATATTTATTTCCAATTGAAAATCTATTTTCAAAAATTAACGTTAGTAGACAAAGAATTATTAAGAAAGACTCGAAACGTACATTTCGAAAAGGGGAAAATAGATATGCCAAATCAAAGATTATATTTGAATATTTGATTGTTAAGAAACATACCAACAAAAGAATTATAAAATCAAATCAGTATGATATGTTTGTTCTAGTATATCAAAGTAAAACTGAATGGCTAGGTTCATAAATAAAGATAGGCAATCTCATGTTTTTAAAATTATTTTGTTTTATAGTATTTTCCAATCAGTAGTTATTTGATCACATGCGTTGATTGATAGAAGAACTATAAATATCAATTTGGGCACCATTAAGTAGATAAAGAAAATTTCTCCTAACTTATTAAACCAAATTTTTTGGTTAAGTGAAGAAAGTTTTAAATGATATCCACAATGAAAATATTCACTATACATAAACTAAATTGTATAAATGTTAGATTGCAGCATATCAACGTTGGTATGTGTCTCTTGAGTCAAAATGTATCAAAAGTTCATATCCCTTGTAGTTAAAATTTGCATTTTTGGATGTGGTATGATAGCTCTTAGATAACCCTACTGTAAATGACACATCTAAAAATGTTCAAAGCCGGCCCAAAGTATTGGGCGCGTTAAAATAAAAAAAAAATTGTGATACATAAATATAAAAAAAGACTAATAAAAATAGTAGTGAAAAGACTAATAAAAATAGTAGTGAAATGACTAACATTGTTCATTTTGATTGAGAGTTGACACAAAACACTGCAATGATAGCTAACAATATTTATGCCCTCTAAAAAGTAAAAACTAATAGTATAAATACTAAATAGAAACCGCTTGAAATAGACAGATTTCAAAAACTCATTCTAACTAATGTTTGCGGTTACCAGGATTACAATTGGTTATAATTATATTTTTACTTTAATAAATTTTTAAATTTGTGATATATGTATTAACTAATCTAAAATATATTTATAAGTACAAAATATTTTTAACTTAAAAATATTTAAACCTCTTAAAGTAAGTAATTTTATTAAGTTATTCTAAAATTTATTAAAAATTTATTTTCAAAATTATTATTATATCAATACAATTTTTTCTTTATAGAAATAATTTATTTTAAATATATTTGATAAAATTTACGCATCGACCGCAACTGCTGTCAGCCAGTCAATAATTTTTTGTAAACTCACATGGTTCTAAACATTAAAATAATCGTACAAATCGCTGAATAATATTAATAATCGTAACCATCCACTTTCACAAATTTTCGTACCTGCAACAGTAACCGCTGTGTTTAAACCAATAGAACTCTAAGTTCAATTTATTGAAGACCTGAACACACAAAAAAAAACTTAACATGATTCACTTTTATAAACGTATAATTTATTTATTTTGTTAATTTTCAAAAATTGTTTAGTTTTGCGAGAAGATAAACTCTGATATCCAATTAGTAAACCATATTTATTACGAAAAATAATGATACTTATTTATTTGTAATTTAGTTTATAAAAACACTCCATAAATTTAAATAAGGCCAAAAAGTTTTATCGGAAAAGGGTTAGTTTATGAGCGGCAAAACCACCCAGTCACGACAGTGTGTCTGTGTGACTCCAATCGTTTCTTCAAAAAACAAAAAATGGTAACTGCAGCAGCATCGAATCCATTTTCACCCTCGTCCGTGGCTTTCATGCGCCGTCGTAGCTTCAGACGTTTTTCAGTACCTCGAGTAAGCGCCAGTCTTCCTCCGGAGGTCTCTCCTCTACTCCGAGCTGCTCACCACACTGTAAGGGTTAAATCATGAAACTGTATCTTACCAATCTAAACACTAAACTGCTAGGTTATAAATCAGAATCCAATTTTTAAGGTTTAATCTCTTCTGGGTAATGTTTGAATTGTGCTGTAATTCATAAATTTTCAAGAAAATTCGATACTTGAGACAAAATTTTCACTGGTGACGTTTCATACAAAATTGAAGCAAGATTGATACTTTGAACATAAAACTTCCTCTTGAATTTATTTTTCAGGTGGATAATTATGTAAAGAGTGGGATGACTATTGGTTTAGGATCTGGAGAAGCTTCAGATATGGCTATACGTTATTTGGGTCAGCAACTTCGTTCTGGTTCTTTACATGATGTTGTTGGTGTACCAATGTGAGTCTTTTGATTCTGATTGTGATTCTGATGTTTTTTCTTCTTTTAATCCAATAAAGAATCAATCTTTTGTTTATTCAACTGTTGAATCTCTATATTCATTAGTTTTTGGATTATGATTCAACCATTTTCTCCTATGAGTTGAGTTTTTTTGGGGGCTTTGTAATGATTTGTTCTTACCTTTTGTTCAGGTCTGCTCGAAGTGCCAGTGAAGCAGCAAAGTCTGGAATCCCCTTAGAATATTTCCGAGATGATTTTCAGGTAGATGCTTCTTTGGATTGTCTAAACTGGTTTTTTTTTTTTCATCTTGGGGTAATGTTTACTGTGTGACTTCTTTGTAGATTGATTTTTCATTTCATGACGCTGATGCTGTAGAAGAGAATACACTTATTGCAGTTATTGGACGACGAAGAAGTTCTCAGGAAGACGACTATATTCTTAAACAAAAGGTGAGTGTGGTTTCGTATAGAATTTGCAGTCTCTGAAAGCTCATTGCTTGGCTTCGGGCTTATAAAGAGAGATTCACAATGCAGTCTATTTTAAAAGCAGCTGATGAGGCAGTCTTCATGGTAAAGGAAGAACAATACATAGCTGGTATTGGAGGTTCCATCCCTGTTTTAGTTCAATCCGTAAGCAAATTCCTTACTGATGACGTTCGTTTTAAGCCCTCACGGAGGTTGTTTTCAGTATGCCTCGAAACACAGAAATGACGAATGAAATGTTGTGTGTAGCTTAATTGGTTGGCTATAGCTGAGGAGATAGATGACTTGTATTTAGGCGATGCAGAGGTGTGAAATCTGATTCTTTCGCAAGTGTTTCTTCAGGATTTCGGTTCTATTGATTGTGTTAAGCCTCTTCTGATTCATTGTATCCATATGTGGAAAAGGTGTGGAGAAGAGCTGCTGTAGGAGATGCAGGCCCTCTTGGAGGAGACTTTCCTATAGTGACCAGTGATGGTCACAACATTCTTGATGTTATATTTACAACTCCAATTTCAAGCCTCGGTAAAAAGCTTTTAGTGCAACAGTTTTAAGTAGTGCTATGCTCTTTATTGTTGACTAATGAGAAAATTCTGCAGCTAATATCGCTACAAGCCTTGATAAGATTGATGGGGTTATGGACCATGGACTCATTACCAAAGCTCGGTTAGTTTCTCCAAAAGTTCCAAATCAACTGTCAGGTTTAGTATGTAGTTTTTCAGCATTAAGAATATGTCCCCTACTTTTGGCATTACAGATGCACAGTGGTAATCTCAGGAGAAACTGAAGTAAGAACTGTTACTTTGCAGACTAGTGCAATGGAGGGTGGTGTGTGAACCTAAAATGGTGATCCTTATTGCCAAAAAAATTATAATCAGTTCATAAAGCAATGATGTTACTTCTATAATTCATTTTTCTACATCAGTTCCTCCATTATTCCAAACAACAATCAAAGAGTATAGAGGTATATATATTGATTGTACTCATTGTAGAATTCAGTCGATATTTTATTATATGATGGAAATAAATGTTAAGATATGTGGATACTACAATATAAGGTCCATGAATTGGGGTCCTGCAGGAATTGGCAAGACTTCCATCTCCATAGTTCTATGTAATAAACTCTTTCATCAATTCCAACTAAGGGCAATCATAGACAACATCAAAGTACGATATCACAAAACCTTGTCACGATTAGTACAGCGCAAAATTGCAACTGCAGACTAACTAGAATAACAACATTACTCTTTATATTAATTGCTTTACTAACTCTCTAAATAGAGACTTCACTAGACTAACTTTAATATCAAAGAATGTATCAAAACTAAAAATGTCTGCCCGGTTGGATCATGGATGGGACACTAATCTCAGCCTCAACTAAAAAGTGTAGTCTGATCGTACCAAAAGAGCGTAATACATTGTACAATCAATTTATAGTAACTAAGTGATTAATTGGTTTCAATTAGTAACTACTAACTTCTGTTCTGTAATGGTAGAAACTAGAAAGAATAATGTAAGTATTTTAGCAATCACAAGAAATTGCATTAGAAAAACGCAATATTTACATTTTGGCGTAGAAATATAAATAAAAGTTCATTATGCACATAAGTAGGTATTTAGTAGCTTAATTTATGATGTCATCATCTAAAAGCTCATAAAAACAGTCAGATCATAGACCTACCTAAAGAGTTTTTTTTTAACAATTAGAAATATATACGATTTCACAAATGCTAGATGCTGTCGGCAATACAAAGAGATTGCTCAAGTCTCCCAAACTGTTCTTTTGTAGAGAATGGCTCAAATGCATAACAAGTTTCTTAAGAACTAGAGAGTTCTCTAAAAAGTACCTTGCTACTAAATTTTCAGTAGACCCGCCATTGAATCTGTTTTTAATCTCTACAAACTCAAGGGATGACAACAAACACTGAGGCACGGATGAGAAACTTATTGGAGCCGTCAGAAAAGTAGAATGGTCAAATTCCTGCAAAATACATATATGAATATATTAAACATAAAACAAATTTTGTTAAGTGAATAATAATTAAGCTAAACTTTGATACAAGTTATTACCAAGACAATGGATTTTAGATTTGGATATTTTTCAAGAAACGTTGATAAGATTTTCACGTTGTAACCAAAAAGATTTGCTTCCAAACAGGTCAGGTTGCAAAACTTGGGGGTTGATTTTACTATGAGCTGCTTACATAAAGGAAATGAAGAATATTAATATATGTGAGAAAAATTCATGTAAGATCGAGCATTATATATATATATAGACACATACCTGCATAGTACTCTCAGAGATGATCATATCCCTAACTCTCGAAATACCAGTGAAAAACTTACAGATCATTTCGTTATTTGATAAGCTTGGAATATGAAATGCCCCAACAAAATCGATCTTAACTAATGAACCCAAATTTCTTACGATTTTACTTGTTGACACTTCATTTTTAAGTTTCAAATACTTGAGTCTGGGTGCATCAATCAAAACTCCTGAGTTTAATCTATCAAACCTTGAAAGCCTATTACGATTCTCAGTAAATTCATAGCTTACACTGAGACTAGTTACTGTCTTAGAATGCACTCGTAAAAAGTTTACCTTATCATCTACCCTTCTAACAATGCCCAAATCTTCAAGAACATGGCAAGATGAGATAAGCAGCTCTAAACATCCTTCATTAGCATATACATTATTTTCTAAATGCATAGTCTTGAGACAAGGTAATGAAACAGAGTCAAAACTACCCAACAATACTCGATGTAGTCTCAATTAAATAAGCGTCTGACTAGTATAAAGGCTTAATGGCATCACTTGTAAACACTCATGTTTCACAATAAGACACTCAAGATGTTTGAGTTTACCCGTAGCTACGAAATCTATCAAACGTGTGACACAAGACTGATCATTCCTAGTACTTAGCTTAAGCTTGTGCAAGCATAAATTCTCTCCCTTATAGAAATCTAAGAACTTTTCCATAAATTCCACAAAGGCATGGTGACTTGGGAATTCAGAAGAATTTAAATCCAACTCGGGAATATAAAGCCAGACATTTTTCCACCTATTGGACAAAACACTGGTCCTAACAGCTTCCTTTGTAGGAAGATAAAAGAGTATCTGAGATATCAAAGAGTTATGTAATTTGCTTATCAAATCCTCTCTCGGATTAGAGAAACATTCAGATCGTTTCACCACTTTTCTTTCTGCTTTCCTTTCCTTCATCAAATCTGTTCTCAAAATCGAACCGAAGATTTCACAAAGACAACGTCGCGTGAAATAACCTTAAGGGTTTCAGGGTTTTATTTGTTGGATGATCAGATGGCCAGAGACGGAGACCTAAGTTTTATGCAGTCCTCACTCATTCGCTTGAGACCTAAGCTTCTCCGTTTAATTATATAACCCTTAACCCTTTCTTTTAGGGCTTTGGAAGAAATGGGCCCAGCTTCTGTTATCTAAGGACTAAGGTGATAACAAGATAAGCCCATCTCGGCCCAACAAGAGGATGGATAAAACAGACTCACTGAAGAAAGTCGCTGTGCAAATTACTGAAAAGCCTAAGAGGCAGACCCGACCTAGAATCCAATCAGTGAAACAAGGACCTATAGCATCAAAAAAAAAATTGGTGCATCATTTCCATAAAAACAAATTAAAGTCTTATAGTTTTTTTTTTAATTCAATTTTGTTGGGCTTTAATTATTATTATGGGTTTACTTTCATATCATTCTGTGTTTTTTTATGAGAACAAAAAAGTTGAATGTTTTATTAATGAATTTTAAGTTAATAAATAATAGTTAAAAATTGAAAATCAGTTCTCTCATAATTTGATAAAAAAAAATTGCGGAGAAAAATACAAGGAGATGTACGTTTCAACACTAGTTTTTACTCTTTTATTTTTATTAAGTTGTTTACGAAATTAGAAATAATTTATAAATAATAAAATTGTTTTTATATTACTACTATTCTTAATTTTACATTAAAATATAATTTTTTTTTTCTTAGAGCATCTTAAATAATTGGACAGACACTGCTAAAGTGAGTGTGTTAAAACTTAAAAGGTTCATGGCTTCATGACAATTGGTTCTTCTCTCTTCTCAAGCTTCACGATTCTCAGGTAATTTTGAATCTTTTTTATTTAAGTCAAAGGGCCCATTTGGCTATTTCCTTAGTACATAAACTGAATCCGTTTAGTCGTTTAATTTAAGGGTTAATAACTAAACAGATTGTTCCAATCCAAATTAGGTAAATCCACACTTGCACGGTTGCACCAATAGTACAAGTCAGTGCAGTCGCAATATTTTCTCTATTATGTATATATACCCTCAAAACATTATGACAAATTTATAAAAGAAAACAAAATAAAATAAAAAACAATAAAGCTCGATGTTATTGTTTGCTCTGTTTTTAATTAGCATATCCATGAGGATGAATCTTTTGCCACCTCCAAGCAACTTGAAGACTATCTTGAAGATTAGTGAATCGAGCAGTCCAATTCAAATCTTTCAAAATCTTGGTTGGATCACTATAAACCTCTGCGTAGTCTCCTGGTCGTCGAGGCAACAAATCTACTTTGATCTCAACTCCTGTAGCCTTCTTACACGCCTCCACGAATTCTTTAACTGATCTTCCTGTTTAACCAAATCACAAAACGGTTAATCTCAAACTGTAACCAAAATCCTTCACCAATCTCTCGGCTATAATAAGAAGAAGAAAACAGAGTTTTAATGCAATGAAAATGTTAAGAGTCAAGACCTTTTCCAGTACCAACATTGTAGATACCGACTTTTCGAGGCTCAGCTTTTTCGAGAGCTTTCACGTGAGCATCTACTAGGTCAGTAACGTCTATGTAATCTCTAATGCAAGTCCCATCTGATGTTTTGTAGTCCGTTCCTTTCACCTATCAAAAACCATATCATATCATGGATTTTGCAAAGAATGTGACTATAAACTCAAAGAAATGTGTTTTCTATACTTGCAGTCCGGGAATGAAACCGCGAGCTGCATCGAAACAAGCACCGGAAATACGTCCTTGCTCACGAAGCTCAGGTCTTGGAGCTTCTCCTAATCTACCTCCGGGATCTGAACCAATCACATTGAAGTATCTGCAAGTTCATAAGATTCATCAACATGAGTTTGCATAACTTTTTCATTGTTCATAGAGTTAAATAAAGGCTTAATGAACCTAACCTTAAGATCATAACAGCCATCTCAGAGTTCTTAGAGAAATCCAAGATCATATCCTCTGCCATCTTTTTAGCTTTCCCATAAGGATTAATCGGTACCTAAATACGATATTGACCATTAGAAAACTTTCAGAAAAGATTGGTCTAGTCGCGGGGAATTAAGGTTATTGACCTGTGGAGTATCTTCAGTAATCGGCATTTTCTCAGGCTCTCCATATGTAGCACAAGTGCTAGAATATATCAGTTTTTTCACTTTATGTCTAGCCATAGCTTCAAGAACTCCTAATGTGTTTGATGTAATGTTGTGGTAGTATCTGTAAACAAAATAAACATATGGCACAATGAGACCAAAATACAAATTCTTGCAGCAATATGTAGAAACTATAAACATATGAGAAACTGTACTTTAAAGGATAAAGAGTGCTTTCTCCAACATAAGCTACCGCAGCAAAATGCATCACAGCATCAAACGCATTCTCTGAGAAGATTTTCTCGACCTGAAATGGTATAAGATTAAGGTTTTAGAAAAACAAACACCAAACGTTTTATGCTTCAAAGGTGAACAAATATCAGAAGGTTACAAAAGAATACAGCTTTGGGATCTCCTAAGTCAGCATATATGAATTGAAGTCTTCCGGTTTGTGGGAACAATCGCTGTAAAACCTTAACCGCGCCAAGATTCCCACGTGAAAGATTGTCCTGTTGAGAGATTAAAAGGTTAGTCATTGTTCTAAGTTCCATCAAATAGGTAATGAAAAGTTTGAAACTATTCTTATTTACCACAATGGTTACGCGGTATGATTCTCTAAGTAGCCTTAAAGCGGCATGTGACCCGATATAGCCAGCACCACCAGTGACTAACACATGAGTTACTCCTTCCTCTCTTTGAGAAAACTATATAAAATGTAAAACGTTTTAGTGAAAATGTAAAAGTTTTAAAGGTTTTTGAGTATGAGAATGATGGAGATACCGCGCTTGGGGATGTGAAACTTGAAGATTGATTGATCACAATAATGGCTAATATAAGTAATGAAGCTACTAAGAGAAGCTTTCCAGTGAGATTATTCTTTGTTTTTGGTTCTGAGTAATCCATTTCTGCAAAAATCCATAACTTTCTTAGAAATATGATATTATCATAAGCAAATTTTCTTGAAGTATTATAATCTCTCTACCTCCTAGGGACAAAGGTCTTGAGTTTCTTCGTTGAGTTCTTACTCCATTCGAAATTAGCATTGAAAAACTTCAAATTATTTTTTGTTTTAGAGTTGAAGCAGAGACTTGAGACCAAAGTAATCTCACAAAAATCAGTAACTAGCAGCAATGAGGTTTATGTTGCTGCAAAACAAAGGAAGAATTAACATTAAAATTATATTAACAGAAGCATACAGGTAAAAGCTACCAAAATCTGTAAGAAAATTATATGCATGGAAAAAAGAGAGAATAAATTATGTTGCAAGTGGGACCTGAAAGCATAAAAGATGAAACAGGGAGAAAAAAATTAAAAAATTTGAAACTTTTATGTAAAAATGAAAATATATATGGAGTTAATTTTTATATTTATCTAACTGATTATATTTATACATAAGTTTTTTTTTCTTTTTTTGGTCAAGTTTAGACAAAGTCATATTTTTTTTTTTCATCAGTTTATACAAAGTCATATAAAGATTAAAAAAACAAAATACTTGGTCAAAACTCAAAAGGTTATACAGGGGAGAAGAACAAAACAGAGTAAAACAAGAAAGTGGGAGAAAGAGTTTTATTTATTTATTAGAAAAATAAAGAATAGTCATCAAATTGACTTAAATTCGAATGAATTTTAGGAAAATATTGTAATCTGAATCTGATTTCAATTTTGATTGAATTGAATAAAACTAGTTAGAAGAAACCAGAAAATGGTTATAATCATTAAAACAGAGTATAAAAACCTATCGAGAAGATTGGTGATGATAAGAATCTTAATCAAACATAATTTTCAAGAGACGAAACAGATTAGAAAACATCTAAGTTTTGTCAGAAACAATGCAAAGAGAGAGAGAGAGAGAGATTAGAGCACCTGAGAATTGTGAGAAGACGAGAAACAGAGCTTGAAAGCGTTAAAAAAATAGTTGGAGTGCGAAAACGTAAGAGAAACGTGAATGAGAAAGAGAGAAAGAGTATGAAGAAGACGAAGAAACTCTCAGAGAGGAAACGTGAATTACAAAACGAGGGCACGACTACGACTTAGTCGCGACTCTCATTCTCTTTCACTTTGGTTATGCGTTTTTTATTGTATTTTAATACTTTAGGTATTGTTATTTTATAGATGGAAATCAGTTTAAGTATTGATCTCCTTTTAATATCTTTTTTTCTTGGAACATCATTTATTAAATATCCTTTTCTACATTAAATTTTAGATATTTAACTCTATTTTCTTACTGCGTTTAATAGTTTCTCCTTATAAATGCATTTATTTATGTTTATTAATCGTATGTAAAGAGGATTTTCTGAAAATGTGTAATAGTAATATGGAATTTGGAAGGGTTGAAATATGTTAGTTGACTTTAAACGGGATACTATTGGGATTTAATTTCATAAGTGCAACTAACTTAAATCAAAAAGAATACTAATTTAAAACAAAAGGAATACTTAGGATTTCAACTTTTAAGATACTCAAAAAGTGTCTACTTTATTTTTAATTAGAATAGGTGGGATGGGGGAAAATAGCAAACACCTAAAAAAAGTCAGAATTTAGGTATATGCGTTTGGGGTAAAAATATACTCTATCCGTATCAGAATATAAGATTTTCTATGTTTTTCACACAGATTAAGAAAAGTAATAAATACTATCTTTTATTGATTATTTTATATTAAATTACTAATTTACTATATTTAGTTTTTCAATTATTTGTAATCAATACACAAATATTAATTGTTTTTTGTTTTTAATTGATTTTTAAAATAAAAATGCATTAAATATGTATAGGAAATCAAACATTTTGAGACAAAAAATAGTCCTATAAAATCATACATTTAAAGACGGAGAGAGTATTTCAGACTTATAAAAACCGTTTAACAATTATATGTAATTTGGGTTTGCGCAAACTAAAAAAGTTATTTTTATTTTTCTTTATAAATGATATGCACTTGACGACAAAAAAAGGATATGCAATTAAATGCGTTACATTACATGTAAATTTAGCCTGAGTATAGTAACAGAATTTATATTTTATACTGCTTATAAGTCCTTTTTTGGTTAAAATTTGGCTCTAAAGAGTTTAAATTCGAATTTACAAAAGTTCTAACAACTACCTTATCATAGATCGCGGGTTAGGAGATTGGTTCTCGCTTTTATTCTAGTTTAGTTATATATAAAAATATTGAAAAGTTTTGGTAAGCCGCCTAACCTAATTTAAAAGGCCAATTAATTGGAATTTAGAAGCCACTCTAAAGTGACTAACGACCATATAGTTTAATCAAAGTCAAACAAGAATTATGAACCTATCTTATAGATGTTTTAAAAAGTAATTTCACTACAAGTGACTTATTAAAGAAAATAACTATAATACAAATAATTGAATGAAATAAGATATGCCCAGCTGCTTAGTTGTAGACTTGCAGCGACTGCCCAACTATGGAACGTGTTCGGCCAGTCAAATCAAATAATTTTATATTGATTTTTTTTCGTTTCATCTTTATGCATTTTTCATTTTCTGCCAACTACATTTTATACTAATCTTATTACTCTTTTTTTAGATCTATACATAAAGCTAGATACCTTATTTTTTGATAAAATATAACTTGAAACTTCAAGATATTTAAAATTCGAATAAGAAAAATAAAACAACTATCACGTGGTATATATGGTGAATATATCAAAATGACATGTAGTTTTAAGTTTAATGTGCATACTATATGCACGAGATGTATTGTGTGTAAGATCAGAAAAAAAAAACATGTAAGATCAGCCACATGGCCAACTAGAAGAAAGAATTGGCCTGGGTAACATTTTTTGTTTTGCGTGTGTTAATTATGTCGAGAATTCAACCATCAAACTCGATTTCACCACCATATATAGAAATAACTCACTTGAACAATATGAATATATCAGTGTGATCCAAATGATACATTTTCTAACAATCTATGGAAAACTTATGTCAAACTTTTCAAATAATCTCTTATAATTCTAGTAGTAATTACAAAATGTAAATCATCAAATAGTTAGATCAGAAAATGTGCTAGATGCAAAAACCAGGAAAAAAAACTTGGGCTAATATGGATTTTAATCTGACAGATAGTACCCAAAATGATGACCTCATCAGATATAGATTAAGATTGATTCAAAAATAAAATAAAAATGGATTTAATAATTCTTTAGTGAATAAGGATTTAGCTTCGTAATTATACTGCAAATTCACTAATTCATCATTTAACGATATAATTAATTATGTCTTGTTTAGATTTTAATTAATAATTTCATGTTAAAAAGTATATGTTGGGATAAAAAAAAAGTAACGACCTAATTTTGTTATTACTCTAATATTCATTTTACAAATTGAAGCAAACAAAAAGGTACATGCCAATGTTTTAAGTATTGGTTTTATCGAACTTGTTTCTTAGTTGTTAGGTAATGCTTAAAATAATGGGAATCAATTGGTCAACTACTAATATTTTGCATGTTTTGATAGCTTGAACTATATTTTACAATGATTTGTGATTAGTTTTAAAATATGAACAGTTTATTTTACACCAATTTAAAGAATTAGATCAATCGTATGAAAAATGGATTAAAAATTTTAGAAAAATTAAAGACGTTTTCCAAATATACAAACACATCAATCATTATCACTTATATATTTTTTGGTCAATTATTTTTGTCAACTATTCTCACTTGTTTGTTTGATTCCAACAAACAAAATGAAATCAAATCGAGAAGAAAGAAAAAAAAGATATAATCAACTTTGTATATTTAAATTCATATATGTATACATATTAACTTTAGAGATATTTTTCTATATTACATATTTCATTCCAACGAAAATAATTCCCAGAAACTAGAAAATTTGTTCACAAACATATAAAATAACTAAATTGTTTTGTGAAATTAATAAAATATTTTATAGTTAAACCTAAACTCCAAAGGTAAAATGTTATACCTTACATGCTGTTTTTTACAACCATGCATCTTTGTCTAATCTAAAACACCATCATCATATATTATTTGTTCAAGGTGGTTACATCATGGTTAAGCTTTAACCAAAAAATATATTTCTGGTTCTTTTACTTAACCAAATATTTTTGAAATTCTGGAAGGTAAAACATGTTTTTGCATATCAAAATCATAATGTGCAAAAAACTGGAATGGAAAATAGTTTTTTTCAAATTTGAAATTTCTATATAAGAGCAATTTGAAATAAAATCAAAGAAGACTGTTTGAAGTATAATCAAAGAAGACCGTTTGAAGAAGATATTGTGTACAACTACAAGTCTCTCTCTTTTGAAAATACCAAATTCATATTTGCAAAAAATTCTGTACAGATTCTCTATGATATCTATTTGTTTCCTAAATTCTTAATTTTGATTTGGATTTGGAAGATCATCAACGATAAGAAGATTAAGGGAAGATCCATGAAAGATTCTATAGAAGAGTGAAAATCAGTATTTATACATTATAAAGAAGTATTAACTTATAATTTATAAATTTGTAGAGTTTTTCTAAATTTCAAAAATATTATATAAAATTGAGAAAAGTAAAAACAATAATTTGATGTGTTAGTGCATTTACACATTCATAATTATGCATTGCAGATATAACTTTTTAAATAGCTTTTGAAGTAATTTGAGTAAATAATATCATATATTTTTGATATTTTAAGAAAAATAAAGATAAAGTTCAACAAAATTACAAGATTGCTAACAAATAAACAAAATTAGAATCATATTCTATTAAAATATATTATATATAGTATATATAATACATTTAATGAGAGCAGATATTTACATAGGGATTTCAAAACAAATATTATTTTATTATTTTATCGAAATGTATCAATTATTATACCGGTCTAACTCGATACCGTGATAATTTATTAATTTAGAAAAATTATTAATTTATCAAATATAAATTTATAGAGACTATATTATATATATATAATTTTAAAATATTCGTAAATTCTTTGTGTTTATGCATGGGTGGCCAAATCAACTAGTAATTAGTTTGTTTATTATAGTGATATTATTAATAATATTTGTTCTTCTTCATTTTCTTTCTATTTTTTACATAATTTGGGTCGATAAGTTACGACCATAACTAAATGTTTACATATGAGGTATAGCTACTTGCTGAAATCTATTTTCAATAGACAATTCGATGGAAAAGACACATAAATAAACCTCAACCATTTACTAAAGATAATTTTTGCCTTCAATTTCTGTTGCATCTAATTACTTCTTTTTAGTTCAACTTCAATTTGTTAATTACCCAAGAAAAGAAAAGTTGCAATTGATTTTAACTCAAGAGTTTTGGTTTGCAGTCGGGGTGGGCTTAACGGGTACCTAACGTACTCGATTAATCAGAAAGTAATTGGAGATTAATCGGAAATTAGTTTAAATAGAAATTAATCAGAAATTAATTTTAAGGTTATTTTAATATTTTAAAATATATTTATCTATTATATTAAAATTTAAATAAAATTGTTTTCGAAATTATAGTAAACACAGGAAAACATATTATTAAGATAAAATTTAAAGTTTTTTATTTAAAATTTGAACATCATTTATTATAAAATATCACAAAAACAATTTTCGAAATATCTGAATAAAAAAAATATTTTATACTTGCAATCTAAAAATAATCGGATTATGCATGAGTGGATTATGCGTGAATTAATCAGATTATATGAAAAATAATCGAGTGATTGATTTTTTCTAATGATTATTCATTAATCATGGTAGATAGGTTAAATATAATGTTTAGACATAAAATAATCTAGTTGAAGATTTTTAGAACATTGTGTCAGTGTAGATATATGCCACATGGTACAACTAAAGCAACTTTTAAAACCCCCAAGAAAAAAAAAATGTTAGAATCAAACCAAAATCAAGAATCTAATTTTGTTGCAATCAAACATTACACGAAATCTATCTAAAATTTTTTTACATTCAAGAACAAATTTAGAAAGAGAAGCATCAAACGAGTAGTTTTTATCTAAAAATTCAAGAAGGAACAAGAACAGTTTGCATCATGTTTTTAAATTCGAAAAAGTCAACGCGACTATCATGATTGCTATCAACTGAAACAATCATCTTCTCCACTTGTTCAATCTCTCTTGCTTCAGGAAGCCCTAGCTTCTTCAAAACCTTTTGCAATTCCAAAGCTGAGATAAATCCATCTCCATCTTCATCAAACACATTAAAAGCTTCTTCAAGATCTGATTCAGGTGATCCGTTGTTGTCGTCTCCGTCGTCACAGCCGAAGAAAGACTCGTCCAGTGTTTTGTGGAGTACAGCAAAATCATCGAACCGGAGTCCGGTTTGGTCCGGTTTGATGTAAGATTCTACGGTTGATTTGAGGTCGGAGAAATCAGCTTCGAGACCAAGTCGTGAGAGTGCTTGACTTACTTCTTCGACTGTGATAAAACCATCGTTGTTTTTGTCGAATAGGTCGAAGATTCGGTGGAGACGAAGAGCGTTTAGACTTGGACTTCGTAGTCTGAAGGAAGAAGATTGTCTTGAGAGCTTCTTTGTCTCGTTACTAATCTCCATTATTACACTTTTTCTTCTTCTTCGTTCTTCGTGGTTCTGTTTTTATAATGGAAAACTTAAGATTCACGAGGAAGAGACTAATTAGCTAGCAGTTACTATATGATTAAAGACTTGAAATAAGGAGGCCGATACTAATTAATATACATTATAAAGGAGAAATTGTTATAATACTAATAAAAGAACATGTTTAAATTTAAAAGACGAGTAAGGAAAGATTCTATTTTTGGTAGCTTCTGAGTCTTAGACGGATGATTTGTATGAAATCCAAAAGAAAATAAACTAAAAATTCCAATAAAATGCAAAATGTGTTTTTTGTTACTACTACTTTCTACTAACTAAGTACTAACAAATTAATTTGTGATATAGTAATTCTTATAAAAAAAATTATGCAAATATTGTTCATGAGATTATTGTGGACTAACACGGTTAATAATATTAGCCCAAGTATTAATAACACGTCTTTGACTATTAACTATTCATTAATTCCACATAAATTAAAAATAATAAAAGCGGAACTCTTAAAAACATTTATTAAACTTTAAAACATAATCAAACGACCGGTTTCAAAAAAAAAAATCAGAAGAAAATGGTGATTTTTCTTATTAATCTTTAGAGTTTATACATAATTGTTGATACTTGATAGTCATATTCAAAACAATGAAACTGAAAAAGATTATATATATATAATTCAGAGATTCCCAATTATTTTGATATGGTCTTCCATGTCTGCATCATTAATCAACAATCAACTATTGAAATCCATAACTAAAATCAATTTGATTATTTTATTTAATTATGTTCCGCGTTGATAACTTTCACCATTGATTTCATCCGGTTTTATAAATCTTTCAGTTGCAACTAGATGACAGAAACATGTTACAACTTACAAGAATATAACAAATGTCAATTCCGCTTTGATTATTCAACTAAGGGGTTGATTGGTTGGAGACTTTGAAACCTTTAGAACAATTTAAAGTCCTTAAAGTAAATTTTCATCCGAACAGACTTTTAATTTTTTTTTGTTTTTAAAGCCTTAAAAGTCTAACTGCCATTTCTAAAGTTTTTTAAAAAGTTTTAGTTTAATTTTTTAAAGTCTTAAAAATGAGACTTTCAAGGTTCTAAAAAAATTACGTCAGTTTTATATATTTTTAGTTTATTTGTTAATTCAGAAAAGATAATTAAAATTAAAATAAACAATGGAAATTAATATTTTAACTAGTAATAATAATACATCTAATTCTTATATTGGTATCAATTGTTCAAATAAGTTTTTTTCTGCCAATCATTAAATAATTGAAAATAAATAATAATTAAAAATAATTAATAAGTTTATATGGAAGATCTAATTAAAATCATACATATAAATAATAAATAAAATCATATATTAAAATCTATTTATTATTTAATATTCAAAATAATTTATTGTTCATCATTTAAACTCATATTTTATTATTAATATTTAAAATAATTTAATCTTATTATTCAAAATAATATATTTTGAATCAAAATTATTTAAACTAATATATTTTTAATATATTTAGAATAAAATCTAGATGAATAATTTAAATTATTTTGTAAAAATATATAAATACTATTAATTAATAGTTTCTAATAAAATATTATATTAAATATATAAAATTACAGTTTTAATAGTCAGACTTTGAAAAATATTTAAAGTCAGAGCTTTTAAAGTTAAAGCTTTTACAGTTAAAGTCTAAATAATACTGGCTTTAACTTTAACCCGTCAAACGAGTCGGGTCAAAAATATGGATAATCCAAGACCGGGTTATTAAACCAATAACAAAACCACCAAACCCTAAAAAGCCCAATAACACCAAAATATGTCAATTTCTCATTACAGCCCATTTGTTTCCATTGGCCACCACTTCCATCGCAACCACCAAAACCATATCTCGACGCCGTCGACGATAGCGACGACGTCTGCTTCACCACCGTATTTGTTTCAACGAAGGAAAGAGAGAAGAAGAAGAAGCTTTTTAACTCAGTATTCCAATTCAATGGAAGTTTCTGGTGTTGATTCTCAAGGTAAAGAGTTTAAAAGTGCACAAGAGATGTGGAGAGAAGAAATTGGAGAAGAAGGAGATGAAACTAGAAAAACCCAATGGTATAAAGATGGAGTTTCTTATTGGGAAGTAAGTTTTTTGAATCTTCTCATTCCAAAAACGTATCTTTATTTTTTTTTAAGTCTCTGTTAAAGTTTGATTTTTAAGTTGATTTGTTTGTCTTGTGTTTTGAATTAAAGGGTGTTGAAGCTTCTGTTGATGGAGTATTAGGAGGATATGGACATGTGAATGATGCTGATATTACAGGAAGTGAAGTTTTTCTTAAGACTCTTTTACAAGAAAGATTAGTTAATGTTGGAACTAATCATCATTTAGTAGCTCTTGGTAATTCTCTCTTCTCATTGGTATTTATTGCATGTTTTGGTTTTGTTTGTATTTGTGTTTCTTACAAATTATATAAATCGTTTGTAGATTGTGGTTCTGGTATTGGAAGAATCACTAAGAACCTTCTGATTCGATACTTTAACGAGGTGAAGTGAATGCTACATTTTATTAGTTTAGGTTCTTCTTTGATTTGATTTTATTCGATAACCATTTATTGTATTGCTTTGATTTTAGGTTGATCTTCTTGAGCCTGTAGCGCAGTTCTTGGATACAGCGCGTGAAAATTTGGCATCTATGGGATCAGAAACGCACAAAGCAGCTAACTTTTTCTGTGTTCCTCTTCAGGTATCGTTTTCTTCAAGTATCGTTTTCTGCTTTCTTTATATTTGTATCTTTGTTATCAGTTCTTCTTTACCTTTGCTTTGTGAATGTTTATATTGGTCATAGGAGTTTACTCCAGCTGCTGGAAGATATGATGTCATTTGGGTTCAATGGTGCATTGGGCATCTTACCGACGAAGATTTTGTTTCTTTCTTTAACCGCGCAAAGGCAAAGACTTTGTTTCTTCTCTTTCATTGCACCATGTTCAGTTACTCCATTACAAGTTTATAGTTCGTATGCTTTGTGTGTTGTGCTTCTTAATCTCATGTGGTGCTTTTGGTTGATCTCAGGGCTGCCTTAAACCTGGTGGGGTTTTCGTCGTGAAAGAGAATCTCGCTAGAAAAGGTTTCTTTCGCTATCTCTTTTGGATCCTCAACTTTGATATTCTTATGAATTCACACAAAGCTGCATATATTGCAGGATTTGTTTTGGATAAAGAGGATCGTAGCATCACCAGATCAGATCCCTACTTCAAACAGCTCTTTCGTCGATGTGGGTTACATCTCTATAACACCAAGGTCGAGTTCTTATCTGTTTTTATCTCTATAGAACTATTGGTTTAAGAAGTATTTTAGTATCATCTCCAAAACTATTTTCCTTTTAATGCTTGTAGGATCAGAAAGGTCTTCCGGAAGAGTTGTTTGCTGTAAAAATGTATGCTTTAACAGTTGATACACCTCCCAAACTCCACAAAACCAGATCGAAAACTCGTGCCAACAGACCGCAGATTATCAAATGAAAGAAGTCTGATTGGTTTATTACCGAGTCTTAAATCTTTTTCGTTTCAAAGAGAGAAGTTATATCAACGATGTTGTAAGATCTGGATCAAGACTTGACTGCTTCACAATAACATGGTTTGGTTTCGCATTTGCTCGAATAATAAACTCTCATGTACTCAGGACTTCACCGAGTACGTTAATTGTATGAACTTGAATGTATTTGTATTTTAGGATGTACCCATAAATTAAAAGCTTTGAAAATCCAACTTTTTAATTTACATATAATCCTTTTTTCCAGTTGAGGAGCCTTTTGTTGAGTTGTTGCATTAATCTCTAAACTTTAAAATTACATCTTAAGATAACAAAGTCCTGCTTTCTGTTAAACAATTTCATCAACCGTAATTACACGCCAATTGTTTTTAGTTTTCTTTTAAGTTTTAACTATACATTTAGGTTGATGGCTCAGAGCCGTGACAGTGAAGGGATCATTGATACCATTAGAAGGATATATGCAGAGGAAAAATTAGTGGCTTTATGGAGGACAAGCCATTATGTGGGTTGTTGCTGATCCAAGTCACTCGTCTTTATGAGATGAGATACTTCCAGAATGCTCCTTTATAAACAAGACACAACTCATTGTTTTAATCAGTGTTATTTGTTGGTTTATTTTCTTTGTTAGGATTTCGATTTGATCAAGATAAATAAAACGAATTGTAACGATAGGAGATCAATAATGCAGCAATCTTTAGCCTTCCCTTCGATTATAAGACCTCATGTTTATGGAGTAACATACAAGGTTTAATCATTCATGTCTTAAAATTATATATAAACTCAAACACAGAACTAATTTTCCAAGGTGTTCGGTACTTTTTTGCGAATTCGTGTAAGAGAAGAGTACGAACTATTTGAAAAAACAATTGCAAAGTCGTATAATATTAATTGAATAAGTAGAATAGAGTTACAATATCATGAAACAAAAAACATCGCTAAACGATTTTATAGATACTTTATAATTTTTTTTAAAAACATAGTTGCAAATAGTAAATTAATAATAATAGTTAAGCATTAAAATCATAAATTAAGAACTGGGACAACACTTTTTACATAGCCAAGGGCCATACATGTACGAAACAAGAACCAAAATGATGATGCCAAACACCACGCCCAAGGCTGCTGACAAGCTAACAATGTCCATCTTCTTTTTTCACCACAACATTTAAAATCAATGTTTTAAAATATTGAAACATTCACCACAAGGCTGCTGGAATCTAAGAGTTTTAAAATATTTAAAATCAATGTACCAATTACTCTCTTCTTTAGAAGAAACTTCTGCTAGTTGATTTTAGTAAAAATGTAATCATACAAAACTCATGATTAAGTTGAAGAGGAACATAAGCCATATAAGGCAAAGTGGATAATACAGCACAACATGAGAACCAGACACACCCATACTCAATGAGAAAAAAGAAAAAAACGTGTACACATCGCACCAAAAGAGGCTGAGTTTTGATAGGCTTCTTTAGACCTGAGCATTTTTGGATTCGCATCGGTTTTGGATCGATTTCGGATCGGGTTGAGTTGGATTCGGATTATTCGGATATGAGATTTTATAATCCGAACACTCTCCGATTGAATTTTCGGATCGGATCGGATTTCATCGGATTCGGATCGAATCACAAATTTTATATGTAAACCGATAAAAATCAAAATTTTTGGATTCGGTTAATAAATCTAAATAACCGGAAAAAATCTAAATATCCAAAAATATTCAAAATTTTTATTTTTATTTTAAAGAAAAAGAAATTTAATCAGAAAAAAGAATTTTAATCGAAAAGTATATAAAAAATTTCGCATATATCATATAATTATGAATATTGATAATTGATATATATATTATATATTTAAAAATATATATAACTATATATTATGTATATATATTATATTTTGGATATCCGATCGGATATCGGATCGGATTTTGGATTATAACCGAAACCGAAAAAAATTAGAATAAAAACTGATCGGATTTTATAAGATGTTCGGTTCGGATCGTTTCGAATCAGGTTTTCGGATATCAGATTTTATGGTTAAGCCTAACGGAATCCATGTAAGGATTCGGAGCCTAGGTCACGGCTACGAAGTTCGATCTTACATCGCGTACAACAAACCATTCGTTGTCATTGATTTAAGGAATCTTCGGTCTATATCATTAGACCTTGATAACCGAACCGGTTGGGTCCAAACCGGAGCGACCACTGGAGAATTGTACTATGAGATTAGGAAAACTACCAAATCTCTTGCTTTCCCGGCCGGTATTCACCCAACTGCTGGTGTCGGAGGACAGTTTAGCGGTGGTGGTTATGGCACGTTGCTTAGAAAATACTGTTTAGCGGTGGATAACATAATCGATTCCCTTGTGGTCGATGCTCGTGGGAGGATTCTTGACCGACAAGCAATGGGTGAGGAGTACTTTTGGGCGCTTCGTGGAGGCGGTGGATCGAGCTTTGGTGTTTTACTATCATGGAAGATTAAGCTAGTCGATGTTCCATCTACAGTAACAGTCTTTAAAGTCCAGAAATCATCGGAGAAAGAGGTCATTAGGATCATCAATAAATGGCAGTATGTTGCGGATAAGGTCTCTGATGATCTTTTTATCAAGGGAACATTGGAGAGATCGTATGAAAACGGTGTACATGCTTTGTTCACTGGACTTTATCTTGGTCCGGTGAACGATCTAGTGGCCTTGATGGAAGAAAACTTTCCAGAATTAGACCTTGAGGTTGAAGATTGCACAGAGATGAGTTGGGTTGACTCTGTACTTTCGTTTGTTGATTTCCCTAAAGGAGAATCACTCGATGTTCTTGTAAATCGGGAGCGTTCATCTCTATCTTTCAAGGGAAAAAATGATTTTATCCAAGAACCAATACCCAAGGCTGCGATTAGAGAGTTGTAGAGGCGTTTAGGCATCCGAGGCTCGATTTTCACAACTTATATTCACTCCATTTGGTGGTAATATGAGTGAAGTCGCAGAGCACGAAACACCATTTCCTCATCGAGAAGGGAATCTCTATGAGATTCAGTATTTGGCTTACTGGAGAGAAGAGGAAGACAGAAACATGGCGGAGACAGAGAAGTATCTCAAATGGGTCGAAAGCGTTTATGATTATATGACTCCTTATGTTTCGAAATCTCCAAGAGGAGCTTATGTTAATTTCATGGATCTAGATTTGGGAATGTATCATGGAAATGAGAAGACAAAGTACGAGGAAGGAAAGAGTTGGGGAGTGAAGTATTTCAAGAACAATTTCGAGAGATTGGTGAGAGTTAAAACGAGTGTTGATCCAACAGATTTCTTCTGCAATGAACAAAGCATTCCAATAGTACAGCAATATTAAGCTTCCCTTCAATTATAAGACCTCATGTTTATGGAGTTACGTACAAGCAAAGTTTATTCATTCATGTCTTAAAGTTATATAGAGACTCAAACATAGAAGTGATTTTCCTTTTCTTATGCAAATTGATTCCCAATATTTTGAAACTTTTTGCCACTTTATTGTAAGTTGTAAGAAAAGTCGTGTTCAGTAGTTGTTTGTGAATTTATGAAGAGAAGTACCAACTATTTGTAAAAGCAATTGAAGAGTCTTATAATATCAATTCAATAAGTAGAATAGAGTTACAATATCATGAAAAAACATCGATCTGCTATATTATAGGTAGTTTATAATAAGAAAAAAACATAGTTTCAAATAGTAAATTAATAATAATAGTTACGCTGTAGAATCAGAAGACTGAGAACCGGGACAACACTTCTTAGACAGCCAAGGTCCATACAAGCATGAAACAAGAACCAAGATAAATATTCCAGAGACCACGATGCATGTTGTTGACAAACCTACCAAGTCCATCTTCATTTTTCACCACAACACCAATCTCTAATCCTTTTAAACTTTGTTTTTCTCCTTATTTTCTTATTGTGTGCATAATATACCTATATATACACATATTATCAAGACTATCTTTACATTTTCGTAATCACGTATGCAAGATTTGGTAAGTTTACATTTTTTCATTATGGAACAAAAACTAGAAAAAATTAGAAATTTTACATTTCCGAAAAATCTATAAATTTATATTTAGGAAAAAATTGAATTTTTTTACATTTTGTTATAAATAAATACTAGGAAAATGTCTCTAATCATTCTAAACTTTGTTTTCCTTTTTTGTGTACGTACATTATATACTTATATACATATTTGATCGACGCAATTAAGTTTACATTTTTTCATTAAGGAAAAAAGTTAGGGAAAATTAGAAATTTTATATTCAAGATAATTTTAAATTTTTTTACATTTTGTTATTAATAAATACTAGCAAATTTGGGCCTTGCAGTAGTGCCGAGAATTTTTTTTTTTAGAATATAGTATTACTAATTTGTATTAATTATTAGTTCATTACTGTGTAGAAAATAATGTATAAAATCAGTAACACAAAATTTAAAATTTAAAGGCCGCCAAAAAAAGAAGAAAAATGAACACTTAAAAGCAAAAGAAAAACTTTGTCTTGGATCTTGTTCATGTTGATATGCTTTCAGCAATAATATAAACGCTTATCAAACGTTTATTTTAAATACAGAACATATGATGCTAAGATTTTGTGAACAACATATATAAGTTGGTGTTAAGTATGCATAATTGTAAATCACACTATAAGTCTCCGTCTACTTTCTAAGGAAAATACTAATGATTGCAGTGAATGCTAACACAAATGGCTGGCCCAACTACTCAACCATCTACCCTTGGGAGTTTATCCCTTATGAATTAATGTTCATCAGTTATGAGCACAAGTCCTTAGGAATTAGAATATTCCCCAAAGGATCCCTCGTATTATGGGAAATCCCTGAATATATGTAACAGATATTTAGCTATATAATATAATGAATTGAATACACTGATCTCCTCAAAGAGACTTTGAGTAACTTTCAATATTAAAGGTGTTGTAAGATCTGGATCAAGGCTTGACTGCTTGTATAACTTGGTTTGGTTTAGGGCCTCCTCTATCTTCTCTTCACCGAGTAATAAACTCTCATGTACTCAAGAATTTCCCTGTCTGGAGTTTAAGGTATTTGTACTTTAGAATCTACAAATAAGTTAAAAGCTTTGAATTCTGAACTTATTTCTTTACATGTAATCCTTTTTCCAGTTGGGAAGCCTTTTTCTTGAGTTGTTTAATCTCCAAACTTTGAACTCTCATCATAAGATAACAATGCCATGCTTTATGTTAAGCAATTTCATCAACCATAACTATATGCCAATTATATATTTTTTTAACTATATGCTAATTTCAATAAAACAAAATATACAACAGTGAAGGTCAAGTTATGAATCTTTTAATTCAATGTCAATAGTTTTACTATTCCGTTAACAGTTATGGTCTCGTTAAATGCAAGAATCCGCATTGCAGAAGACGAGACACGCGTAGAAGAGTTATAGCATCATGTATCGAAGTTATTGATCAAATAATGTTATCTTGCTAAGATTCTTACGGGATATGACAGATAATATATTCTAAACATGTCATTGTATGTGGGGCCAGATCTTAACAACTGTTAATTATATATTGATTTATACTTGGTTGACCCCAAAAAAAAAAAATCCTCGAATTAAAAAAAAAATGAATTTGCTAAATAGCCTTTGATGTAAAATAACTTTGTGTCAGATTTTTTTTTAATAAAATAAATATAGGTCTACATCTAAAACAAAAAAATGACAAAATCACCATTTTCATTTGATACATTACAAAACTCAGGTTCTAAAAATCTCATCTAAGTCCAATCACACTTTGTCTAATCGATATATATGTATTCGCCGCTTCGATAAATAACTAATCTTTTGAAGAAGTCAGTCAACCGATTACTCCCCACCTCTAATCTGATTAGTTTCAGCCTAATCCGATTATTTTCTAACTAATTATCTATATTTGTTATTCAGACATTTATATTAAGAGTTTGTGATGTTTTATAATAAATTATATTAAAGTAAATTATTAATACTATATTTTCATGTGTTTACTATAATTTTAAAAATAATATTATTTAAAAGTTTAATATAATGGATAAATATATTTTTAAAACATTAAAATAACCTAAAACTAATCCATAATTAATCGTCTAGACGGTAGGTCCACGCTGACCGCCCGACTAGCGCCTACCGAATTTTAAAACATGATTACAACAAAAAGAGGTGATATATAAAATAATTGTTTGAAATTTGGAAAAAAAATTGATTTTTTTAAATAACATGTTTTAAGAAATATTAACGTGGTGTATAAAAAAATATTGATTATCTTCAGAAATAGAAATGCTGATAAAAATGGAGCTGTCCAACCGGAGAAAACGAAATAAAATATAAGGAAAACTAAAATAGCAAAGTTTAAAAAAATAATATGAAATATATATGTGTTACTTATGATTAAAAAAGGAACTTTAATGTCATTTTATTTTATCTATAATATGTTGCCGTACTTCGTAGTCATATCAAACCATAGTCATTATTTGGTATTACCCAAAATAAAAATAAAAATTGGTTAGAAATCTCTCAAGGGTCGATCACGTTCTTTAATACTACACCAACTTAAATATTGAAGGCTTGTAGCTTATTGGATGCCATCTGTTGTGTAGAAAAAGATAAAATAAACCGAGAGCCACTTGCTAATATAAAACAACATTAATATTTCTTCAGATCCATGATATATTATAAGTATATCCTCAGTTCCTCACTGTCCTCCATCAAGAAAATGAAATTATTGAGTTTTATGCTTTCTATCTTTATAGATTCTCTTCTATTGAATCTTTCTTTTTCTCATATTACTTCGATTTCAGCTCATCGGACTAACCACGACGACTTTATCAGATGTCTCTCTCACCGAATAAACGACTACACCGTCGAATCAAGAATCATACACACATCTAACGACCCTTCTTTTTTCTCAATCTTGAATTCTTCTATACAAAATCCAAGATTCTCGGTTCTTGAAACACCTAAACCGGTTTCAATCATCACACCGGTTCAAGCCACTGATGTTCAATCGACGATTAAATGCGCACGGCTTCATGATATTCATATCAGGACACGGAGTGGTGGTCACGACTACGAGGGCTTTTCCTACATCGCCAAAACCAGACCGTTCATTGTCATTGACTTGAGAAATCTCCGGTCTATAACATTAAATGTTGATAACCGGACCGGTTGGGTTCAATCCGGAGCTACAATTGGGGAATTGTACTACAAGCTTGGGAAATCGAGCAAATCATTGGCTTTTCCGGCCGGTCTTTTTCCAACGGTTGGCATTGGAGGACAACTAGGAGGTGGAGGGTATGGTACGTTGATGAGAAAATACGGTTTAGCTGCAGATAATGTAATTGATGCGCATATTGTTGATTCGAATGGAACGTTTCTTGACCGAAAAGGCATGGGTGAAGATTTCTTTTGGGCTATCCGTGGAGGAGGAGGATCAAGCTTTTGTGTTGTACTATCATGGAAGATTAGATTAGTCGAGGTTCCGTCGAGAGTAACGGTCTTTAGCGTCATGAAAACATCGGAAAAAGAGGCGGTCTCGATCATCAACAAGTGGCAGTATATTGCAGATAAAGTTCCTGATGATCTTTTCATTAGAGCTATGTTGCAAAAGGAAACCTCGGTTTATGCTTCGTTCCCGGGACTTTATCTCGGTCCGGTAAGCGATTTATTAGCATTAATGGAGGAGACATTTCCAGAATTAGGTCTTAAAGTTGGAGATTGTAGGGAAATGAGTTGGATTGAGTCTGTTCTCTGGTTTGTCAAAGGAGAATCAATTGATATTCTTGAGGAACGAAAGCGTACATCAAGATCTTTTAAAGGAAAAGATGATTTCATTCAAGAACCAATACCTAAAACCGCGATTCGTGAGCTTTGGAGACGGTTTAATGCGCCAGAGGCTGGTCTTGCAAAGATCATACTCACTCCATTTGGTGGTAAAATGAGTGAAATTGAAGATTACGAAATACCATTCCCACATCGTAAAGGTAATATTTATGAGATTCAATATTTAGCTTATTGGATAGAAGAAGAAGATAAGAACAAGAATGATACAGAAAAGTATTTGAGATGGGTCGAGAGAGTATATGAATTTATGACTCCTTATGTTTCGAAATCTCCAAGAGGGGCTTATGTTAATTTTAGAGACATTGATTTAGGAATGTATCTTGGAATGAATATGAAGACAAAGTACGAGGAAGCAAAGATTTGGGGAACAAAGTATTTCAAGAATAATTTCGATAGATTGGTGAGAGTGAAAACGAATGTTGATCCAATGGATTTCTTCTGTGATGAACAGAGTATTCCAGTTATGAAATCTGTAGATAACATCTGAAATTTTCATATTTCTGTGTTTTTCTTTTTTCTTTTTAGTTCTTCATTCGGTTGGTAATTTTAGTTGAATGTACTAACGGAACCAATACAAACCAAAGTGTTTTGGTTTACGTTTTGTTTCAAATATTCAAACCGAAGATATCAATTCTTTAGGCATGTCATTTTGGTGTTTTTTTTTTCTTTGCTGTTACATCATCATAAATATAAATATTTGATATAATTCTTTCTTTGGAGATCCATATCCATATGTCGATACTTAGGCTCTGATTGGTAATTTGATGTACATTTGATTTAAGTTGATGTATGTCCATAAATCAAGTATAACCCAAAAATGTCACCAATCATAAAGTTTTAGGAATTTTGAAGTTAAGTTTGAGTTATGAATGTAGTATATTTGATTTATAATTTTGAGGTATATTATTTGTAAAATGGATAACTCAAATGATAACTCAACATCATCAACAATGTAGAATGTGGTAGAGTGATATTATGATTTTGACTCTTTTTTTTTCTTAACCACGTAAATCTACTACAACTTAAGTTTGATACTACATAATTTTTACTGCAACTTACATCAAATAATAATAAATACTGCAACTCAAATTTAATAATACATGTTACCAATCAGAACCTTAGTAAGCCAAGATTTGAGATTCCTGATTGGAGATGATGAAAGCATATTAATCACTTAATCCACGACGACCACTTCTTTATTTTTTTCGGTAACGGCTGTCACAAAATATTTAACATCTATACCAAAAAAAAAAAAAATGACATGTCCCACTCCCTTCCACAAATATCAAACGCAAATGTTGTTGTCTCTATGTCATATACTGTTGTTATCTGATCTCTGAGCACGTTTCATAATTGACATGTCTATTAATTAGACTCAATTATTTGAAAACGATCGTAATAAATCCCGCCACTTGTGTACGGGCATGTTAAGTTTTGAACTGGTTCACATGTTTGATAGTGCATGTCTGGTTATGCTGACCTGTCCAGATTTAACTGCTAAATAGAAACACAAATTGACGAATTTGGTGGGGTTTCTCCATCATAGAACCGAGGGGTTGATTATTTTCCACACCTTATCAAGAAAAGTCAACCTAACACAACAGTAATAGAACAAATCGTGTCGGTCTATGGGGTTTTTACCAACTAAAACTAAGAAAATTAGAGACCTTATGTTCGTTTCGAAAACAATTGAACCTAAAAGCAAAAGTGAAGAAGACTTACTTTTTTTTGTGTTTTGATAAAAGAAGACTTAATGTTAAGGATGGGCACACATATCTCCTATCTGATATTATTTACTTTTTAGTATCCGGCATCTGATCCGTTTCATCTAAGTTGAAATATTTTGTCACTATCTGTTTGTTGGAACACTTTTTTTTTCTTTTAAGCAAAATCCGTTTTCAGCAACACAATGAAAATTTACAATTTTTAATGTTCAATCTTAATAAGTAAATAATTTGATAACATGAGACATATATAATATTTTTTCAATTTTTTAAAAATAATTAATTTATAGAATATCAAATATTTCATATTATTTTATTATTATTTTTGTAATTTTATAGTTAATTCCATAGTTTTCAAACTGAATAGAAAATTCGAAACAGAAAACAACTAAAATCACGGATATCACGAACATTTTGCTACATACACTTCCAGTTTTCCACAAAACACATACTGCAACGTTTTTCAAACATAAGAGCAAAAAAATGTATCTCAGCTTTACGTTACGTTACGTCACGTCACTTGAAAATATTTGGCCGTCTCACGTCCCCCATTGACCTTTAAAAATCAACGATCTGTTTTATATTTTGTCCAAATATTTCTAAATTCTTGACTTAGTCTGAGTCTCTGTCTCCACCGAGAAACACAAGTTGGCCAAGTTTGGTAAGTTTCTTGAGAGTGCCTTTGTGTTATTTTTTTACTTTAAATGGCACTGAGTTTTTATGTTATCATTGAAATAAACAATCCATAATGAAAATTTTGACTTTGTTCCATTTGGTACTCAAGTTGATAACTTTATGTTAAAAATTTAGGCCTTTGGGCAATAATTCTCATATAGAAGAAACAGAAGTTTACATTTGTGGAAATTTTTAAATAAAACGTGTAAAATTTTTAAATATTTTTCCTTTATTAATACACTGCATTCTGCAGATGCTGTAGGATCAAACTCAAAGAGTAACAAACAATAAACCAGAAGAACTTCCAAAAAGAGAGGATGAGAATTTCTAAACTATTCCCTGAATTTTCATTTCTTTCAATTTTGGCCATATATTTTTCTTTCTACACCATAACACCAATATCTTCATCAGCCCCTCTTCAAGATCAATTCATCAACTGTCTCAAAAGAAACACAAATGTTTATTTCCCACCCGAGAAAACATTCTTCGCTCCTGCGAAAAACGTTTCTATGTTCAGCCAAGTCCTTGAATCTACGGCTCAGAATCTCCGGTTCTTAACAAAATCCATGCCTAAACCGGGATTCATATTCAGTCCAATTCATGAGTCTCACGTACAAGCCTCCATCATTTGTTCCAAGAAACTTCGACTTCATGTCCGCGTAAGAAGCGGTGGTCATGACTACGAAGGTTTGTCTTATGTCTCGAAGATCGAAAAACCATTTATATTAATTGATCTTTCGAAGCTCAGACAGATGGACATTAATATTAAAGACAATAGTGCTTGGGTTCAAGCTGGTGCTACAGTTGGTGAACTTTACTATAGGTAAGGCATTAAAAACTAACACAATCTTTCAAAGCTGAATATTTTATCTTATATTTGATCAAAAAAATATTTTTGTTATACCTATAGGATTGCAGAGAAGAGCAAGGTCCATGGCTTTCCCGCGGGTTTATGCTCAAGCTTAGGAATAGGAGGGCATATAACAGGTGGGGCATACGGTTCCATGATGAGGAAATATGGTCTTGGCGCAGATAATGTTCTAGACGCAAAGATTGTTGATGCCAATGGTAAATTACTAGACAGAGCTGCGATGGGTGAGGACACGTTTTGGGCCATTCGAGGAGGCGCTGGAGGGAGTTTTGGGATCATTCTAGCATGGAAGATCAAGCTTGTTCCTGTTCCTAAGACCGTGACAGTCTTCACCGTCACGAAAACGTTAGAACAAGACGTTGGCAACAAGATTCTTTCCAAATGGCAAAACGTGGCAGACAAGCTAGTTGAAGAGCTATTCATTCGAGTGCTCTTCAACGTAGCTGGAAACAATGGGAATAAAACTGTGACTACTTCGTACAACGCTGTGTTTCTTGGAGGGAAAGGCACGTTGATGAAAGTTATGAAGAAGAGTTTCCCGGAGCTAGGGCTAACACTTAAAGATTGTGTGGAAATGAGCTGGCTTGAGTCCATTCTTTACATTTCTGGATTCCCTAGCCGCACTCCTACTAATGTTTTGCTTCAAGGGAAGCCACCTTACCCAAAGATCAACTTCAAAGCCAAATCGGATTTCGTGAAAACCCCAATTCCTGAATCCGGGCTTAAAGGGATCTTCAAGAAGTTGTTGAAAGAAGATATCCCATTGATGATATGGAATCCTTATGGAGGAATGATGGCGAAAATCCCCGAATCTCAAATCCCTTTTCCGCATAGAAAAGGTGTCCTCTTCAAGATTCAGTATGTAACAAGTTGGCTAGACAGCGACAAGAGACCGAGCAAACACATCAACTGGATCAGAGATCTCTACCGTTACATGACTACTTATGTCTCAAGCAATCCACGACAAGCTTATGTGAACTACAGAGATCTAGACTTGGGACAGAACTCGAAAAACGCGAAATCTAGCATCAAACAAGGTCAAGTATGGGGAGCTAAGTACTTCAAAGACAATTTCAACAGATTGGTTAGTGTTAAATCAAAGGTTGATCCAGAGAACTTCTTCAGACACGAGCAGAGCATCCCACCTATGCGGCATTTTCTTTAACGATAACTATTATAATTAACAAGAGAAACTAAGAATAAACTAGAAGAAATCAGATTATGGTTCTTCTGAAAATGTTCTAGTAGCTAGTAATATAAAGCCATGCATGTAGTACTCTGTTTAACCAAACATTCGAAATGTTGCTTCTTAGTACCCAATTCATCAATCACCCCCTCTAGAATAGTATTATAAGACTTGTTCTCTTTGTTCTCAATCAAGCCTCTAAAATCGGTAGTTCTTGGTGAAATCAAGATTTTTATACTGAAGCTCCGTGATTGTTCTTGTTGTCTCTCTATAGAAGCGAGCAAAAATTTACTAAATTTTTTTGTGGCGAACTTAAAGTGCTTTTTTTTACCACCAAGCAAGCTAAAAAAGTGAAGTTTTCAAGATGGCTCTCGCGTCACTATCATATCCACCTAATCGTTATGAATGCAAACCTAATCACCAAAGAAAAGATGAATGGATCTAGATTATTATAATTTATATATTTTTATATAAGGGAAAACACATTTCATGATTAGCATAAAAACACAATGTACTATAGATTTCAATCTTAATTTTTCTATCTACCATATGCGAGTATTGGCTGCAAGGCTGGGAATTCCAAATCTATATTTCATGGTTGGCATAAAATTTGTCCAAAGTTTTGTTTTTAATTGATTTCAGTGATAACGGTGATTTAAAAAATAAAAAAGTCATAAACAAACAAGAAATTAGAGATAATTATATTTATTTCATTTTAGTTTACATATTTTACCCTATATTTATTTTGAAGGAGTTTATTCTATTATATTAAAATATGAAAAGGTTCAGTTTTTGTTTCGGAATAAGGTCAATCATGGAAGAATTCTACCTCATAGATAGAAATTTTTTAAAATATGCACTTAGCTCGCAATATTTGTCTAGTGTAGTGGTGCATGTATTATAGTATTGATTTACTTATACTAACATCTAAATCGTAAAATCAATCTTTTTCAATTTCTAGAATTAATGAATAATTATACATGCACCACTAACTCAGACAAAACCTACCGTGTGTGTCTTTTAATGTAACTGCATTTTATTTATTTTTTTGTAAAATGTAATTACATTTTTTGTCCACGTAATGTGCATTTCAAAATTTCTAGTTTTCTACGGTATACGTACAGATCAACGTTAATTTTCTTTTACGTTCATGCTAAAAGCAGAGTTAACGAGTCAACCTTTTCAAGACACGTGAAAAATGGCTCTCACGTCACTAAGCAACGGCTGTCATAGATATCACAATAACACAACCTCTAAGATCTTTAACAAACAAAAAAACACAATCTCTAAGACGTGGAATTTATGATTTGGATTCCTTAGATCATCATTATTGGTCATATTTTAAGGAGTGTCTTAAAAATAAATTAGTATTAAAATTTTAAAGACAATCTACTTTTAGGGATCTAAGAATGTTTAAAAGTACTTTCATAGTGTCTCTAATAAACATGATTTTACGGTGGAATGAGTCATTTTACATTGTGCCATTCTGATTGAGTGTTGAAGAGTTTTGAGATTACAAATCAGTTTTTTAATCTTCTTGGAATTCGTTCCGGCCAAACTGATATGGAAATATAACTCACAGAAAACGGTCATCTTTTGGTAGTGGACGGAAAGAAATTGTCCCAAAAAAGTTGGATAGGGGGTCAAGACGCAGACTCAAGTGGCGAAGGATTTGGGTCACTTAGCATCTACAGGGACCAAGTTTGGTTCGTTCTTGAGATGGCCATGCTATATTTGTAGTTAAGATATAGATATCTAAAAAGCTCTATTGTATAGTATAGATATCTAAAAAACTCTACCTGTATAGTATTTTTAATTATGTAATCTAGTTTTATCTCGTCCAGTTGAACTCTAACCATGTTTTTGTAATCCATGTAAACCACCACGATGTTGTTACCCAATTTGCGGCCATTATTGGTGTCAAGTAACAGTTGTCAACTTACGTGTCTAGAACTACTTAGCGTGAGATCAAAAATCCGTAATTTATGCCTTTTACTGGATGCCTTTTAGTTTGAAGCAACTGAATCCAAATGAATCTCCTAAATTTATTGCTTTTTCGTCAACTTAATGGGCAGTTTATACTACCAAACAAGCTAAAGCAAAAGGAAAAGTCAACAATTTGAAGATGGCAGGTCACGTCAGAACAGCGCCGGTCCTGAGGAGAGCCGGACATATACGTTTTATTTGTAATTTTTATATACTACAATATTTTTTGTTTTGAATTGTTTTTGAATAATTTATGTTTTGTTGTTAATTTTTATTAGATTTAAAACTATGTTTTGTTTTTGAGTATGTTTATTAGAGGTGTTTCTTTATATTTTTGCCTACGACCCCCAAATTTTCAGGTCCGGTCCTGCGTCACAATTATATCCGCATTTTTTTATTGGGAATGACTATATTTTTAATACAAATTTAAGGTACCAATCAAAACTAGAGGGTCCTGATTTAGTGATTAATCATAATTCATAAGCTTTATATATATATTAAAAAATGGGAAACACATTTCTCCATTGACACAAAAACAAATAAAAGAAACAAAATACATTCATTTCCATCTATCTTTCTCTTGCATATACGAGAGTCAAAACTGCTGCAGGGATGGAAATTTCAAAACAGCGCCATGCAATTTCTTTTATTTCGTTTTTAGCCCTTTATGTTTCTTTCTGTACAATAATACCAACTTCTTCAGCCTCCCTACAAGATGACTTCATCAACTGTCTCCACAAATACACAAATGTTGATTTTCCACTGGAGGATACGTTCTTCACTCCTGAAAGAAACGCATCGATCTTCATAGAAGTTCTTGAATCAACAGCACAAAATCAACGGTACTTGACAGACTCGATGCCAAAACCGAGTTTCATATTTAAACCGGTTCACGAATCTCAAGTCCAAGCTTCTGTCGTCTGTTCCAAGAAACTCGGAATTTATCTCCGTGTTAGAAGCGGCGGTCATGATTACGAGGGCATGTCTTATGTTTCACAGATCGACACACCGTTTATATTGATCGATATGACAAAATTGAGACAAATCGATGTTGATATAGAAGACAATAGTGCTTGGGTTCAAAGTGGTGCAACAATTGGTGAGCTTTACTACAGGTAATCAACACTTCATTTTTATGGGATTCTTTTATGAAAAATGAATTATAAGACTGCTAAATTATTTCCCCGCTTTTATATTTAATCTCTTGCAAATTATTAGAAAAGACAAGGGAAGCTAAATTTAAAATTTAGAAGAAAGTCTCGACGTGGTCCCGTTGACGGTGAAGTTCACATATATTTGCGATAAACATTTTACATGAATTTGCATTTGCATTTGTACCGCAACGGGAAACGATTTTAGAGAAATTTAACTTAATATTGTTGAACCGTAAAAGTTCAATAGGGTTTATTTAAATCGATATTTTTATTCAATCTTCGCAATCAAAGGTTTACAATAGTTTTTAAGTTTTTAAGAGATCAGTAAAACTGTTATTTACAATTCGGAATAGAATAATAGTTAATATGATATCCCTATTTATACTATCTTGGAGTCGGTTTGGTGGACTGGATCGAGTAATAGATTTTGATTTCTTGATCTACCAAGGTTGATGTTAATCCGATTAACTTGGATATCAGTTGGTTAGGTCGTCTAACCGGTCTGTCGACCATTTACGCCGGTCTATCGACCAGGCAGACCGGCTATCGACCAGACAGAACGGTTATCGACCGGTTAAATCGTCTGTATGTTCTATCTTTAGTTAGACCGGTTAGCTCATCTGACCGATCTGCCGACGAATCAGATCAGTTATTGTGAATGTACCGAAAAGACTAAGTTTTTTTTAGGCGAATCTGATATTGATTTGGATTAGATTATATATAGAACATAAATTGTACCAACAAATACTAATTAGATCGGCTAGATTGATCCATAAGGACAATAACCCGAGAAAATAGTACAAAAGATCTTTATTCTTTAGACACCTGTTTGAAATCTTAACATTAAAAAAACTACTCGTATAAAAGCAAGTTTCTCTAAAATAATTAATAAAAAATACAGAAAACATAATAATAACTATGGTTTACTAGAGAGGTTTATTGCACAAAAAAATCATGAGAATTTACAATTTTGTAGTGATTATAAATAGAAATTGCAGGAACTATTATTGGTAATAATCAAAATCAAATCGTTTTTTCAACAAACAAACAAAAAGATCGTTTTGGGTTTTGAAATTGTGGACTTCAATATACTTGGTTTAATATTGTTATTTTATTCAAGTTTACTATGTAACGCACCTCCGTTTTCTTCAAAAAAAAAAAACTATATAAACCAACCAAAAAAAAACATTAGTATTTTTCCCTCTAAATTATTTTGGGTCAACGAGCATGCGTTCAAAGACATTTCAATTAATGTAAAACCAAACACAAACATACAACTAACCTATATAGACAAAACTAAACAATATTTCAATGTTGCATATTTGGTAAACTGTGTTTGTTTAATTGCAGAATTTCAGAAAAAAGTAACATCCATGGATTCCCTGCGGGTTTGTGGACAAGCTTAGGCGTAGGTGGGCATATAGCAGGCGGTGCATACGGTTCCTTGATGAGGAAGTATGGTCTTTCTGCAGATAATGTTCTTGATGCAAAGATCGTTGATGCCAATGGTGAATTACTCGACAGAAACGCGATGGGAGAGGATCTGTTTTGGGCGATTAGAGGAGGTGGTGGAGGGAGTTTCGGGATCATTATAGCATGGAAGGTCAAGCTTGTTCCTGTTCCTATTACAGTGACTGTCTTCAATGTCACGAAAACGTTAGAACAAGACGTTGACAAGAAGATTCTTTCAAAGTGGCAATTAGTTGCGGACAAGCTTGTAGAAGAGCTATACATACGAGTTGTCTTCAACGCAGCTGGAAAGAATGGAACCAAGACTGTAATAGCATCGTATAAAGGTCAATTCCTTGGTGAAAAAGGCAGGTTGATGGAGGTTATGCAAAGAGATTTTCCAGAGTTAGGGTTAACTCAGAGTGATTGTATAGAAATGAGCTGGATTGAATCCATCCTTTACTTTGCTCAATTTCCAAAAGGTACTCCTCCACATGTTTTGCTTCAAGGGAAATCGCTTTTGGGGAAAGTTTACTTCAAGGCCAAGTCAGATTTCGCTACAAAACCTATTCCTCCTTTAGGGTTCAAAGGAATGTTGAAGAGATTGATTGAAGAAGAAGGAGCGATACTGTTTTGGACTCCTTACGGTGGAATGATGTCGAAAATCCCTGAATCTGAGATCCCATTTCCTCATAGAAGCGGAACCATCTTCATGACTCAATATTACACGGCCTGGACGGATAGGGACAAGAGACCGAATACACACATCAAATGGGTCAGAGAGCTTTACAACTACATGACGCCTTATGTCTCAAGCAATCCAAGACAATCTTATGTGAACTACAGAGATCTAGACCTGGGACGGAACGGGAAAAACTCAAAGCTTAACTCCATAAATGCTAAAATCTGGGGGGCTAAGTACTTCAAAGATAATTTTAACAAATTGGTGAGGATTAAATCAAGCTTTGATCCAGAGAACTTCTTCAGACAGGAGCATAGCATCCCACCTATGCCTGTTCGATGCTAAGCTCATAATAAAGACAATATTATATCGAATAAAAATAAGGACAAGTATAAACATGCATGCAATAAGTTAGAAGAAATCGAATAATGGTTTTTTCGAATTATGGTTCTCCTTTCTCAGAGTGTTGAGTAGCTATGATAAATAACACGAATGTACCTTAAAAATCGATGTGAAGAAAAAACGACTCACGAGAAGTAGTCAAAGCAGTGGGGGTGGTTTCACCTCGCATCTACATGGGCCTACCTTGGATTGGTCTTGAAATAGAATGCTATAATATAGAGAGATGTCTAAAAACCTCTGTAGTATCAATTTATCATTATGTAATCTACATGGGCCTAGCGTGGTTCGGTCTTAAGATGACTTGCTATCAAATAGATAATCGTCTAACCGCTGTCTTATCATTAGTATTATCTCGAAATATTGAACTCTTAACCATGTTTTTTCTGATTTAGGTGAACCACCTGGTCCAACTCGATGTCATTATCCAGTTTGCGGCCATAATTGTCAACTTACAATTGTCAACATACATGTCTAAAATTTGAAACAACTGAAACCATAGAAATCATTTAGGACTTGATTAGTTCACCTGCAACCACAGGCAAACGCTACGGTTGCGGGCGGTTACGGGTACAAACGTTTGTTACCAATTATATAAATTACTACATACCGCTCGAAACCGCTTGAAATCGCTAAATTTCAAAAGCTTTTTCCAGCTAACGTTTGAAGTTGTGGACGATTGCGGTTGGTTACGATAGATTATAATTATTTTTTTACTTTAATAAATAAAGTCCGAAACGAAATCGAATGGTGTTTTATTTATTCACAATCTTTATGTATTTTTACACTTTCTTCATTGGCAAAAAAAATAAATATATATATATATATACATTTATTTCCATCTTGCATATGCTAGTTAGCTGCAGGGATGGGAGTTTTAAAACTACGCCCTGCAGTTTCTTGTATTTCGTTTCTAGCCCTATATATTTTTTTCCACACAATCACACCAACTTTTTCAGCTTCTCTACAAGATGAATTCATCAATTGTCTCCACAGACAAACAAATGTTGACACTCCACTCGAGAATACGTTCTTCACTCCTGAAAGAAATGCCTCCATCTTTATAAAAGTTCTTGAATCAACGGCTCAAAATCAACGGTACTTGACTAAGTCGATGCCTAAACCGGGTTTCATATTTAAACCGGTTCACGAATTTCACGTCCAAGCTTCCATCATCTGTTCCAAGAAACTTGGTATTCATCTCCGGGTTAGAAGTGGTGGTCACGATTACGAGGGCGTGTCATATGTTTCCCAGATCGAAACACCATTTGTATTGATCGATTTGTCGAAATTGAGACAGATCAATGTTGATATTAAAGACAACATTGCTTGGGTTCAAGATGGTGCTACGGTTAGTGAGCTTTACTACAGGTAACTAGATAAGTCTTGCTTTGTTTAAATGAGTCCTGAGCGACTGAGTCCATGGTTATTTTAAAAAGAAAAACTCTAATAATAGAGTACATGTGGCTAAAATTTTTAATATTTTTAGCTTTCTTTGACTTTACATACTTTTAAAACTCTTAAAATATGTCCAATCCAAACGATCCAAAATTTCTTAATTCTTACATCCAAAGACTACTTTTTCATCCTAAGGTTTCAAATTATATTGAACCGGTGAATGATGTATGCATTTCTAAAGTTATTAAAGTATAAGATCAATTTATTTCTATACCTTCCGTAAAATATTTGTCTAAATTAATGCAAACACAAAGGCCAAACTAAATATTTTAAGATCATTGGAAAAACACTTATGTAAAACCAAACTTAACAAGAGTGAAAAGTATTCCACTATTAATTGAACATTTGGTTTGTTAACCGTAGAATTGCAGAGAAGAGCAAGATTCATGGATTCCCAGCAGGTGTGTACCCGAGCTTAGGCATAGGTGGACATATAACAGGTGGTGCATACGGTTCCTTGATGAGGAAGTATGGTCTTGCTGCAGATAATGTTCTAGACGCAAAGATCGTTGATGCTAATGGTAAATTACTAGACAGAATCGCGATGGGCGAGGATTTGTTTTGGGCGATTAGAGGAGGCAGTGGAGGGAGTTTTGGGATAATTTTATCATGGAAGATCAAACTTGTTCCTGTTCCAGAAACCATAACCGTCTTCACGGTCACCAAAACGTTAGAGCAAGATTCAAGATTCTTTCGAAATGGCAAAGAGTTGCGGACAAGCTTGTTGATGAGCTCTTCTTAAGAGTGTTCTTCACAATAGCTGGAAACAATGAAAACAAAACTGTCACCATGTCCTACATAGGTCAGTTCCTTGGTGAGAAAGGCACTTTGATGGAGGTAATGGAGAAGAGCTTTCCAGAACTAGGGCTGACTCAAGAGGATTGTATAGAAATGAGCTGGATTGAATCCATTATTTACAACTCTGGATTTCCAACAAACCCTCCTCCTCCTATTGACATTTTGCTTCAAGCAAAGTCACCGATCGGAAAAGTTTACTTCAAAGCAAAATCGGATTTCGCTAGAGAACCTGTTCCTGTTTTAGGGCTCAAAGGAATGTCCAAGAAGTTTCTTGAAGAAGACGCACTACTAATGATTTGGACTCGTTATGGTGGAAAGATGGACAAAATCCCTGAATCCGAGATCCCGTTTCCTCATAGAAAGGGAACCATCTTCATGATTCAATATTACAGGAGCTGGTCAGACGCCGACAAGCGATCCAATAGTCACATCAAATGGATCAGAGAGCTGTATAGTTACATGACACCTTATGTCTCAAGCAATCCAAGACAAGCATATGTGAACTACAGAGATCTAGACCTAGGACAGAACAAGAACAATTCAAAACTTAACTTCATAGAAGCTAAATCTGGGGAGCTAAGTACTTCAAAGATAATTTCACCAGATTGGTGAAGATTAAAACAAAGATTGATCCTGAGAACTTCTTTAGACACGAGCAGAGTATACCACCTCTTTGCTTAAGTTAAGCTCATGAGTCATGATAATGACAACAAAAAAAAAAATCAGAATAAAGTTAAGAATCAAAAAATGCTTCTTCTTTCTTTCTTTCAGACAATGTTGAATAGCTATGATATAAATAACATTAATGTACTTTATAGTTCAAAATATTGTTTGATACGTCTCCAAATTGATCTCCATAAATATTTCTTAAGCAACCCCATAAATATTTTATTTGGAGGATGGTTCTTAAATTTTGTTAAATGAGTATCAAAAACAATTTTCATAAGATTTTATTGAAAATTCCTGGTGTCGTAAGATAGTTGTACCTACAGTAGTAGGTGTGCCGAGCATGTAAGAGCTCAGTTCGGCTCTAGACAATCAGTTAAGTTTTTTGGGATTCCAATTCAAAACCAATTGGAAACTCATAAAACTTAAACGCGAGCTACGAGCAAATAGAACACCTTTCAACAGTATCAATACTGTCACATGAATTGTAAATGCATGAATATGATGTACCAAAAAATCTGCCGTTCCTAATGGAATAGGTAATAAAGCTTTATTTGTTAACTCAAGTAAGATGGCTCCATCTTATTTGTTAACTCAAATAAGATGGCCCAAGAAGGGCTTATGACTGGTTTTAAAGTGGGATTCAGAAAAACTTATGACTGGTCTTAAAGTGGAATTCGGTTCGAGATGAGATGATAAGAACTATCATCTCGAGGGGCGTGTTAGGATCTCACATCGGATAAATGAAGGGATCAATACTAATATATAAGGGATATAGGTCAATCCACTCATTGTCAATTGATTTTGAGTTACAATCAATATATCATTTGAAATGATTTCATATGAATTTGCTCTATTTTCTCTTTATTTACTTAGAATAACTTATGTGGCTGATTCTTTACGTAGAGTTATGAATACTTGTGAATAAAGTTAAGAATTATCAGTAGTAGATTACATCTGTAAAACAACCATTGAAAAGTCTAGTTTCTAAGTATATGTTAATAAATGTCATGTTTGTTACTATGAACAAAGGTTCATTTGGTTGACCTAGCAGAGTCTAAGCAAAAAAACGAACAGGAGCTAGTGGGATGCATTTGAAAGCGGGTTTCTCTCACACTTACCTTTGTGTTTTATATTCCTCTTCTTCGGTTTTGTTAAGATAGACGAATGACTCAACTGAAACCGCCATTACCGTAACCGCCAAAGTCGGATTTGGATTTCATCATGAAAACTTTCTTCCCGAGAGATTTGAGTTTTGATTCATTTAAAGACACAACAGAGGAGAGTGCGCACAAAGCCCAATAAACACGATAAGATCCATGTTTGGGCTTCATTGCCAAAGTGGAAGCTCAATAAAAGAAAGTAAAAAATCATAAATAGCTTATATTGAAAAGTTTACAAATCTGAGTCTCTTGTTTCGTTCAAAAGGTGCTGTGGTGTAGTGGTTATCACGTTTGCCTTACACGCAAAAGGTCTCCAGTTCGATCCTGGGCAGCACCACATTTATTCTATTTTTAACCGTTAATGTAATAATTAAAGAAATGGCCGTTACGTTACTCATTACTCAATGGAGAAATCAACATCATCGTTGACCCAAAAAAGCGATCTCATCCATCTTCTTTCCTTTTTCTAAAATCTTTTACAAACCCTAAAAATCCCAATCTTCTTCACCGTGGACCACTGCGTAACACATTTCTCTTTCTCTCTACACCGTCAAACTTCAAAACCCGTTCGTGATTTCTCCTAAATCTCTCTAATTTCTTAATCGATTTGGATTTAACTTTGTCTTTAAACCCTTAATTCGCATTGTTGTAAATCCGATCTTGTAGTTTGAAACTCGAGTTCTCAACTTTAAATGAGGTAGATTTCGAGGAATAAAGTTGAAAAATTTGGAACAACTAAGGTCAGTTTTGAAGATTCGAGATGATAAAGGCAACACATTTCGCTTTACAATTCGGCTGCTCAATGAATTATGCTGTTTTAATTTGAAGATTGCTTATTGGGTCTGCATCTACTCAGCTTATTGTTTTGATTTAGTTTGTTTGAAGACCGAAATTTTTGAAAGATGACTATTTATGCTAAAGTTAAGGCTTTTGGGTTAGTTGCATAACAAATTCATTTGCTTGATACTTTAGATTTACTCTTGTTGTTGAAGATCTGACAGATTGTAATCAATTGCTTTTACCTGTATCTTTTGATGCCTCATCTAAGATGAGTACTTATCTGTTTTGTTAAAAGATTTTGCTTTCTTGAATGATAAGAGAAGCATATCATGTTATATTTAAGATGCCTATTTGAAAAATGAATAAACTTGTGTTAATTATACATATCTTATATATATATATATATCTGATAAGATAGAGATATTGTGATTTTGGTTAGTATCATTGCAGTATAATCATTGATTGTTGGAAATAAAAATTGTGAATTTTTTCCTCTTTTTTTGGCTTGTGTTTGTGTCTATTTTGTTAATGATCAGAGGAGAATTTACCAGTCATATTGTGAATATCGCGTTCCTTGGTGTTCATTGTTACATACATACTAAAGAAGTTTGATTCCGCCATTGCAGATTTTTACGGTGGATTGGGGAGTCTTGAAGCTAATTTTTCCTCCTACTGGTCTCTGTTTCTTATATTGTGGTGCTTGAGAGGATTTTTGTATGATATAAATGCGCTAGATCAGAGAAAAGGTCTAACATGAAGTTATCAAATATTCCGCAACGCTATGTGATAGTCTTCTTAACTTTCCTTAGCACCTCCGTGTGTTACATAGAGCGTGTTGGCTTCTCTATTGCATATACTGTTGCTGCAGATGCTGCTGGGATTAATCAATCAAGCAAAGGAACCATACTTTCTACATTCTTTGTTGGCTACGCTTGTTCTCAAGTCCCTGGAGGTTGGGCAGCTCAGAAAATTGGGGGAAGGAAAGTTCTTCTTTTGTCATTTGTTTTATGGTCATCGACTTGTTTCTTGGTTCCGCTTGATCCGAACAGAGTCGGACTTTTGGTTGTTGCCCGTTTACTTGTTGGTGTTGCTCAAGGTTTCATATTTCCCTCTATCCACACAGTTTTGGCTCAGTGGGTTCCTCCTCATGAAAGGTCTAGATTGGTTTCGATAACAACATCGGGAATGTATTTAGGTGCAGCTTTAGGAATGTGGCTTCTCCCTGCTTTAGTTGAGTTTAGAGGTCCAGAATCAGTTTTCTTAGCAGAAGCATTAGCAGGTGCGATATGGTCATTGCTTTGGGTTAGGTATGCTACTGACCCACCTCGATCAGAGCATCCGAAAGCCGCTGCTGCTGGATTCGGAGGGGCACTATTGCCAACTAATGTAAACCATCATAAAGCTACTCATATCCCGTGGAAGAAAATCATGCTCAGTTTACCCGTGTGGGCGATTGTGGTTAACAATTTTACATTCCATTATGCTTTATATGTGTTGATGAACTGGCTTCCAACGTATTTCGAGCTTGGACTCCAGATCAGTCTTCAGGGAATGGATTCATCAAAGATGGTGCCATATCTCAACATGTTTGTATTCTCCATCGTTGGTGGATTCATCGCAGACTATTTGATCACCAAGAGAATACTCTCGGTAACCAGAACCCGCAAGTTCTTGAACACAGTTGGGTTCCTAGTTGCGTCAGCGGCCTTGATGGCTTTGCCTCAATTCAGATCCTCAAATGGTGTGATATTTTGTTCCTCTATAGCTCTTGGGTTTCTGGCATTAGGAAGAGCTGGTTTTGCGGTGAACCATATGGATATAGCTCCTAGATACGCTGGAATTGTGATGGGAATTTCAAATACTGCTGGTACATTAGCTGGAATCATTGGTGTTGATTTGACTGGGAAGCTTCTTGAAGCTTCTAAATTGGTTTACTCAGATTTGTCACATCCTGAGAGCTGGAGAGCTGTGTTCTTTATCCCGGGTTTGCTCTGTATCTTTAGCTCTGTTGTGTTTTTGCTGTTTTCTTCAGGAGAAAGGATCTTTGATTGAACAAATAAGATCCAAAACTTTTAGAGAAATCCTAATCAAGATTAGTTAGTAAATGCCTCTACATTTTGAAGCCTGAATCGAAGATCGTTTGAATCGGTGATTGCGGATTTTTGTTGGAAATGTTGTTGTGTGCAGTAAAGATCTTGATTGATGGTTTTGAGTTCTTTGTCCTCAGCCTTATTGGTATTCTTTTTTTGGTGAATAAACTTGAATCACACCGAAGAGTATTGGTTGATTTTTCAATATATACTTATGAATAAGAATTGAAAATTGTAATCTTGGACAACCCATTTTCTTATTTTATCAGTTTCCATTTTCTTAGATCTGATGAATAAGGTTGAGGGGTTTGTAATTGGATTTTGTAAAAGTTTTAAGTTCTTATAAAATGAGTTTTTACGAGGCCATTATATTCAACTAATATGATCTGGTTCTATTGGCTATTGGCTATTGGCTGTTACTGTACATTTGTGATTTTCTTCTCTTGGACATTCAGTTTTGGTTCGATTTTGGATTGAAATATAATTGAGTAAATAGTATATATTAAGACGTTGATTTGTCAAAAAAAAACTTTAGGACTGCAGGTAAATAGTTTTTTTTTTGTATTTATGTTTTATTCAGTTTGACTGCATATAATTCATATTCTAATTGGATTTGGTCCCGTATACTCGTTGTATTTGGTAAGTTAAACCTCTATAAATTAATAATATTAAAATCAATATAGTTTATAAAATATTATTAATTTATACAAATAATATTTAGGCAAAATATTAATTTGAGAGCAGAAAAGTTATTAATTTAACGAAATATTAACTTATCGAAAATTAATTTATAAAGTTGTTTTAGATTTTGGAGAAATTTTTTAGTTCGGTTTGTTATCATGGTTCAGTTTGGTTCTAATGTGGATACTGTGCTTTACCTAATCTCTTAATCAGTTTAATCTTCTTTGAATCTTCACAGTCACAGTAACACTCTGGTACTAACGCAAATGACTCATGCAGTGGGCAAGAGCGATCAGTCAAAGAGAACTAGTAGTAACTAGGAAACGTCGACACGTTGCTTTCATGCCATTGAATTGCAGTAATCATACCTGACGATCGCTTCATTTAATTGTTTATTTATATTGTTTCTTCACAAAACAAAATATCAAGGGCAGGGTTAATTAGTACTCCATTGGGTTTTTTTTTTTTTTTTTAATGTTTTCCTATGTGAAAACTTAACAAAAACCGATATAGGTATATCAAAACTTTTTTTTGTATTCACTAAAAGTCCGAACGCAGGCCTTTTTTTACTGTATATAGTAAACCACTTGCTTAGGATCCCATAATATAAGAAACGTTTTTGTGACATTTCCAAAATCGAAATATTTTATGAATTTCTCTGAAAATTTATAAATTTTGTTACTACGTCGGTTTTAGATGGAACCTAGTTTACTCTTTCCGAAACTTCATCACTCTCATCACCAGAACAAGAACCAAATGCTATATCTCTGTAACTTCAAACCCAAGAAAACCAAAATAAAGATGAGAACGCTTGAAACTTTTGCTCTGTCTCTGTTTCTGTTTCTTGTGTTCTTAGTAAAATGGGTCAATTCTGACTCTAACTCTCTTCTCACTAGAGATCAATTTCTTAGTTGCATGTCGACACATTCTGATTCAACCTTCATAAACCCTAAAAACTTCATCCATAAGCCAGATTCGAGACTTTACACCAATTTCTCACAATCTTTATCCCAAAACTATAGATTCCTGACCTTGAATTTCACAAGCCAGAGTCCGATTATGATCATTACACCAAGAACTGAATCCGACGTCCAGAGATCATTGCTTTGCAGCAGGAAACTTGGGTTACAAGTAAGGACTAAAAGCGGTGGTCATGACTATGAAGGCCTTTCTTACCTCTCATTACAGTCACCTTTCATCATTCTTGACCTCCTTAATCTCAGATCGATTGAGATTAACCTCAGGGACGAAACAGCTTGGGTTGAAGCCGGTGCCACGATCGGTGAGCTTTACTATAAAATTGCTAAATTGAGCAAGATCCATGGCTTCCCTGCAGGAACCTGCCCTACTGTTGGAGTTGGAGGTCATTTTAGTGGAGGAGGGTTTGGTGCAATGATGAGGAAACACGGTTTAGCCGCAGATAACGTTGTGGATGCACGTTTTGTCGACGCAAATGGGAGAATCTACAACGGTAGGAGAGAAATGGGAGAAGATTTGTTCTGGGCGATTAGAGGAGGTGGAGCTGCTAGCTTCGGAGTTGTAGTTTCATGGAAAGTGAAACTAGTTAGGGTTCCAGAGAAGGTTACGTGCTTCACAAGGTACCTACCAATGACACAGAACATGACAAAGATTGTTCATAGATGGCAGTATATTGCTGCAGAGCTCGACGAGGATCTCTTCATTAGAGTCATACTTTACAATTCTGGAGGATCTATTCAAGCTATATTCCAAGCAAATTATCTCGGAGGAGTTGATAAATTGATTCCTTTGATGAATCAGAAGTTTCCGGAATTAGGGTTAGGGTTTCAAGACTGTTCAGAGATGAGTTGGATCGATTCGATAATGTACTTCAACTGGAAGAAAGGGCAGCCACTAGAGACTCTCCTCGATCAAGAACAGAGATACAATGACCTGTTTTTCAAAGCAAAATCTGATTTTGTCAAGAACCCAATTCCTGAAATCGGTCTAGAAGGTATATGGAAGAGGTTTCACGAGGTTAATTCTCCGATTATGATAATGGAGCCATTAGGTGGTAAAATGTATGAGATTGGTGAAACAGAGACTCCATTTCCACATAGGAGAGGGAATCTATATAATATACAGTATATGGTGAAATGGAGAGTAAAATCAGTTGAAGAGATGGATAAACATGTGAGATGGATGAGATTGCTTTATAGGTATATGAGAGTTTATGTCTCTGGATCACCAAGAGGAGCTTATTTGAATTATAGAGATCTTGATTTAGGTATGAATATAGGGGTTAATACGACCTTTGAAGATGCGAGATTATGGGGGATTAGGTATTTTGGAAGTAATTTCAAGAAATTGGCTATAATTAAAGGGAAGATTGATCCAACTAATTTCTTCAGGAATGAGCAGAGTGTTCCTCCTTTGGTTGTGTAAGATAAAACTAATATTTGATTATTACAAATATTGTAATGTGTTTTTGTTAAGGGACTTATATGGCTCTATAGGTATTGTATTGTCCTCATGATATGCTCAATGTGAAAGTGATTGTGGTGTATGGTAATAATATCTCGTTTGTATGAATGTCGCTTTCATTTTTTTTTTTCAAACTGAAAAAAATAATAATCAATTAATTGGCCTGGAATTTTGGAATCACAAAACAAATCCTGATTTTAACCCTCCAAGCTATTTTTCTTTTCTATTTTTCATTTAAAATTTTCAAATTTCTTGTCTGACATTTATATATTTTTCACTTAGTCAACCATATGCATTCTATTGGTTTTAAACGCCAATGATATTATACATTGAGAACACTAATACAAAAATTATTATTCAATGTTAGAATCTTATATCTAAAAAATATTGTTCAATCTACTCACTGATAATTGATTTTGAATTAAAAGCTTATACAATTAAATATGATATCAAAGACTTATTTATTGATTCAAGTATAGTGATCCAATAAATGTTTAGTATCACGAGTTTGTTACAATTCCACATAGGAATATATAAAAACTTAATACTAATAAATATAAAAGGATATATACTAATCAAATCATTATTAATTAGTTTTAACTTGGAAACACATAGTCATAACATTTTAACAAAGTTTCTAAAAAGTTGGCATGGTCAAGATTTTATGGCTTCTCTTAAAACCAAAACAAATATTGTTTTCATTTTTACTTACGAAAACAATAATAAAAAGACCTCTAAGTGCTCCGAAACAAGTTTTTGTCTTAATTTACGATTTGACTATTTCAAATTTGATATTTTTAGTTTAATGTAAATGGTGTTTAATTGAAAAGGATTCATTACAACTTACAAGCTATGAGTTTTGGTCATACAATTTTTGAAAGTTTGAGAAGCTCAAAGCATATACTATTAGAAAGCTAATACAATTCAATAGGTTTTGATTTGGTTTATTGTTTAACGCGTTAACTCCATCTTTATATATATGATAGTAATTATTATATTATTATACAGATATGCGAATCTTTCCACTAGTTAAATGCTCAATTTATCGGCGTTGCTTTCTTCGGAAGAGAGGTGTATATTGAAAGAACAAAAATTGTGTCTTACGAGTCGCTACCTTATTTGACGGTATACATTGATCATTCAATTAACTTTTTTAATCACGTCCGACAATATTCTTATTTACGCATGCATGGGTTATTATTGGTTTAACTTTGTTATTTTTTATTACTTATACTCGAGAAATCCTAACGCTGACTAGTTTAAGTCGATTATCACGTTTTTACATTTTGGAGCAAGTGTTTTTTGTCCATAATCAATTTTCATCATAGATAATTTTAACCAGAATCTTACAATCACAAAATAATTCTTGTTCTCCGGGATTGTTAATCGATTTAGCTCGAAATTCTGACCAACCCGAAGTCATAATATGGTAATTGCTCTAACCATATACTTTACAAGACAACAATTCAAAACTTACACATATATATAATATATGTATACTATATGTATATGTATATATATATAATATACATATTACTTTTACAAATTTAAGTAGAAAAACACATCTTTAAATTCTAATTACGTCGTCAACCATTGGTTATACCTTATAATTAGAACAAGAATACAAATTTTTAACATTAAAACCCCATAAATAAATACATTTTTCTATTTTTACAGTTGATTTTGTTAAGCCGGCTTAACAAAGGAGAAATGATATGATTCAGATGCACTACTTAATTAATTATTTTCCGTTCCATACAATCTGAGAGAAAAGATTATTAAGCAAATGCACCATTTAAATATCTTAAAAATGCCCTGATACTTCCTGAGCAGAGAAAGAACAAAAAAGTAAAAAATTACAATAGTAACATGTAGATGTGTCTTGTATATTTTAAGATTTAAACGATATTTAAGTTGTCTCATTAAAATATCTAAAAACTTGATATGACTAAAACTTAGTGGTCACTTACTACTGGTAAGCATGATATGCAACAAAAATAAACAATAAATAAAAAGTTTAAGAACCAACAATGGAGCTTTGCCACGATAAGTTGATTTTGAATTAGGTGAAGATATATCGAATCAAAAACCAAAAACACTCTTTATCCGACACTTACTTAGTCGTACATTTCTTATTTTATTAATCTTTACAGTTAACACATATTCACCTTTTCCAAAAGCATGATTTGATTTCATTTTCATTGTCTAATATTATTCACAGTAATCAATTTGTTTTATTAAGCTTCAAGGCTTTCTATTCAAAGGCAAGCAATTGACAATCAGTGGGTTTGTCAATATTTTGTATACATAATTCTAGGCTCAATTTTATGTTTCTTAAAGATTTTGTTTTAATAATAAATTTAGAACTATTTTAACAAAAAAGAGCAAAAAGTATATATATATATAACTATATAAAATTTTTGTCTTCAAAAAATATATATGTAATGAAAATAAAATAGAATTAACGCTTCCAAGTGCATAAATACATTATAATTTAGGTTTTAGTGAATTTTAAAGTATTGTATATATTATCACATTTATAGCAACATCACTAACAATAATCGTCAAAACATTACATTCAACACAACACTAAATATTAGGTCTCCAGTCCCAGTGGGATCTCAAAAACTAAACACAAGCTTAACCTAATCATTTTCTGGCTTATTGGCTGAAACTTAATTGGTTATCTTTTTCATTTATTTGCCACATAATAAAATTGCCATATCATTATGTATTAATATCGCCACGTAGCTATAATCACTATTTCACAATCCAATGCTAGTTTGGCTGAATGAAACCTAATTGTCTTTCACTTACCTACTCCACGCACTTCTAAATTAATACAAAATACATTACTTAACAATTTCTTTTCGTGTTAATATATTTTTCCAAAGCAATAACTTTGATTTGTTCCAAACGCAAACTCTGCATTTTATGAAAAACAACTTTTGAAAAAGGAGATCATTTAAAATATATGTTAGTTCTTCAAAAGATACTTTTGCAAATAGAAAATGTAAACGCCAAAAGCAAACATATATAATTCCGTTTGCTTATACATTGAGTAAAAAACTATTTTTGTTTGAAAGTATAAAACTGCGATTCATTTGAAAAAAAATATTAAACTAAACCGTCTGAAATTTCCGTTTACAACTAACAAAAAAAATTGTTTGATTAAATTGGTGATCTTTCAAAGAATCATTACCAATATCTTTATTTAACAGAAATAATTACAGTGGCATATGCAAAACATGTAATTACCATATAACAAAAGAAATTTGTTAAAAAAGACAAATTTTTATATGCAAATATCAGATTTTTTGGCTACTCCAAATCTGAGAACGAGACATGTTAGAGTCAGAACAATGGCTAAGATCTTTCCACATAAAAGACTAGTAAGCACAATCACGACCAGAACAATCCCATTCATTTTATCTCCTTCTGATCGTATCAATGATGGATTTGATTCTTTTTCTTCTCTCTCAGGCTCAATAATTCTCTCTGATCTCTCTTCTGGAACCAAACTCGAGACTTGAGTCAAACATTCTTCTTTGGTCTTCATCGTTTTCTTACTTTTCTTGTAACTCCTCAACTTCTTCACAATCTTCGATTTCAGTCTTGAACTTTTACTTGTCAACTTATCGTCTTTCAACAACAGATCACGAATCTTCAAATTTTTCAAATTCGTATTTTCAGTTACAGCTACTTCACACTCTGTTTTCTCCAAACAAGAAATCGATTTCATTTGCGATTTGAGAATTTGAGTTTCTTCCAAAGTTTCGATTTTTCCGCGGGAAACCCCGTTCTTGTCTTTGTCGGTTTTACAAAGTTTAGAGCGCGTGAACACACGTGCCGCCACAAGCTCTGTTAAGAGAAGAGCAAAGGCGGAGATAGTGATTCCGATAGTGAGCTTCTTCTTCGTGCTCAAGGCGAGCACCGCAACTATAAGCACCTTAAACGCCATCAAAACGCAAACGCAATTTCCTCCACCGCCAAAAACGCAACCGCTATTTTGGTTTGCGTGTTTCTTCTCCAGCTTTAATCCACTTCCGACGAAATTAACTTTCTCGATCTTACTCCCAACAGCTTCATTCCTCAAGGGCTTCTCCAGAATCGCATCTTGAAGAATCAACGAAGAAGCGTTTGGAGCGGTTTGAATCTGGCGTTCGAGACGTTGAAGGCGTTTAGAGGGAGATTTTTTGAGACGATCACGATTTTGAAAGAATAGATCGATCAGAGAAGTTGGGAAACCAGTTTCAACGATCAAAGAACCACCACCTTTAGTAGATTTTTGAAATTCCGACAAGAACCTTGAGATTCGACTTGAATTTGTTTTTTTCCATGGTTGAGACATAGCTATGTACGGAAGTGACAAACCAAAAAACAAAGTGACCTTTAAGTTCTTCTCTTTAGGCTTTGGGTTTTGTAGAAGAGACTGATGAAATTTTGTTGACAAATTGAAACTATAAATATATGGGAGTGAAGGTGCGAAGAAAGTGAAGGTGAGAGATCACTTTCTTGAGTGGTTTTTTTAAAGCACGAGCTAAACGATGAGTAGTTGTCGAAAAAACGGAAAGAGAAAAATATAAAATTAAATTACTAAAAAGTTTGGAAACCCGAGTTAAGAAATTGATTATAAAATGGAATATTAGTTTTTTTATTTGTCTAACTTTAAAATTTTAAACTGAAATGAAAAGATGTTTGAACTTTGAAACTTTTGGAAAAGTATTTAAAAATTTTAAAGGAGTTCGGTAGAGATTTTGTTTATTTGTTTTTCTTAAATAATAGTTTTGTGCAGAAAATATATTAAAAAATAATAGTTTTGTGACTATTCATCGACTTTTGTATGTACCCGTACATTTAAGCTATGATTAGGTATATAGCTTATACTAAACTTATAATATTAAGAGTACACAAAATTCCATATTAATTTCCCACTTTCATCTTATTGATATGGAATTTATAGCAAGTACGTAAACTTGGTGGGTTGGCATGAGGCTGTAAACCATGTACGTATTTGTAGGTTTTGTTGTCAATCTAATCCTAAATGTTGCCTAATTCCAAAAATGCAAATGTGTCATGGCCCATGGCCGGGTTAAAAATAGAGTAAAAGTGATGTATTGATTACACCAAACTCGAATTAATTACTTTTATCTCATTAATATGCAATCTACAATAAGCAAAATTTATGGGTTGGCATGAGTCTGTAAGCCATTTAATTCTAGTTTTGTTGCCAAATCTAAATAATAAAATGGCTAAATAAAACCAAGTTATGATGGATAATGGCTTCATGCTTTGAGGTATGCGGTCTCCATGTGGATTAGACTCTAGGTATCAATATTTCTTAGGTGTTTAAGTAAAAATTCTTGTACTGACCAGTATACATCTTTAGTGGCTACAAAACATGGATTTTTATGGGTTCTGGAAATTATTTTGAGTTTCGATCTCCCAGTTAAAAATAAAAAGAGGGCTAAATATTGTATTAACTTGAAAAATGTAAATATTATATTTCATAGTTATGGGGTTAACAACTTATTTTGAAAATATTTTTGGATGTATAGCAATAAAAAATAAATGTTTTCTGTTATGACGTTTCGAATATCGAATTACCAATTTGCTGTCAATTGTTTTTTTGTTGAACTAGTAACTACAAAACAATAGTATAATTGAGTCGCTGAAACTTGTCGTCTCGCTAACACATATATTGCTGATTATTGTTCACTTATCTTCAGTGATTATAAAACAAATATACAATATAGATATCGAAGTATTTGTAAGTTCTCTGGAGAAATTAGTTTTGGGAAAAAAAGGAAATTAAGAAGAGATGCACCATAATATATTTGTTTTGCTATACCAAAAATAACGGGCCTTTCTAGGTGATAGATAGGGCCCAACTTATGTTTTTATTGTATCCATAAAAACAAAACTGATTTAGCAGATCATGAGTCTATAGAAATACTCTCTCTCCTTTTCCAAAAAAAAGTACTCTCCCTTCAATTTTTCGAAATAATGTAATTTGACATTATGCTATAATTAATAAGGAAACACTAATAAATGAAAAAACACTAATTTCCTTTGGTTTTAAACTTTTAATACTTAAATCAATAAATAACAAAAATATCTATAGACAAAGTGGGACAGTACAGATATATTTTGAAATCCTCCGCTGTCATACAGCGAGCGCAGAGTACGAAATAGAAAAATATAAAACAACAAGGTACAATTTAAAATACCAAATAAAATCCAAGGACCTTTTTGTAAAAACAAATTACAGAAAAACTCATTGAAGAAGACGTAAACTATATATAGCTGATTATTACCCAATTGAACAATCCCTTTTTAAACCTATTCAAAGCTAAGGACAAAAAAAAAACAAAGAGAGTCGCCATTTTCTCATTTTCAAAAAAAAAAAAAAATGAGAGAAATCCTTCATATCCAAGGCGGTCAATGTGGAAACCAGATCGGAGCAAAGTTCTGGGAAGTAATTTGCGACGAACACGGCATTGATCACACCGGTCAATACGTCGGCGACTCTCCGTTACAGCTTGAACGAATCGATGTGTATTTCAATGAAGCTAGCGGTGGTAAGTATGTTCCACGCGCCGTTCTTATGGATCTGGAGCCTGGAACCATGGATTCACTCAGATCTGGACCGTTTGGTCAGATTTTTCGTCCTGATAACTTCGTTTTTGGTCAATCCGGCGCCGGAAATAATTGGGCGAAAGGTCATTATACAGAGGGAGCTGAATTGATTGATTCCGTTCTTGATGTTGTGAGGAAAGAAGCTGAGAATAGCGATTGTCTTCAAGGTTGATTTCGAATCGTTTCTGTTTTTTGAATCTCGATCTGTTTTTTTTTTTTCCTTTCTTCATATAGTGGTTAGGGCTTTGAATCTTGGAATGAGAATTGATTTAGGTATTCGTTGATGAATGTTTATATATTTGAGATTGCATTTTCTGAGATTATTTATGGTTATGATTTTGTGATTAGGTTTCCAAGTGTGTCATTCATTGGGTGGAGGAACTGGATCTGGAATGGGAACATTGTTGATTTCTAAGATAAGAGAAGAGTATCCAGATCGTATGATGATGACATTTTCAGTGTTTCCTTCACCTAAGGTCTCTGATACTGTTGTTGAACCATACAATGCAACTCTCTCTGTTCATCAGCTTGTTGAAAATGCTGATGAATGTATGGTTTTGGATAATGAAGCTCTTTACGATATCTGTTTCCGTACCTTGAAGCTTGCTAATCCCACTTGTGAGTCAACTTTAACAATCTACGATATTTAATTTCATGTATTGTGATTTGAGTCCTGACTTTTTTTTTTTTTTTTTTTTTTTAGTTGGTGATCTTAACCATCTCATCTCAGCTACAATGAGTGGTGTTACTTGCTGTCTTCGTTTCCCTGGTCAACTTAACTCTGACCTTAGGAAACTTGCTGTGAACCTTATCCCATTCCCACGGCTTCACTTCTTCATGGTTGGTTTTGCTCCATTGACATCAAGAGGTTCACAACAATACAGTGCCTTGAGTGTCCCTGAACTGACTCAACAAATGTGGGATGCAAAGAACATGATGTGTGCTGCTGACCCTCGTCACGGCCGTTACTTAACTGCATCAGCTGTGTTCCGTGGAAAGCTAAGCACAAAAGAAGTCGATGAGCAGATGATGAACATTCAGAACAAGAACTCATCGTACTTTGTGGAATGGATCCCGAACAACGTGAAATCCAGCGTCTGTGATATCGCACCAAAGGGTTTGAAAATGGCATCAACTTTCATTGGGAATTCAACTTCGATCCAGGAGATGTTTAGGCGTGTGAGCGAACAATTCACAGCTATGTTCAGGAGAAAGGCTTTCCTTCATTGGTACACAGGAGAAGGCATGGACGAGATGGAGTTCACTGAAGCAGAAAGTAATATGAATGATCTTGTTGCAGAGTATCAGCAGTACCAGGATGCTACAGCCGGTGAAGAAGAGTACGAGGATGAAGAAGAAGAGTACAATGAGGCTTAAGATGTTCTCAATGGCTCTTTCCTCGGATATATAAAGCTGTGTAAGCAAGCTATATTCACTTTCTTCTTTTCCCTTCCATCCTGATTTTTTTTTTTTCGTAATATCTCTTTTTGTTTTTTCGTTCACGTGTGTGTTCACTCTGTTATTTGAAACCCAAATTCTCGTGCTGGATTGTTAAAACTTTTGCGTGTATTGTTTTTGTCAGTGAAAAAAATATTGCTTATGTTCTTTCATGTTTAGCTTTACTACAAATGGTACATTTTTAGTTTCAAGTAACTTTACCACTACCAAAAAATATGCAATCCTTTAGACTATTAGTGTCAAGCGACTCAAGCCTAAAAACTTCCTTTTCTTTGATCAACTCTGCACACATCTTCCTTGCTTTGCATTCTCCATTGTCACCACCGATGAATTGATTGATGGAGTTAGTGAATCAAACTGTGAACCGCTTTCTTCCTGTTAGTAGTCGAGGAAGCTGCTATTTCCAGTCTTGTGATGATGATTCCCGAACCACCTTAGCCTTCGAGCAGCACCGGTTCTCATACTACATTTACTCTGATCTAATTCCTCTGCTCCCCATTTACATTCCCGTGGTTGTGTAATCACAACAGGTGAGTTTTGTTCAACTGTCTCATAGGAAAAATGTGATCTCTTCTTGTTTATGTTCCCTAGCTCAGTGCCATTTCCAGCTTGAGCCTCCCGCTTGAACACCTTGACGAGAAGTTGTCTGAAGAGCTACTTATCAGAAAACCTTTTGGATTCTCCGCTACTCGGACCCGTTCCGTTTCTGCTAGCATATTGTTGGCCCGTTCGAAAGATTTGAGAAATGGTTCTTCCTTCTATTAATGTGCTAGAGCCTGTCTCACATCCTCAAGCGGAGACTTAGCTTCAAGGTTTCTATCCATACGTATCAAACAGATAGGAAGATTGCGCAGCTTGTTATTGTCAGGCTCCAAAGACAAAGCATTCCTATCATAGTAAAAACCCATTTCACTTGTTAAGGCAATGACAACACGAATATGCTATAGTAATATTGCTCTGATATTCCATAGTTACGAAGCTGTAAGTGAACCCAAGCTAAGTTCCCTCGAACCCTACATACATCCAAACAAGTAAAAATGTCAGAGAAGCTAATCTCTTAAGGTAAAAAGCCGAAATAGACGATATTTGTAGTTCTCACCGCGCTTTCTCTTGCTCGACCGTCATAGTTCTACCACCATAGTGTATATCTTCTTCAAGTGATTTCAGTTTGTGTTCAAGCAGGCTCAGCTTCTTCTTGAATCCTCCCTGACTTCTTTTTTTCTTATCTTGTAGAGTTCAAGTAGCAAGTTATCAATAGAATCTTGAAATTCAAAAGAACAGAGATATCAAAAATACTTAATAGCTTCAATTCCTTCATCAGATCGATTTAACTGTTTCATCCGGGTCTTTACTAATCAACTGTTCTTGAAAATATACATAATCCATATCAACAACAAAACACTCATAAACCCTAAATAAACTAAGACAATTCACTAAAAAAACTAGTTTCTTTCGCAACAAGTTTTCAACTTTTCTTCTCTTATTCATAAACCCTAAATAATCATACTGATACATATGGATCATGTGAAATGGTTCTTGATTCATGATTGAAGATGATGATCTTTTTTTCTCCGACATCGGCATCGCTGTATAAACTATTTTCGTAGTGTTCCATGACGGTGGTGGAGTCCAGAAACCTCCTCCTTGACCGCAACGTCACATATCTAGAATCTTCTTTGATTTTCTTGAGCGTGTTTGTCATAAAGAACAAGACCCAGGGAGATTTCGAGCCGGAGAAGATGAGGGTAGAAAATTCAAATTTATAGAGTTGGGTTTGAAGTGACCAACAAAAACAAAACGGGAGATTATTGAATGAATGATATAGTACAAGGACTTGCCTCTAAATTAAGCTAGTTTTGAGACGGGGTCATTCTATCAAATCTTATAAAATTTTGAACTTCCAACGGTTAGATAATGATTACATCCCTGTAACATCGTGTACAGTTTATAACTTGGCATATTAGATGATAATGGGCTTTAAGGGCTAGATATATTAGATAATGATTTCAGCCCAATAATGTAACATGCAACTAGGCAATCTATGCCAATTCGATACTAACAATAGAAATTTTACACTAGAAAATGTTGGGCCCACCAGAAAGGCAGGACCCTCCAAAAATAGGCGTATGCCACTTAGCGTGGAGAGCACACGGTATTCTTTAGTAAAAGGCGAAAGAATAGTTCGCTTTGTGCTCACCACATGGCTGCGTAACTTCCAACGTCGAAGAGTAAAGTCTATTTGTACTAAAAGTTTCAACTAGCAAACTCTCAAGCTTTCCGATGTGGGATGAGTAAAAATTCCTTGCCAAGAATAATTTTTAATATAAGAAAAGCCTATAAAGCCCATCTCACTCAGTCACTCTCATTCCCAAATTTAGGGTTTTCATTATCAACAACATATAAAAAAGAAACAAATTCATTTCCCCAAATATTCTTCCATCTTCCTCTCAAACCAAATCTCAACAAAAATGGTGTACGAAGCATTCGAAGTAGGCACAGTCCCATTCAATTCCGATGGTTGGGGACCACCAGATGCATCAGACACTTCCTCCACAAGCGTCGCAGCAGCAAATCTCCTTCCAAACGTTCCCTTCGCTTCCTTCTCACGCTCCGAGAAGCTCGGCCGTGTCGCTGATTGGACTAGAGCTCTCTCAAACCCATCAGCTCGTCCTCAAACCGGATCCAAATCAGATCCATCAGCAATCTTCGATTTCTCAGCTTTTGCAGTAGATGAAGGATTTGGTTTAACTAATTCCGGTGGAAACGCCGATGAAGATGTAGCTTTCCGATTAGTCGACGGTAAACCACCGCCACGTCCTAAATTTGGACCTAAATGGAGATTTAATCAATACCATAACCGTAATCAACTTCCACAACGTCGTGATGAAGAAGTTGAAGCTAAGAAACGTGAAGCTGAGAAAGATCGAGCTCGTCGTGACCGTCTTTTCAATAATAACCGTAACAATATTCATCATCAACGTCGTGAAGCTGCTGTGTTTAAATCTTCAGTTGATATTCAACCAGAATGGAATATGCTTGAACAGATTCCATTCTCTACTTTTTCAAAGCTTTCTTTTACAGTTCAAGAACCTGAAGATCTTCTTCTTTGTGGTGGACTTGAAGGTTATGATAGAAGTTATGATCGTATCACTCCTAAAGCTGATCGTAGACTTGAACGTTTTAAAAATCGAAGCTTTAAAGTTACTACAAGTGATGATCTTATTATTAGACGTTTAGCTAAAGAAGATAAAGCTACTGTTTTTGCTACTGATGCGATTCTTGCTGCTCTTATGTGTGCTCCTAGATCAGTTTATTCATGGGATCTTGTGATTCAACGAGTTGGGAATAAGCTTTTCTTTGATAAGAGAGATGGGTCACCTCTTGATTTGTTATCTGTTCATGAAACTTCTCAAGAGCCTTTACCTGAAGCTAAAGATGATATTAACTCTGCTCATTCTCTAGGTGTGGAGGCTGCTTATATTAATCAGAGTTTTGCTCAGCAGGTTTTGGTTAAGAATGGAAAAAGAGAAACTTTTGATGAGCCAATTCCTAATGCTAATGAAGGTGAAGAGAATGCTTCTATTGCCTTTAGGTATAGGAGATGGAAGCTTGATGATAATATGTACTTAGTTGCTAGATGTGAATTACAGAGTACTGTTGATTTGAATAATCAGAGATCGTTCCTAACTTTGAATGCTCTTAACGAGTTTGATCCGAAATACTCTGGAGTTGATTGGAGACAGAAGCTCGAGACTCAGAGAGGTGCGGTTTTAGCTAATGAGTTGAAGAACAATGGTAATAAGTTAGCTAAGTGGACAGCACAAGCTCTTTTGGCTAATGCAGATATGATGAAGATTGGGTTTGTTTCGAGGGTTCATCCGCGTGATCATTTTAACCATGTTATATTATCGGTTTTGGGGTATAAGCCGAAGGATTTTGCAGGGCAGATTAATCTGAATACTAACAATATGTGGGGAATTGTGAAGTCGATTGTTGATTTATGTATGAAGTTAAGTGAAGGAAAGTATGTTTTAGTGAAAGATCCATCGAAGCCTCAAGTGAGGATTTATGAAGTTCCGGCTGATGCATTTGAGAATGATTATGTAGAAGAGCCTCTCCCTGAGGATGAACAGGTTCAGCCAACGGAGGAGAACACTGTGGTTGTAGCAGAGACTAATGGAGCTTCTTCTACTACTGAAGCTGCAGAGGTTAAGAAACCTGAAGATCAAGCCTAAGTTTTGAGTTTGCGTTGTTTGAGTTTGCTTTTTTAAACTATTTGTGGTATTTGCTGAATTACTATGAATTATTGCATCTATTGAGTCTTGTTGATTTTTGAATTCCAAAGCTCTTCACTATTAAGAGCTAGAAACTTGATTGATGTAATAGAGAAGATTGTTTCACCTATTAAATCTCGCTGCTTGTGTGAGCTAGAATTCAAGCTCATATGGTCTTCGGATACTTTTGTTCGATCGAGAATATGCCTTGTTTAGAACAAGCTTCTATCCGCCTTTATTCGTCTATCCATAATATTGACAAGTTCTTATATCTATTTCCCCAAGTCTTGTTTCTTGAGTTGATTTTGACAGACGAAATGGTAGCTCTTATCTCTTTATCCATTTGTGATCACATTGTTGCACATTTTTAATTTCACCATCGTAAATTGTCTTGGGGAACCATCAAATTCTCTCGGTTGGCAATGTGTAAGATATTTTCCGAGTGACTTAGACTGGATGGATTCACTTTTGGGCTTCCTTAAAAATACGCCCAAACTAAAGTTTCTTATTGTTGATAATGTACGTATCCTCCTAACTAATATTCTTAACCCAAGTTGAACTGCGTTGTTTAATGTGCGTGTACTAATATCAATTGTTCCTAGTTAGGAATCCACCCATAGATCGCCTCATGCCTCTGTTTGGTGGAGCCAAAGGATCATGAATGTTTATCATCAAGTCTGGAGAAGTTTGGTAGAATACATCCTAACCACTTCTGTGTGTTTAAAGACAGCGACAATCTCTTTGAGGTCTACCTTGAAACTTGAAGATGAAGACACAGATGAGGATGAAGATGAAGACAGATGATGAATACAAAGACATAGAGACAATGATGGAGGAGTTGAAAGCTATTCCTAGGGTTTCAATAACATCTCAGCTTTTGTTCAAAACCTAGACATATATAGTAAACTGCTATATATAAGTTCTTGTAACAAATTGATGGAGACGGAAATCTCGATAAGATTGAATATCTTATAATATTATAATAATTATCCATTAATTATTTTTAGTTTTCTACCGACTTACTATATCAGTTATACCCACATATTTGTCTATAAATGGATAGAGGCATGTGATGTTGCAACTTGATTTTAAATGTTATCACAACACACGATAAAATTTTCAATCATTCTCCTCATTCCTATATAAGTTTTCTTACGTGTCCCACATATAAAATAATATATATATATATAATATACAAAAATACATATACATATAACACCCTACCATTAATATTTTATAACACGTTATCAGCACGATTCACTCATATACCGACACAGCTCATATACACACCGCTCATATACCGATCCAGCCATATACCAAAAAGGTAAGGTCCCATATATCAAAAAGGTGGAGTTTTAAATTTATGATTCAGTTTATTTTATGTTGACGAACAGATAAGCTATGCCTTCTCTGTTTATATATTATTTTAAGATAATATATTATGTTATTTCGTTTATTTGTTATATCGGGATGATAGACGCTGCCTTCCCCAAACCGATCATTATAGAGGCTATGCCTTTACGATCAACAATTATATGGTAGGCTCTGCCATCTCAAATGATAATGATCACATGGTAGACTATGTCACCTTAGATCATATGGTAGGCTATGTCACCTCAAAAAGGCTTATGGTCATATGGTAGACTATGTCACCTCAGATCATGTCATATTCACAAATATCCAAGACAAATTATAAGTTTTAAATTATTGTTCTTTTAATTTCCGTTTAATATCATTATTTTAAATTATGGTTTATTATGCTTAAAATTTTAAAACCATTATCAAATCTTACTTTAAAAACCAAAATTGATTTCACTAAATTAATATTAAAAATAATTTTTATGTTATACAGTTATCATGTCAAATTTGGAGAAACTTAAATTCGCTGCCCTTGATGTATCTGGAAATAATTATTTAAGATGGTCAGTAGCATCAAAGATGCACTTAAAAGAAAAATGTTTACTCGATACCATCGATAAGTTAAAAACTACTTCAGAGAAACAAAAGGCGAAAGCCATGATATTTTTGTTCCATCATATCCATGATGATTTAAAAAATAAATATCTTACGAAAGAAGATCCTGCAGATCTTTGGCAATCACTCAAAGATAGGTTTGATCACCAGAAATATGTGATCTTACCAAAGGCAAAAAACTTTATGTGGAGAGAAAATAACGGATTATGATATGATAGAAAAAACTCTCCAAACATTTCATCATGCGAACGTGACGCTGCAACAACAATACCGGACAACTGGATACCAGAAGTATTCAGAATTAATGCAAGTTTTATTGGTTGCAGAACAAAATAATAAGTTTGTGATGTTAAATCATCAAACTCGTCCAACTGGATCTGCTCTATTCCCTGAAGTGAATGTTGCATCATCTAGTTATAATAATTATGGATGTGGATGCGATCGAAGTAATGATCGTGGTCGAGGACGAGGTGGATATGGTCATGGGCATGGACGAAGATATGTAAGAAAATTCCGTCCAGATGATTTTAACGCTGAAAGAAATAATAAACGGTCCAAAGGAAATGAAGTTGGTCATGTAATGAATAAGAAACATGAAAGTGTTTGTTATAGATGCGGTATGAAAGGACACTGGTCCCGTACCTGTCGTACGGCGAAACATTTAGCCGATCTGTATCAAGAATCCTGAGAAGGCGAAAGAAAAAGAAGCTGAAACCAACTTCATGTACAGTGAAGCCGGACCTTCTTTTGATGGTACGAGTAATGATAGGCACCTTGATCTGGCAGATTTTGTAATTGATCCTGAAGATATCAACGAGCGAGAAAATAAGTAAAATCTTCCTGAAGAAGAGAAATATGACATGATATGTAAAATAAATAATAAAATGTTTTTGTTTTGTTGTTTTATGTAAAATATTTTTATAAACTTTTGTTATGTATTAATGAATGTTTTATGAATATTTTGAAAATTCAGAAAATATCAAAATTTGAGATGGATGAAGGAAATATATGTCTGGCAGACAGTGCTACAACGCACACGATACTTAAAGGTAAAAAATACTTCTCCTCTCTTAAAATAAATAATTTCGCCGGAAGCGTGAATACCATATCTGGTAATGCAAAAATTATTATGGGCTCCGGAAGAGTCAATGATGCATTATATTCCCCAAAATCATACAGAAACTTGTTAAGTTTTAGAGATATCCGCAGAAATGGTTATCATATAGAAACTATGAATGAAAATGGCATTGAATATCTTTGCATTACATCGGTTATTTCGGAGAGGAAACAAATGTTAGAAAAGCTACCAGTTTTATCCTCCGGAATATATTCCATAAAAATTAATATGACTGAATCATATGTTACTGTAACCAGAAGTTTACAGATATATTCAAAGTCTGGCATGAACGTTTAGGGCATCCAGGTTAAGTCATGATGAGAAAAATTGTGGATAATTCAAATGGCTATCCATTGAAAAACCAGAAGATTTTTCAATCGGGAGAATTCCTATGTAATGCTTGTTCTCAAGGAAAATTAATCACTCGGCCATCACCAGCTAAAATTGAGAATGAATCTCCAGTATTCCTAGAGGGAATACATAGTGATATATGTGGACCGATTCATCCACAATGTGGGCCATTTCGATATTTTATGGTACTAATTGACGCATCCAGCAGATGGTCACATGTGTGTCTATTGACGACACGAAATACGGCCTTTGCAAGATTCATTGCCCAAATAATCAGGTTGAGAGCACAATTTCCTGATTATACAATAAAGAAAGTAAGACTTGATAACGCTGGTGAATTCACTTCACAAGCCTTCAATGACTATTGTATGTCATTAGGAATTGATGTTGAACATCCGGTCCCACATGTTCATACACAAAATGGCTTGGCTGAGTTTTTGATAAAACGGTTACAACTTGTTACTAGACCATTAATATTGAGAACAAAACTCCCAACTTCAGTATGGGGTCATGCAATATTGCATGCCGCGACACTAATTCAATTGCGGCCAAGTGCATATCATAAATATTCCCCTATAGAATTAACGTCTGGCCAGAAGCCAGATATATCTCATCTCCGTGTTTTTGGATGTGCAGTTTATGTCCCTATAGCCGCACCTCAAAGAACAAAAATGGGACCACAAAGGAGATTGGGAATTTATATCGGGTATACATCACCAAGTATAATACGGTATCTTGAACCGCAAACTGGTGATATGTTTACGGCACGATTTGTCGATTGCCATTTTAATGAAGCTGAATTCCCAGCGTTAGGGGAGGAATTAAAGAAATTCCAAAAGATATTACATGGTGCACACCGTCTTTATTGTACATTGATCCCCCATCGAAACAATGTGAACTAGAAGTTCAGAAATTGTGCATTTACAAGATTTGGCAAATCAGTTACCAGATGCATTTACTGATACGCAAAAGGTAACAAAATCATATATACCCGCGGTAAATGTTCCATCAAGAATTGATGTCCCTGGAGAACAAACTGATGGAAAAATAAATGAACCTAAAGTTCAGTTAAAGAGAGGGAGACCGATAGGATCAAAAGATAAAAATCTCCGTAAGAAAAAGAAAATGGGAGAAATTAATAATAAAGGTCCAGAAGACCTAAATACTGAAAATGGTCCAGAAGAACCAAATAATAAAAATGGTCTTGAAGAACCATATACAGAGAAAAATCATAAAGATGAAAACGATAATGAAAATTGTGAGATTTCCATCAATTATGCCCAAAATAGAAAATTATGGGTTAGAAATGAGATAGAAGATGATGATGGAATGTTTTCATTCTCTGTATCAAAAGAAATTGATTATGAAAGTAATGATCCAGAACCAAGATCCATATTGGAATGCCAGCAAAGAAATGATTGGGAGAAATGGAAAATAGCCATGAAAAATGAGTTAAACTCCCTTAATAAAAGAAATGTTTTGGACCTATTGTCACTATATATGGTGGTATAAAACCAGTTAGGTACAAATGGGTATTTGTACACAAAAGAAATGAGAAAAATGAGGTAACAAGATATAAAGCCCGACTTGTTGTCCAAGGATTTTCTCAAAGATCGGGAATTGATTATGAAGAAACATATTCTTCGGTAATGGATGCAATTACATTCAGATTTTAGTATGCTTAGTGGCATCTAAAAACCTTGAAATGTATTTGATGGATGTAGTGACAGCATATTTATATGGATCACTTGATAATAAAATATACATGAAAATCCCATAAGGATTAAAAATGTCTGAAGTATTAAGTTCAAAATCTAAAGAGATATGTGCGCTTAAATTATAGCGATTACTTTATGGCTTGAAGCAATCTAGACGCATGTTGTATAATCGCTTAAGTGAATATTTGTTGAGAAAAGGATATACCAACAATGCGATATGCCCTTGCGTGTTTATAAAGAAATCTTTAACCGGATTTGTGATTATTGTTGTATATGTTGATGACCTGATTATTATTGGAACTCAAAAGGAGATAAATAATGCAAGAACTGATATGAAAGAAGAGTTCGAAATGTAAGTTCTCGGACAGACAAAAATTTGTCTTGAACTCCAGATAGAGCATCTCCGAGAAGGAATCTTTATACATCAATCAAATTATACGAAAAGGATTTTAAAACACTTTTACATGGATAAAACGACTCCTTTGAGTACTCATATGGTCAATAGATCGCTCGATGTCAATAAAAATCCATTCCGACCTTGTGAAAATAACGAGGAAGTGTTAGGTCCTGAAGTACCTTACATGAGCGCAATCGGTGGACTTATGTATCTTGTAAATTACACTCGACCAGATATAGCATTTGCTACAAATCTACTTACAAGATATAGTTCAGCTCCCACGCGCAGACACTGGAATGGAATTAAACATATATTTCGTTATCTTCAGAGAACAATTGATTTAGGATTATTTTATCCTAGAAACTCCAAATTTGTTTTAGTTGGTTTTGCAGATGCAGACTATTTATCAGATCCCCATAAAGCCAGATCGCAAACTGGATACGTTTTTACAGTTGGAGGCACTGCAATATCTTGGCGTTTCCAAAAGCAGACCCTCGTAGCTACATCATCAAATCATGCAAAAACTATTGCACTTTACGAGGCATGTAGAGAGTATGTATGGTTCAGATCCATGACTCAACATATACAAGAATCAAGCGGAGTAGTCACCAATAAGGAGCCAACAAAATTATTTGAAGATAATGTTGTTTGTGTCGCACAACTCAAAGAAGGTTACATCAAAAACGACAGAACAAAGCATATTCCCCCAAGATTTTTCTCCTACATACAAGAACTCGAGAAGAATCAAGAAGTAGACATTCAATATGTTCGATCTGCTGATAATGCAGCCGATTTATTCACAAAGGCACTTCCTACAACAACATTTAGAAAACATATTCAGAATATTGGAATGCGTCATTTACAAGATTTATGAAGAAGAAAATAAATTAAGCATTTTCAGGGGGAGATTACGCTAATGTACTTTTTTCCCTCATCATGGTTTTTATCCCAATGGGTTTTTCCATGAAACAGTATGTGATGGATAATTAAGGAGGAATGTTATAATATTATAATAATTATCCATTAATTATCTTTACTTTTCTATCGACTTACTATATCGGTTATATCCACATATTTGCTAAATAAAGGCATGTAATGTTGCAACTTGATTTTTAAATGTTATCACAATATACGATAAAATTTTCAATCATTCTCTACATTCCTTTATAAGTTTTCTTACGTGTCTCATATATAAAGTAATATATATATATAATATATAAAAATATATATACATATAACACCCTATCATTAATATTTTATAACATCGGTATCTTTGTCTTATCATGCACAAGAGAATTTCATATTACCCATATTTGGCTACAGCCGTTGATCTTGAGAATCTTTCCTCCAATCCAACGGTCTTTAAAGTACACTAGATTATTCTATAACGCACTATAGTTAATTAGTTATCACTTATCACTTGTTAGATACGTGTCATGACATCAACACGTGTCAAATTCGTGCTGCCAGCTGTCCTAAATGGCTTCTATAAGTTCGCAACATACTAGATTGATACATGCTAAAAAGAGAATAAGGATTGAATCATTTAGAAGAAGATATTGTTTTCGTTGATTGATGAATATGGCGGCTATGCAACTAACGAGAACGGTTTTCTTTGGTTTCTCTAAGGCTTTCCCTATAAGCCGAGCTCCGAGAACTCTTGCGGTGGTGATTGGTCGGAAAAGCTCTCGTGTCTTTTTCGCTTCATCGGTTAATCATTCTCAGGTAGTTTAATATTAGTAGTATCATATAGAATCAACAATGCATATTGTGTACCCATAATTTTTCTTTTTTTTTCCAAATTCCATATCCCGTTTTCTGAGTGTGAAAAATAGCTAGTTCATTTACAAGTGATTCCGATTTTAAAAAAGAAAAGAGTTATTCCGATTATCTAAACTATTTTATTTACAGAAAATTTAAATGTGTATGTATATTGGGAACTGTAACTTCTATGTATAAATAAATTAAATTGGATTTTCTAGTTTCTAGTCTACGATCTTAAGACTATATCATAACCCTTTTTTTTTTGGATAATACTATATCATAATTTTGGATCAAATATATACATTTGATTTCAATACTTTCTAGACTGATGAATCATTTAAAAAATCTATCACAATTCCTTGCAATATAAGTTTAATTTTGTTGTAAGAATAAAAAGACTAAATAGTTTGAGACGCTTGTCATTGATTCCACAAGCTGGTATTAGTTTAAGTGTTTGACAAGAAGCCAAATTGAATTTGAAAATTTTAGGAATGATGAATGATCAATGGTTCTTGGTTTTCAGGGAAGAAATGATCCGGTAGAGAAAACGAGAGACTCGAGGGCTGATTTGGCTTATGATTCGAAGAAATGGAGAGAAGAATCCGGACAGTATGCAGAAGCCGGTAAAGAAAAAGCCAAGGACAAAGCTCATGATATGAAAGATTATGCAGAACAAACGAAGGACAAAGTGAATGAAGGAGCGAGCAGAGCAGCTGATAAAGCCTATGAAACAAAAGAGAATGCCAAGGACAAAGCCTATGATGTGAAAGAGAAGACTAAAGATTATGCGGCAGAGACTAAGGAAAAAGTGAATGAAGGAGCAAGCAGGGCGGCTGATAAAGCCTATGAAACAAAAGAGAATGCTAAGGACAAAGCGTATGATATGAAAGCGAAGACTAAAAATCTTGCGGAAGAGACCAAGGATAAAGCAAATGAAGGAGCAAGTAGAGCAGCTGATAAAGCCTACGAGACAAAAGAGAAAGCTAAGGATAAAGCTTATGATGTTAAAGAGAAGACGAAAGATTTTGCGGAACAAACTAAGGAGAAAGTGAACGAAGGAGCTAGTAGAGCTGCGGATAAAGCTGGAGAGACTAAAGATAGAGCCAAGGAATATGCAGAGGACGTAAAGGAGAGAGCAGATGATATGGCACATGGGTTTAAGGAAAAGGCTCAAGATGTTGGGGAGAAGACTATGGAGACTGTGAAAGATGCATGGGAAACGGCGAAGAGCACGGCTCAGAAGGTGACAGAGGCTGTGGTTGGGTCTGGTGAGGAGGCAGATAGGGCTCGGGATGATGTTGATAAGGGCTTGGAAGATTTGTCGAAAAAGGCTAAGGTAAATCGGAATAAGGATGATGATTTCAAGAAGTTATAAATTCTGTTTTAATCTTATGCTTTCTCTTTTTTGTTGTTATTTTGTTGCAAGTGGTGTTTCATCTTTGTATGTTTAAAAAAGCTCTGTTTCAGAAACTTTTATAGTAAAGTCGGAAAAGGTTTTAACTTTTAACAGTGGATCCATAAAAGGAATAAAATACAAAGATGACGTTTGATATGTAATTTTTGCCTCTTTAAGGATGTACATTGTTTACTTCACGTATAAGGACTTAAAGCCTCAAATAAAATTAAACAGTAGCATTTTAAATCATATTAATATTTTTTTTTGTGTACCTCTGTTCTCTCAACTTAATCAAGAAGATCACGAGTTACATAGCAAGGACATAAAAGAAGGCAGAATGAGAATTGGTTTGAGATGAAAATTGTTGTCTTGGTTATTTGTGTCTAATTCGAAATTTGAGGTGTAAAATATGTGAAAACATTAGTTTGGTCTAACAATCTAAAAGCTGAGCATGAATTTGGATTGATGTGGCACAGAGTCTATTGTGAAAGGGCCAAGACTTAATTTATAATGTTAAGTCATGTCATTTAAGTTTTCTATCGGAATTGATTTAGGTTTGTTTAGAATCGGATAATTGGCTAAAAGATTTTAGTATCCATTTAACCATTCGGTCGGATTCAAATCGATTTCAGATCAATTTCAAAATACAAACTGTTCACTTTAAATAAAATTCGTTTATTTTTAATAAATAGTGTTCAATTTTGAGTATTTAGCGTATTTTTATAATTTATGATTTTTATTTTTATTTAGTGAAATTATGTCGATAATATATACACAGAGAAAAGGAAAAAAAGTTTAGAAGGATTATAGAAAATTTCCTAGTATTTCTATAACAAAATGTAAAATTTCTAATTTTCTCTAATTTATGTTCCTTAATGAAAATGTAAAGATAGTCTCGATAATATGTGTATATATAGCTATAATATGCACACAAGAAAAAAGATGAAGAAAAACAAAGATTAAAAGGATTAGAGATTAGTGTTGTGGTGAAAAATGAAGATGGACTTGGTAGGCTTGTCAACAACATGCATCGTGGTCTCTGGAATATTTATCTTGGTTCTTGTTTCATGCTTGTATGGACCTTGGCTGTCTAAGAAGTGTTGTCCCGGTTCTCAGTCTTCTGATTCTACAGCGTAACTATTATTATTAATTTACTATTTGAAACTATGTTTTTTTCTTATTATAGACTACCTATAATATAGCAGATCGATGTTTTTTCATGATATTGTAACTCTATTCTACTTATTGAATTGATATTATAAGACTCTTCAGTTGCTTTTACAAATAGTTGGTACTTCTCTTCATAAATTCACAAACAACTACTGAACACGACTTTTCTTACAACTTACAATAAAGTGGCAAAAAGTTTCAAAATATTGGGAATCAATTTGCATAAGAAAAGGAAAATCACTTCTATGTTTGAGTCTCTATATAACTTTAAGACATGAATGAATAAACCTTGCGTGTACGTTACTTCATAAACATGAGGTCTCATAATCCATGGGAAGCTAAAGATTGATGTATTATTGTTATAATTCGTTTTATTTTTCTTGATAAAATCCAAATCCTAACAAAATTTTCAGAAAATAAACCAACAAAAAACACTGATTGAAAAGTTTATAATGGAGCATTCTGGAGATATCTCACCTCATAAAGACGAGTGACCTAGTATTGAGCTCTGAGCCTGTAGTATAGTTAAAAGAAAACTAAAAAAAAATTGGCGTGTTGTTATGGTTGGTGAAATTGTTTATTATGAAGTCGGGCATTGCTATCTTAATATGTAAGTTCAAAGTTTAGAGATTAATGCAACAACTCAAAGAAAAGGCTCCTCAGCTGGACAAAAGGATTATATGTAAACAAGAAGTTGGGATTTCAAAGCTTTTAATTTATGGGTACGTTCTAAAATACAAATACCTTCAAGCTCAGATAATTAACGTATGAGGAACAAGGTGTAGAAACCAAGTTTATTAGTCGGTGAAGTCTTGAGTACATGAGAGATTATTACTCGGTGAAGAGAAGATCAAGCAAGGGCTAAACCAAACCATATTATTGTGACACTGTCATTTGATAATCTGCGGTCTGTTGTCCCGAGTTTTCGATTTGGTTTTATGGATTTTAGGAGGTGTATCCACCGTTAAAACATACATTTTTACATAAAACAATTCTTCCGGAAGACCTTTCTGATCGACGAAAGAGCTGTTCGAAGTAGGGATCTGATCTGGTGATGCTATGATCCTCTTTATCCAAAACAAAACCTGCAATATATGCAGCTTCTGTGAGTTCATAAGAATATCAAAGTTGAGGATTTAAAAGAGATAGCCAAAGAAACCTTTTCTAGCGAGATTCTCTTTCACAACGAAAAACCCACCAGGTTTAAGGCAGCCCTGGGATCAACCAAAAGCACCACATGAGATTAAGAAGCACAAAACATAAAGCATATTAACTAGAAACTTGTAAGGGAGTGACAGAACATGGTGCAATGAAAGAGAAGAAACGAAGTCTTACCTTTGCACGGTTAAAGAAAGAAACAAAATTCATCATCGGTGAGATGCCCAAACACCATTGAACCGAAATGACATCATACCTTCCAGCAGATGGAGTAAACTCCTATGATCAATATAAACATTCACAGAGCAAAGGTAAAGAAGAATTGAAAACAAATATAAAGAAAGCAGAAATGATACTTGAAGAAAAAAGATACCTGAAGAGAAGCACAAAAAAAGTTAGTTTCTTTGTCCGCTTCTGATCCCCATAGATGCCAAATTTTCACGTGCTGTATCCAAAAATTGCGCTACAGGCTCAAGTAGATCAACCTAAGTTTAAAAGAATACAAAATGGTTATCATATAAAATCAAAAACAGAGAAGAACATAAACTAATAAACTGTAGCATTCACTTCACCTCGTTAAGTATAGAATCAGAAGGTTCTTAGTAATTCTTCCAATACCAGAACCACAATCTGCAAATTATTTATACAAAACATGCAATAAATACCAATGAGAAGAGAGAATTACCAAGAGCTACTAATTGATGATTAGCTCCAACATTAACTAATCTTTCTTGTAAAAGAGTCTTAAGAAAAACTTGACTTCCTATCATATCAGCATCATTCACATGTCCATATCCTCCTAATACTCCATCAACAGAAGCTTCAACACCCAAATAACCTTAAAAATCCATTTTTTTGCAATCAAATATTTACAGAGACCTAAGGAAAAATAAAGATGCATGTTTAGGATTATTAGATTATTAGACCCAATAAGAAACTCCATCTTTATACCATTGGGGTTTTCTAGTTTCATCTCCATCTTAGCGTATGATTTATAATCATACGCATACTTAACTTATTATTGTTTGATGAAAAATAGTATTATGCGATGTTAAGACCACACTACATATACCGTAATTCAAATCTAGTTGTTAATAAAATCTTAGCAACATATGTTATGGAATTAAAATAAATGTTTGCTTGGCATTTATATTATTGCTGAAAGCATATCAAGATGAACAAGATCCATGACAAAGTATTTCTTTTACTTTAAGTGTTCATTTTTCTTCTTTTTTTGGCGGCCTTTAAGTTTTAAATTTTGTGTTATGACTTTTTACATTATTTTTCTACACAGTAATGAACTAATAATTAATACAAATTAGTAATAGTATACTGTAAAAAAAAAAGTTCTCCGCATTACTCCAGGCTCAATATTATATATTAAATAACAAAATGTAAAATTTTCAAAATTTTCCTAAATGTAGAATTTCTAATTTTCCCTAACTTTTATTCCTTAATGAAAATGTAAACTTACCAAATACTGGTGACATGGTTACAAAAATATAAAGGTTGTGTCGATAATATATGTATATAAGTAGTGGAATTTGCATAGTCGATAATAATTATTCATTTTGAAATGTCTCATCCCATATGAAATCTTTCGAGCTGTTCCATCGAAATGGTATCTGTTTTTGTTTTAAGATAACATATTGTTAAACCATAAAAGCAAAAAACAAAACTTTCTGATGAACAGCTCTACTAGTCTGATTCGAAACAAAAGAAATCTTCAAAAAACCCATTGAAGCATTAAAGGAACAATATTTCAAGTCACAATGATCGTAACCCAAAAATGCAACTCAACAAGAACTCCGATTAAACGGAAAAACTAACCCAAAAAACAATAATTGGAAGTTTTAAACAAATTAGTAAAGAGAAATCGTATCGAATGGATTAATTTACACACTGTGAGGAGTCCGGAGCTCGCGATTGGGCGGAGTCGGTACGTAAAGAGGTTTCAAAGATATCTTGTCAGTGTCAATCCCACGGCTGGAGGAAGAAATTTCACTACTTATCGACGCTGAAACACAAGAAATGGACCAGGGTCGTAGTTTAGGCGATCGCGATCGGAACGGAACGAGTGACAGGAGATACAGGACGAGAGAGCTCAAAGGAAGAGAAATTAGGGTTCATGGATACAATCAAGCTCCGGGTCTCCATAATTTGAAGACCGGAATCAGAATGATAAGAAGAAATGCAAAAGAATGTGAAATTGTGTGTAAAGAGAAGAATATGCAGAGGAGAAGAAGAAGAAGAAGAAGAAGAAGAAGAAGAAGGGAACATGTGGCGGTAACTACTTACGTGGCCAACGCCAAATGTTTTTCAGTTTCTTCTGTCTTGTTTGTGCCCACATGTTAATTTATTTCTTCTTTTGTCAGTAGCAGGATTCGAACCTGCGCAGACAAAGCCCAATAGTTTGAGTCTATCTCCTTAACCACTCGGACATATTTTTGACTACTTGCTATCATCGCTCTAAGCGTATTTAGTTATTTTCCTCTTAGAACAAAACTAAAATTTGAGTGTCGTTACATACATACATTTTTGAGTTTTCACTCAGGATTCAGCTTTTTGTTTATTTTGTTCGGTTTAACTACATTGATTTAACATTAAAAACATCTTTCCGACAGCCTTTCATCGTATACATGTCACAGTTAAGAAGAAAAATGATATAATCAAGTCGACTCCTACAAACATAACTCGGAATGAAATAATACCCATTAACAAACAAAAAAAAGTTTCTCGCTACGTTTATGTAATTGACACCGTTAATTTAGAATTCATCAAGATTTATGTGATATTATACTGTGTGCTATTCGAAGTCTCTCCATTGACGGCCAAAAGTTATATTCGGATACAAACAACATAAGAATCTTCAAACCCCAAACCGCTGAATTCTCAACAAAAGATTTTTCCAGTTTTTTTTCTCTACAAGAAATATACAAATCCATTACCGGTCATAATCAACGGTAAATTATAAGGAACAAGATAACATATAATAATATATGTATGTATGTATCTCCCAAGAGGATAAAATCAATAATGATGAAAGCTCAAAGAAGAGAAGAAAGAGAGTTAGATCAGTAAAAGATAGAGGAGATGAATACTTAAAAATGATGGATGGATGGATGCAGGATTTTTCACATGGTACCGGCTCTTCCCGAAGTCGGTTTTGTAGGCTTGAATTTGGATATGTCAACGAGATCCCCAAATAGCTTGTCTTCTGGCTTATTCTTAGGTTTCATGGGAGGCATATACGATGTGGTAGATGATGAGGATGGTACCTGATGTGAAGCCTGGTCTCTAATTGAAAAACCGTACATTTGCTGGTCTAGATACGGGCTGCTTCCTTGTTGTTGTTGATTATAGCCATAGCCATATCCCCCCATTTGATTTCCATATGCCTGCTGTTGTTGTTGTTGTTGCTGTTGCTGTTGCTGTTGGGCATAGAACTGAGCCATCACCATCTGCTGCTGCTGCTGTTGCTGACGTGGATACCCTGGCCCTAGACCCTGATTGGGTTGGTTTGGCATATACATACCGCTGCCGTTCTGTGGCATTTGAGGATATGGACTGTTATTGTTAACAGGTTGGCCGGTTTGAGGCATTTGAGGATATGGACTATTGTTGTTAACATGTTGGCCAGTATGGGGCATTTGAGGATATGGATTGTTGTTAACCGACTGAGCATGTGTTAAGGCAACCTGAGTCGGATGCATTTGAGGAGAAAACGGACTTCCTGACTCTGCAGTGGGACTGAAGTCTTGGTGTTGAGCCTCCCACGGGGGAGGTGGAAATGCCATACTGTCCTGAGCACCTTCTTAGCATACAAAATTACCACAAACACAACAACTAAGGATTATATATGAGGCACACATAAGCTGATTCTCTCAAATACAAAAGAGTAAAATGCTTTCTCGTTGTTGCATATGTCTCAAAAGTAAAGGTTTGTAAGTTAAGATCAGATATATTACCATAAGATGGCTGGTGTGGTTGTTGGAACTGCTGTGCAGGCTGACTGCTCCAGGGAGAAGAGACTCCTTGCCCGTATGATGGCTGCTCAAACTGCGAATAACCCATTTGAGGAGCAAATCCATTGGATTGTTGTAATCCAGCTTCTCCAGCTTGACTATTTGGCTGCTGGTGCAGTTGAGGATTCAAAGGACTACTCTGGGGAGCTGAACTGCCAGTTGGTGCAGTTGCAGGAATTGGAGTATTAGTATTGTCAGAGAACATATCAATAAGGGCAAGTGCATTTTGATCTGATGCAACCGGACTAGCTGGTTGAGGAGGTCCAACAGGAACAAGGGCAAGATCATCGCCACTGAGGAGGTCTATTTTGGAATTGGCTGGACCATTAGTTACAGGTGGTGCAGGGAGGGCCAACTGATTTAGAACCCCGTTACCAGAACTAGATGTAGTTCTGAGAAATTGTTGGACATAGTACAAAATCAGAAGCTATTTATTAAGACAAAAATCTTACCAAGTCATTTGATCCGAAAGCCCAGTTCTTACTTGGTAAGTTAAAAGACAAATAAGTGAATAACACCATTTATATGAAAATGGTTATAAAGTTATTCTCATCTTATCAGTAACCTATAGTTTTTGCATCCTATATTGCAATAATATCTACGCGTAAAGCATATACCAGGCTCAAACTTGCAGCTAAGATTGGTAACTCGTATCCAGAAACAGGTAATTCTATCCAAAGTTCTTGGGTGTATGACTATCAAGTTTGGTATGACGTACCCATTTGCCTGATTACTGCTGTCCCCAGTATCAATAAGTGGACCATCAACATCAACAAGGGATTTTCCTGTCTCGGACTTGGGCTTCTCGATTTGAGCAGAAGTTCCAGGTAATCCAGAAGCGATTGCTTCATAATTGGTTAAGACACGCTGCAAGTCATCATTCAAAGCCAGACCTTGACATAACAGAGACTCGTCCCTGGAAAACAAAGAAGTTAGGTAAAGAAATAGTACAAATGAACATATGCTCTCAAGAATAAATGCAATTCTAATTAATTCGACTATTCCATGGGATATATATTCGAGGCGTAAAGTAAGTACTCCTCAGCGATAACTCAGATAAGTACGGATTTGAGATATTTATTAATGAAGTTAACCCCCTCCTCGCACATAAACCTTAACCCATAGAAAACATAAATGCTTCCCGTGTCTCTCTATGCTTTTCAATATAAACACAGAGCCTAACAAGTTATAAACCATGGTTCCAACTAAACTATGGTTGCTTTACGGGGGAGTCTTTGGGCCCCCAAACACACATCATCTGTGTCTATTCCAAAATCAATTGAATTATCATTATAGTCACACTAAGAAGATCGGTGTCATTTATGAATACATAAAAACCAATCTTCGCTACTGAATTCAGGGGCACAATGTATACATATTATGAGAGGATATAAAGAGAAATCTAATTGCACTCCAGGCAATATAACTTATCTGCGACATGAAAGAGATAAGCTACATGCAACTGGAGAGGAAAATAAAGAGCTCTTACGAAGTCGAATTGACTAGGTGTACCACTCTTTGTTTGTATGTACGACACTGCTCCACCAGATCAACCATCACCTCCTGTTTAAGGTCCTAAAGAAATTCAAAAAAGGAGAATGATCATCGTGAGATCAGTGCGTAGAAAGCAAAACAATTTCAATGTCCAAGAAGAATTCAGAAAATGTTCCTCTAATTAAGTATAGTTTGCACTTTGCACAACAGCCAACACTTGCAAACTCGTAGTTAATCTTTCTATGCAATTAAATAGTGTTACCTCCCTGTTTCCCGGCTCTAATGCACTCAGCATTTCCGCAAGTACATCCATGATACCTTTTGCATTTTGAATTTCCGACAAACTGAAAAGGAATTTGACATACAACACAATAAAATTTTGAGAAGCAATATATTCTGACCAACAGAGGCATATGCCTACGTCCTAGCAAGCAAACAGATGGAAAATTCCTAATAAATCCTACACGAAAAGATTGGAACTCCACTACTACACACACATGCGTTTTGCAAAAGCTAAAGAGAAGTTGCTTAATTGTAAGTGTTTCCTTGATTCTAATCACCTCTCAACTTCGATTCACCCTATATCTAGGCTTCTAACTAGGGTTACTTTCTGCTAATACATTTCCTCTGAACAAAAGTAGCTAAACGTAGATAAATATTTTTTGTCAGATAACTCAAGGACGTTGAAATTTGCCAAACAATTATTCTACGCTTTTGTCAAAAATTCATCAACTTAAAAAAGCGGAATTGCAACAGAGGATATCTACCTCAGAGTCGGAAAGTCTGGCTCTGCTGAAGGTTCAGGCATATCACTACCAGGTCCAGCGTTACGAAGATTTGGAGGGTAAGACGTCAAAGGCTGTGTTTGTGGAGGTGTAAACACAGGAGCTGATCTCTCTGATCTCTGAGGGAAAACAGCCCCAGCACGCTGGAAGAGACAGGAATCAACAGTGGTGGTTAGGCAAGAGTAGTGAACTGGACATTTAGAGTCAGAAACAATATTTTTCTGAAGGAAATATATCAAAACAATTAAAACCAAAAAAAATTATTTCACACAACAATTTCAGTAGACCTACCAACAATTCCTGGTATCCTGCATAGTATTGTGGATATCTTGCCCTAGGGCCACCAAAGGCCTCTTGCCATGTATCGATAAGGACCAGGATTTTCTCTTTGACATGGAAGTCCGGCTATATGCATCAATAGATACATTGAATTAGAGAGAAATAATTTTTGCCAACAAGACCAATTTGGGAGAACTCTTACCTTCTTCTTAACTATCCTAACCATCTCATGAATAACACCCTTCTCAGCCACATGCATATGAACCATGTCACCACAGTTCTTCACTATTGTCTCAAGCAACTAGAACATAACAAATGCACAATGAGTTAATATACACTATTGTTGCAAAACACACAAAAGAGATGAGAACGATGTGAAAATTATGTATCAGCATAACAGACTTCTTAGGAAAAGTATATATAAAGGGGCAAGATTAGTTCTAGTGAGATTTGATGTGCTTCCTAAACGGCATTTATTATGAACAAGTAATCTCGGCTCATGTCAACTTCCAACTAACAAATAGACAACTGCCAACAGCATTTCTCTGCAACTCAATCACCGTAGCATGATGCTAGCATCGGAAGAAATATTGTGAAAGCATGGCCCACAGATTTTTTTGACCTTTGGAGTTTGAAGCTAGATGCGTTACTAAAACAAACAAGCTATGTAAATGTACAAATACTATAACAACATTGGTTATTTAAAAAAAGTAGCCGTAAAGGAAAATAAAAAGGAGACAGTTATCTAGGCGCTCACTGTTAAGGCAAGAAGTTGAGTTTTTGGATTTCTGCTACCAATCCGTTTTTTTATGCCTTTAACAACATCTTTTGCTTGCCTGCAAAACAGCAAACCAGTTTCAGACATCATGTAGGATTCTTCCAGTAAGTAAGAACATTTACCTCTGCTTCTTCTAATCACAAAGCATATAAAGGAAATAACTTGCCAGCTTTTACAGTAAATCCCTATAAAAGATGACTATATACTGTTTCATAAGCTACTGCAGATCTTAATCCAAACAACCATAAACAGAAAACAATCTCGTATACCAATCAAGAAAGACTACTTCCTCAACTTTTAACTATACAGAAAACAAACACTCACCATGTCCACTTTTAGATTTTACAATTTAGCAATGAACCCTACATGGACATCAACAAAAACACTTCATCCCTGACAAAAAATTATCTCTTTTTTATTGAACTTCACCAAAATTGGGTAAACAGTAGGCCCTAAGTATTCCAATAGCTCCAATGAAACATGGAAATATCTAATTCTCCGGAAAAAAAATAATTGAAAATTGATTTCCGTTAACTCTCTTACTGAACCAAAAACCCCAGCACAAATTCAAATTGGGATAGAGAGTTTCAATAGTGTTCAAGAGACTAATCGAAAACTTAAGGGGGAAGAAAAAAGAATATAAGAAAATCAAAATACGATAGAGCAGAGGACACGTACGCTGGATCGCTATTGAGCATGTCACAGATCTCAAGGTTCATAGCCCAATCAGGTCCGATCAGCATCTCGCTCGTTGCTCTCTCCACCATAGCGTTCACCATCTTCGCTTTGACCACCGACGGGGATTAAAAAAGACGAATTTTGAATCAACGAAGGAAGCAGCCGTAAGATCACGCAAGAGATTACTCCGGCGAAGAATCTCTTGCTCAGGAATTCACGCCTCTCTCTCTCTCTTTCTCTCTCTTCTACTACGAATCTCTTTTTTTTTCCTTCTCTATTATTAATTTACAGATTAAGAACAAAAAAATTATGTTCTTCAGATCATCAGATAAAATTTTCACAAATTACCAAAAATAAAAGAAAAGGAAAAAAAACAAATAATCGAATATCTTTGCCGAAGGTCCACTTAAGAATTGCCACGTCTTCATCTCGTTGTGTTTTGATAGGTCTTGCTTTTCATCGCACCGTTGGTTTGAACTACCAATGAATCTGACGGTTATTATTTCACAAACGGTAAATGGTAGTTATCCTTTCTCTTATGACTTCAAAAGGTTAGTTATATAATTTCTTCTATCTTTTGACATTTAATGTGAAATAGTTTGATATTAGAAGGGACGAAACAAAAAGTGAAAAAAAAAACTAATTTGGACTTTTGTTCATATCCGAAATACAGAATTTACAGAATTCATCATCAAATAAGTTTATTATATTATTTAGTGATTGATCTGATACAAACCTAAACCAACTTACTACTTGCCACACATCTCTTTATGAAAGAAAAAGTTTGCCACACATCAAATTGAGTTTTTTTCATTTCTTTATTACTTTTATATATGGATGTATCCACCCACTTGCTAGCACAAGTAATAGAGTTTTATAAGTAAGGAAGATTGCACATGAGTGCTAGCTAATTCAATCTCAATTAGGACTCTTAAGAGTCTAAGCTAAGTACTTTATGAGTCCATCTATTGGATAGTTTCGATGACTTACAAACTATTGGGGTCAATCTATAAATATGAAGAAAATTGTCTGACGTTACCAATCGAAGCCATATATAACATAACCTTAAATCTAAAGCACGTATCTTTCGTCTTAATTCTTTGTCCTCATCTCTCCAATTCGAGAGTTGCATTGATCTAGGGTTCCTGATCAAATTCGAAAAACCCTTGTTTGATTTCTTCGAGAGTTAGAGCATGGTGAAATTGTCTTATTCTGTTGTCTTCTTCAATGGCGATCATTGGAGACGCTTTACGTCAAGCGTTTATGCCAAAGCAAGAGTACCAAAGCCTTAGAGAGGAAGATAGAGCCTGGATTAAGCTTCATAGGCCGACATTAATGTCAATCGTGGCTTTCCTTTGTTATCTTCACTTGCACAATCGTCAGCTTGAAAATTGTGTTTCCTTGGAATGTTCTAAAGAGGTCATTTTGCAGCGACGTAAAGCTACAGCCTTTGCCAATGTATGGCAAGAATTTCATTAGCTCTGCCCATTTATTCCCGTAAATTTGATGCGCACGGCACGAATAAGATCCAGTTCCTCTTCCTGAGTCCATGCATTTTTATTAATGCCAGGGTTGAGATGATTATGCCACCAACATCAGCCACAATATTGTTCAGGTGCGTCCAAGTACCACCCAATGTAGGAACTGTAGCATAGAAATATCATTTTGTTGGAAAGAGAGCAATTATCGTGCTATCCTCCTTCAAAAATATGGCAAAATAATATGTCATGTCATGAAACACATTACAGATGCCAAGGTACAGAAGACTCACCACATTCAGAAAAATCACCTCTTTTGACCACGGCCCTTTCACTCGCTCTGGATTCAAGACCTTTTGCCATCTATGAAGACACTGGACATCAGTCTGATCCTTAAAACATTCAGCTGAAAAGGTGAAACAAATAAAATCACACATTGCTTTCACCATACACTGCAAATAAATGTGGCAGCTAAAACAGAGTATTGATTGATAGGACCTTTAAATAACCTGGAAAACTAAACTAGGAACATAATTCACTATTTGACTTACCTATCTTCTTCCAGTTCTTACCAAGCAACCAGTGTTCCAGGATATATTTCAGACTAAAAACTTGTGTGATTCACAATAAATGAAGCATGGGAGAATAATAAAAAAAAAAAAAAAAAAAAAGAGAGAGGAACCAACCTCTTCATGCGTCCATTGTCCTTTGGTGGATCGTCTTGCAGAGCCAGATGTCCTCCTATGAAAGTTTCAGAAAGAGCTAGCAACATTAACCTGGGAATGTTTTACTGAATGCCAAATTTGGTGCTAAAAGCAATTCAGCATCCAACAACAGAAGAAAGAAACTGAGAAGTGAATGTTACCTGTGTTTCCCTTTCAGGTCGCCTTGGAAACTCTCAACTGGAAGATTCGGGGCTTTGCGTATGCAAGTACAATCATATATTTGAAGCTAAATTTACATGATTTGTATCAGATACTCATCCATTTCTATCATATTATTTCTCAGAAGGTTTAACCATCATGAGATGATATTGTCCGAGTTAAATCCCCTTAGTTCAAAGAGTAACTCAGAAAAACTTAAGGGCAAGTACGAATGTGTCTGCACCTTCCCTTTTTAACCATGTCATCAATCTCCCACATATTGATCGTAAAACTTGACTGGGATGAATTGAAACAAAAAGAAAGCTCATCTTTTTGCTCTTTGCAGATCATTGCTCACACCCCTTCTATACAGCCCTTGGGCAAGCATGTATCTCGCCTTGTGAAAATGTTCAAGATCTCCTTCTACACAGATTCCCAGTGCATAAAGGCTGTCGTTGTAGAGCATATGCCATATCCTTTTCATCTGAATTGATCCTTCTCCAGTTTTAGCATAACTTGCTTCCAAGTCTCCATCTTGAGCTTCTTCCAGTGTACGAGAGGATCCAGAAGTTGTTGTACCAATAATTGTCATAGCAATATCCTTTATATATAGTTTCATCAAAGAAATAAGAAGCAATGATCTGAAAGTTTGACAGGAAAAATGGTCCATTAAGGATCTCAAAATCATATAAGTAAACCAATAGTGGACTTCCTAAGCTGAGACTGGATTTACACTTGATTCTTTTGGTAGACTGCAATACGATATTTATCTAATCGAATAGGAAAAACTTGAAAGCCATCAAATTGTGCTGATAGTCAGTAGCTTCCAATGCTCACACCACTATTTAACTTGGACTGTATATAGATATATACACCAAATTCAAGAAAATAAACTTTTGCGCACCCTTATCACACACATATGCAAATGACCCTACCAAGTTAAGAAAAGATCACGCACAGAGGAAGACTTGGCGTAGGGTTGTATGTACTGGAACACATTGTTCCTTGGTCTGATAATCTCCCCAGCTAGTGTTTTTGTGCACAGCAAGCTCATCTTCGTAAGAACCGTCGAGTCCAAGAATCAGACCATACAGGCAGAAAAAGCATTGATCTAAAGCGTTATTGATTAACAACTCAAGTTCATCTCTTAGAATCAACTTTGTAGTTTTTGTTATTCACAACATGCACCTCTGTGAGAAATGATTTTATTTCATTTCTGCATAATTTGTCAGGCAGTGCCATATCATGTCCAAGACCATCTGGGGAGTTAATCTGGATTTGACTTTCATGTCCACAGCCAATAAATGCTTAATCGCAAATCTAAGAAATGCTCCTTCCTATATCTCTTTTCATTTCTCTTTTTGGATCAAACGCAGCACTAGTTCGTATTTAATTCTTTAGGTAAAAAAGGGGTAATAGCAAAACAAATATGAAAAAATAATCTAAGTAAGCGCATCATCAGCGGTTGGTGAGTCCATATGCCTTTGAAGTGAACTCTGTTAAAGTTTCATCCGCAATGGATAATATATAGTCTGAAAAAAAGACACAAGACAGATTTATGATTGACTTATATCCCACTCTTCTTAAAACCAGAAATTAACAAAGATACAAGTTTTGAATGGTGGCAACAAAAATTAACCGACTAGTTCACTTTGGAGGATATATATACTCGTATCAGTGGTGGCCAAGTTCCCCTGCCATTTCCACAATCACAAGAAAAACAAGAGAGATTATCAATTACATAACTTACGCATCAAGTTTTAGGTGAAAGAATCAAAAGATGATGTATATTAATCTATACGTTTTGAGGGTGTTGGCGAAAATAGCTATTCTCGTAAACTAATTAAGTGAGACACTTGCTTCTGCAACTCTTCCATCAAAAGCTTCTTCATTGCCGTCAGCTTCCGATTCACCGCTTGAAGTCGTGAAGCCTCTTTCCGCTGTTTCTCTCTACACCTGTATAAACTCACAATACCAAGAGTCAACAGACCAGATAGTTTCTTGGTTGTCAAGCAATGATGAGAATTAAGAAAAATGGACCTGTGGTTCGATCGATGTTGGAGAGGATAGGGCATTCGCGGATTAGTTGTTGGCTGCGCATAGAGCTTGGTTTAGGACAGTCATTGTAGAGTCTCTCTAGGGCTTCCACTTGTTCAGGAGTTTACTTCCCGTTGTCAATATTGTTACTCATATTGCTCCCTCCTCCCATCTTCTTGATCTCTCTATTTATTCCTTTATTACAAAAGAAAATATGTTTTTATTCCCTTAAATTTAAAAGAAACAGAAGATCATATATATGCTTCAGATTATTGATCTCTTTTGATATATTTCAAAGAACTTTCTTGATATTCTATAAAAATAATCAGTGCTTTTATCTTTCCTAGTGAAATTAGATATTTAATTAATTTATCATGAACGTGACACTTGATGAAATTTCAAAGATCAAAGATATATAGATCTTATTTGAGATAAAGTAACATTAACCTATATATATATATATATAAAGTGAAAATAGAAAGTGAAGAAGCAGACTATGAGCTTATATATCGTGATCTTGTCTCTTGTTATGAACATGAGCTCAAGTAATAATAGATCCTAAAAAGTAATCGACGGTAAAAAACTTTCTTCTGCATATTCCATTGGAACCTAAGTAAGATCCCAACTTTTTCTCTTTAAGGGGAAAAAGAGAGAGAGAGAGAGAGGAGGAGGATTATCAAATACTGTAGAATATTTGTTTCTGATCGACCTGTTCTCTGGAAGCAAAGAAATATATAGAAGTTTCTTGCTATTTCTGTGAATTCTTACATAATTCACCATTATTGATTTTTTTTTTTTCCTTTTAATCTTAACAACCCCATATTAGAACCCCTTAATGAGTCTCCATTGGAGATGGTCTTAAGGATATAGATTGTTTACTTCACGTTTAAGGACTCAAAGCCTCAAATAAAATTAAACAGTGGCATTTTAATTCATATTAATATTTTTTTTGTGTACCTCTGTTCTCTCAACTTAATCAAGAAGATCACCAGCTATATAGCAAGGACATAAAAAAGGCAGAATGAGAATTTGTTTTAATATGAAAATTGCTGTCTTGGTTATTTGTTTCTAATTCGAAATTTGAGGTGTAAAATATGTGAAAACATTAATTTGGTCTAACAGTCTAAAAGATGATCAAGAATTTGAATTGATGTGCCACAAAGTCTATTGTGCAAGGGCCAAGACTTATGTGTGATGAGAAATGAATTTATAATACGAAGAAATAAATTAGCATATTTCTATAATTATACTAAATGAGAACTAAATTATATGTGTTAATCCATGTCATTTAAGTTTTCGATCCATTTGATTTAGCATACATTCAACTGTTCAGTCAGGTTCAGTTCGATCTCAGATCAATTTCAAAATAAAAAACTGTTCAATTTAAATTAAATTAGTTTAATTTAAATAAAAATTGTTCAATTTTGGACATTTAGCATATTTTATAATTTATAAAAAATTATATTTAGTGTAATTTTTTATTCACACTAATTTAATATATAATTCAGTAGAATTTTCTCTAAATTATTTAAATTATAATAAAGTATAACTTATCCAGCATAATTTTGAAGCAAAAAACTTTAAATTTGTTATTCTTATATGAAAATAATATTATCAGATATTAAAATCACATTGTATATATTATATACCGTAAAACAAAAATAATACAAATAGATAATAAATATATAAAATATTTTTTATAAACAAAAATAAAAAAAAAATATTATACGAAAAGTAAATTATTTATAAAGAGTAAATTAATTTTAAAACTAAAAATTTGTATCAAAACAATTGGTGTGTGGTGTACCGCCGGTTCATATCTATTTTTAATAAAATCTTAGCAACATATGTTATGGATTTAAAATAAATGTTTGCTTGGCATTTATATTATTGCTGAAAGCATATCAAGATGAACAATATCCAAGACAACGTTTTATTTTGCTTTAAGTGTTCATTTTTCTTCTTTTTGGCGGCCTTTAAGTTTTAAATTTTGCATTATGATTTTATACATTATTTTCTACATAGTAATGAACTAATAATTAATACAAACGAGTAATAGTATATTATATATAAAAAAATTCTCTGCATTACTCCAAGGCTCAATTTTCTAGTATTTATTAATAAAAAAATGTTTTCAAAATTTTCCAAAATGTAAAATTTCTAATTTTCCCCTAAATTTTGTTCCTCAATGAAAAATGTAAACTTGCCAATTGTTGGTGATGTGGTTACAAAAATGTAAAAATTGCGTGGATAATATAGGTATATAATTATAATATTTACACACAGAAAAGGAAAATCAAAGTTTAGAAGGATTATAGACAATTTTCTAGTATTTTTATAACAAAATGTAAAATTTTCATTTTTCTAAATGTAAAATTTATGAATATTTCTTAAATGTAAATTTCTAATTTTCTCTAATTTGTTTTCCTTAATGAAAATGTAAAGATAGTCTCAATAATATGTGTATATAAGTATAATATGCACACAAGAAAAAAGAAGATGAAATACAAAGTTTAAAAGGATTAGAGATTGGTGTTGTGGTGAAAAATGAAGTTGGACTTAGTAGGTTTGTTCATCGCGGTGTCTGGCATATTCATAGCGGTCATTGTTTCATACTTGTATGGCCCTTGGCTAAGTAAGAAGTGTTGTCCCGGTTCTCAATCTTCTGATTCTACTGCGTAACTATTATTATTATTTTACGTTTTATTTGCAACTATGTTTTTCTTTTTATAAATTACCTATAATATATCAGATGGATGTTTTTTTCATGATATTGTTACTCTATTCTATGTATTGAATTGATATTATAAGACTCTGTAGCGCTTTTCCAAAGAGTTTTTTTTAATAAAAAGTTTTTTCAAATAGTTGGTACTTCTCTTACAGGTTCACAAACAATTACCGACACGACTTTTCTTACAACTTACAATAAAGTGGTAAAATGTTTCATAATATTGAGAATCAATTTGCAAAAAGGGAAAATCACTTCTATGATTGATTCTATATATAACTTTATGACATGAATGATTAAACCTAAAGATTGCTGCATTATCGTTATAATTCGTTTTATTTTTCTTGATAAAATTCAAATCCTAACAAAACTTTCAGAAAAAAAAACAAAAAAAAACACTGACTAAAACGATGACTTGTATCTTGTTTATAATGGAGCATTGTGGAGATATCTCACCTCATAAAACGAGTGACCTAGTATTGAGCTCTGAACCATCAACCTAGTATAGTTAAAAGTAAACTAAAAAAAACGGTGTCGTTATGGTTGATGAAATTGTTTATCATAAAGTAGGGCATTGTTATCTTAAGATGTAAGTTCAAAGTTTAGAGATTAATGCAACAACTCAAAGAAAAGGCTCCTCAGCTGGACAAAAGGATTATATGTAAATAAGAAGTTGGGATTTCAAAGCTTTTAATTTATGGGTACGTTCTAAAATACAAATACCTTCAAGCTCAGACAATTAACGTATGAGGAACAAGGTGTAGAAACCAAGTTTATTACTCGGTGAAGTCTTGAGGACATGAGATATTATTACTCGGTGAAGAGAAGATCAAGCAAGGGCGAAACCAAACCATGTTATAGTGACACTGTCATTTGATAATCTGCGGTCTGTTGCCCCGAGTTTTCGATCTGGTTTTATGGATTTTAGGAGGTGTATCCACCGTTAAAGCATACATTTTTACATACTGGGAATGTTAACTAATTTAACCCAAAAACTATCTCAAAGGTTAAGAGTTGTCACTTCCTAAATATATTACCCAATGATTTATCTCTCAATCAGTGTAAGATATTTTACACTTTAAAAAGTCCTCTCGAGATGTGAGTGGGAAACAGTCCAACGGAAACATCCCAAACCCAACATCTCAGAAATACCATAACAAGACTGACAGTTATATGTGTCACATAGGTGAGAACTCATTTATGTGGGAAATTTGCTTGTTGGGCCAACTATAAGGTTCTGATACTAAATTAGGAATGTTACTTAACTTAATCCAAAAACAAGTTCAAAGATTAAGGGTTGCAACTTTCCATATATATTGTTTAATGATTTATTTCTTAATCAGTGTGTGACATTTTACATTCTAATATTACATCAAACAATTCTTCGGAATACCTTTCTGATCCTACAAGCATTATAGGAAAATGATTTTGGGGATGATACTAAATTTTTCTAAAACCAATAGTTCTATAGTGATAGAAACAGATAAGCACTCGACTTTGGTGCTATAGTCTATAGAGATGTAACCCACATCGACGAAAGAGCTGTTCGAAGTAGGGATCTGATCTTGTGATGCTATGATCCTCTTTGTGTGAGTTCATAAAATGGCAATCTTGAGGATTTAAAAGAGATAGCTAAAAAAACCTTTTCTAGCGAGATTCTTTTTCACGATAAAAAAAACTCACCAGGATAATTCAGATAAATAATTTAGTTCCATTCAATTTTTATGATTATTCGATTCGCATAAGTGAGGATTCAAATTGATTTCGATTCTGGTTTTTGGATTAAAACAAAACATAAAACCGTTCAATTTAAATTAAGTTAGTTTATTTTTTATAAAAATTGGTTTAATTATTGTTAAATTAGGAAGAATAATTTTTTAATTTTTTAAAAAATATAAATAAAGATATATTTTTGAGTATTTAACATATTTCTATTATTTATAATTCCTTATTATTATTTACTGTATTTTATCATTCACAATAATTTATTTGCTCTAAATTCTTTAAATTATAATAAAAATCATGACTGATCCGACATATATTTGAATTAAAAACTTATTTTTTTATTATTACATGATAAATGATATGATATGTAATTAAAATATGTTACATATATTATATACCGTAAAAACAAAAATAATACAAATATATATAAAATCTTCAACACTATTATCGCATATACTATTATAATTGAAATAGAAATTTAAAACCGATTTACCGTCCTAGAGAGCACTCTTTTGAGCCCCCAATGTATGATTCCGCGAGTACTTTCAATGCTTTCTCTATTCCTTGCTAATTTAGGTATGCGTGTTCAAACACCCTTAATTTAATTCTTATATTTTACACTAATATATATATATATATATATTAATAATAAGGAAACTAACAATTTTTAAATCTCTTTATTTAATTTAAATCAATAGAATATATTGAAAATATTTATAAATCCCATTTCAAATTTCTTTAATCTTAATTTTATTTATTATTTTTAATTTTTATATATACATATAATCAATAAAAATTTTAGTTTTTATGTATATGTTGTGATTCAATTTTTTTAAAATGACTTAGGTCATGTCATTTGGATTCAGTTTGGGTTTGTTCTGATTAGGGAAAAAGTTTATTTTTAATAAAAATATATTGGTTCAATTTAAATCAAAAAGTTTATTTTTAATAAACAGATATTGGTTCAATTTTGGTTAAATGTGGAAGAAAAAATGTATATATTTGAAAATATAAATAAAGACATTTTTTGGATATTTAGCATATTTATATTATTTATTTTGATTTATTTAGAATTTTCTTATTCGGGCTACTTAAATATATAATTTGGTAGAATTTACTCTCAGTTTTTAAATTATAATAAAAAGTATAACTGATCTGACATAAATTTGAAGCAAAATTTTTATAACTTGTTATTGTTAGCTGAAAATAATACTATCCGATATTAAGACCATATTTTCATATATTATATACCGTAAAGATAAAATAATAAAACTAGATAATAAATATATATAATATTTTTATAAACAAAAATAAAAAATTCATATTATACAAAAATTAAAATATTTATAAACAGTAAATTATAAAAACTACAAAATTGTATTAAAACAATTTAGCTGCGGGTTCAAATCTAGTTGTTAACAAAATCTTAGCAACATATATATGTTATGGATTTAAAATAAATGTTTGCTTGGAATTTATGTTACTGCTGAAAGCATATCAAGATGAACAAGATCCAAGACAAAGTTTTTCTTTTGCTTTAAGTTTCATTTTTCTTCTTTTTGGCGGCCTTTAAATTTTAAATTTTATGTTATGATTTTATACAAAGTTTTCTACACAGTACTGAACTAATAATTAATACAAATTAGTAATAGTATATTCTAAAAAAAAAAAGTTCTCCGTACTACTCCAAGACAGTTTTCTAGTATTTATTAATAACAAAATGTAATATTTTCCTAATTGTAAAATTTCTAATTTTCCCTAACTTTTGTTCCTTAATAAAAAATATAAACTTACAAAATGTTGGTGACGTGGTTACAAAAATGTAATATATTTATACAAGTATAGAATGTACACACACAAAAAAGGAAAACAAAGTTTAGAATGATTAGAGACAATTTCTTAGTATTTGTTTATAACAAAATGTAAAATTTTCATTTTTTCCTAAATGTAAAATTTATGAATTTTTCTGAAATGTAAAATTTCTAGTTTTTCTTAGCTTTTGTTCCATAATGAAAAATGTAAACTTACCAAATCTTGCTGACGTGATTACGAAAATGTAAAGATAGTCTCGATAATATGTGTATATAAGTATAATATGCACACAAGAAAAAAATAAGAAGAAAAACAAAGATTAAAAGGATTAGAGATTGGTGTTGTGGTGAAAAATGAAGATGGACTTGGTAGGCTTGTCAACAACATGCATCGTGGTGTCTGGAATATTTATCTTGGTTCTTGTTTCATGCTTGTATGGACCTTGGCTATCTAAGAAGTGTTGTCCCGGTTCTCAATCTTCTGATTCTACTGCGTAATTATTATTATTAATTTGCTATTTATTTGCAACTATGTTTTTCTTATTATAAATTACTATAATATAGCAGATCGATGTTTTTTCATGACATTGTAACTCTATTCTACTTATTGAATTGATATTATAAGACTCTGCAGTTATTTTTTCAAATAGTTGGTACTTCTCTTCATGAATTCACAAACAAGTACCGAACACGACTTTTCTTACAACTTACAATAAAGTGGCAAAAGGTTTCAAAATATTGGGAATCAATTTGCATAAAAAGGGAAAATCACTTCTATGATTGAGTCTTTCTATAACTTTAAGACATGAATGAATAAACTTTGCTTGTACGTTGATCCATAAACACGAGGGCTTATAATCCAAGGGAAGCCAAAGATTGCTGTATTATTGATCTATTATTGTTATAATTCGTTTTTTCTTGATAAACTCTAAATCCTAACAAATTTTAATTTCAGAAAATAAACCAACAAAAAAACACTGATTGAAAAGATGATATTGTTTATATTGGAGCATTCTAGAGATATCTTACCTCTTAAAGACGAGTGACCTAGTATTGACTCTGAGCCATCAACCTTTAATAGTTAAAAGAAAACCAAAAAAAATTGGCGTGTCATTATGATTGATGAAATTGTTTATCATAAAGTAGGGCATTGTTATGTAAGTTCAAAGTTTAGAGATTAATGCAACAATTCAAAGAAAAGGCTCCTCAGCTGGACAAAAGGATTACATGTAAAAAAAAAGTTGGGATTTCAAAGCATTTAATTTGTGGGTACGTTCTAAAATACAAATACCTTCAAGTTCAGACGATTAACGTATGAGGAACAAGGTGTAGAAACCAAGTTTATTACTCGGTGAAGTCTTGAGTACATGAGAGATTATTACTTGGTGAAGAGAAGATCAAGCAAGGGCTAAACCAGACCATGTTATTATGACACTGTCATTTGATAATCTGCGGTCTGTTTCCCCGAGTTTTCGATTTGGTTTTATGGATTTTAGGAGGTGTATCCACCGTTAAAGCATACATTTTTACATCAAAAAATTCTTCCGGATGACCTTTCTGATCCTACAAGCATTATAGGAAAATGGTTTTGGGGATGATGCTACAATTTTTCTAAACCCAATAGTTCTATAGAGTCCGGCTACTCCGGTGACACCAGAATCTGGTCGGAAAGTGGATGTGTGGAGGAGTGTTTTTTCATCCAGCAAGTAATAATCTTCATTTCTTTGTACATAATAACAAGCAATAATAATCATCAGATAATATAAAATTTTGTTTACAAATGGTTTTGAATTATTACTATTTTTGGTTTTTTGACTTTTTCGGATTTGTCCAAACTGAAACTAAATCAAACAATTTTTAAATCCGATTCATCTCAAGGTTACTTAATAATAAAAAAAAATATTACAAAACAATAGTTTTGATTATTGTTGTTACATGACAAGATGTACAGCAACGAGAGCAGGAGCAAGCACCGTTATCAACGGACCGTCGATATAATATATTAACCGATCTTTGAAGGTGGTTGATTTTGATTTCAATTAAGTGTGTCGTATCCGTATGATTGATATATAAATAAATTATATGGCACTTAAATTTCTTTCTGCGTTGTTATAATTCAACATAAATCATACTTTTCAAAAATACGAAATGTCAACAGAATTATTCCATGCAAGGACCTACAAAAAGAAATGACAATTCCTACTTCCCATCGCTATATAATAACTTAATAGAATCATTAATCCGAAAGGTTGAGAAAGGTATAACAATCCGAAAGCGAGATCATTAATTCAAAACTGCAACAATACAAACTGTTGCTTGTGAACATATATACTTCATGTCCCCTCTAGAATAAGAAATGCTTATCACTCCGAATGTAATAACACGGAAGGCTTTTTTTTCGTTGACACCACCACATACCCAATTGAATCCAACACATACCTTACTGTTGTTCGTTTGACTTCCACGAACTACCCTTGTCGGTATGCATGGACGGTTTTAAGATTTAATGAGTCTAAGCAAAAAACAGAAATTTAGAGATCGTTTTCACAAATTTTACCATTTTCTCATTATAGTATCAAAACGTTCAAAGTGGGTTGACTAGACTCACGCAACCCACCTTTTTGCATCTAGATTTGTAGTTTTAACTTCTACACAACAAAACGACAAGGATGCAAATCCATATGTAGGATTGAATGGTTTCTAAGTACATTGTTAAGAAGAAATTAAGAAAGATCTATCTCCTGTTCGGAAGTAAGTTCTCTTTTATGGGCGATGTCTTTGTTTAGACAAGTTGGGTATAACAGAGCAAGTGGTCTTAGAAAGTGACTCAAATCAATGAATAAAGGAACTTCATTATTTGACCCTGATTGCAAAGTTACTTATACCAGCGAAACAAAAGGAGAAATACCTCGGTATTGAAGCATTCCAAAGATGTCAAGCTAATCTTTGTGCAGATGACATTGCTAAAAAGATCACTAAATTTTGGTTACCATTTGTGTAGAAGGAAAAAGAAACTTATAAATTGATGAAAGTATAAAGCACAAAATTATTTTGTGGAAGAATCTCTATAAATTAATACTCGATAAATTAATATCTTCCTAAATTAATAATTTTATCCGTTCCAAATTGATATTTTAATTCAAATATCATCTCTATTAATTAATAAACACGATATTTTTTTTATAAAATACATAAATCTTAACATTATTAATTTATAGAGGTTTAACTGTAGTTTCCCACAAAAATAATAATATTACGAAATGCATTTTTATATAAGAGAAGTAGATAACTAAGCTATTAAAATTTAGATAAAAGTAAATGCAAATAATATATTTAGAGATAACAAATAAAATATCTAAACTATATGTTGACAAATCTCTTATATTTTCATATTAAATTTTGACTTTGGTTCGTAAGCTTTGTCAATTTTAATACGATATCGGTAGATTTTGTTAAACTCAATGTTCAGAAGTTTATTAATTTAAATGAAAATGTCTGAAGAAACAAAAAAAAGAAAAGATTTAAGCCCCACGCACAAGTTTTCTTAGTCGTAATTAGACACCCCGTAACACAATCCAAGTATATCTTTTTTTTTTCCCATCAATCCAAGTATATCTATATATCAAATTAAACTATGTAAAAAGTTACAGAAAGTTATAAAACCATTAAATTATTTAACTCATATACTCTTAAGAGGAAGATTAGCATTTAATAAGTGACAGAAGGGGGAAAAATAAATCTCTCTCCGTTGACGGTGGCGGCTGTAGTCTCTAGCTGTTTACATAAAAAAAAATATTAGAAACACAGAAAGTTACACGTATACACAAAAATATATGTATCTATACATTGCTTATATATACATTACACATCTCTCTTTCTGTGTCAATGCAGTGTTTCTTTGGTCAAATGAAACCAATCTGAAACAAAGAAAAATAATCCAAATCTTACTCTCTTTTTTCTCTCTCTCTCGACTCCAATAAAGTCTCAACATCGATAATCGTCACTTAGTTCTCTGATTGAATTCTACAAAAGAAGGTCAAAGTTCGTGAACCCTTTTGTTTTTATTCGTTTTTCTTTGTGAATTGAGTCTAAAGTCTTTAAATTTGATATGTGCGAGTTAGGGTATTAGTTGTTGTTGTTCTTCTTCTTGAAATTTCAAGAACTTGAGTATGGGTTGTATAATCTCTAAGAAGAAGTCTCCAAAGAGAAATCATCATCATGATCATCATCATAATCATCAATCATTATCAGAGAAGCGTTCTTCAAGAATCAATTCATCTAGAATTGATGATTCAAGTCAAAGTAAAGAGGAGCAACAAGATCGATCCAATTCCAAAGTTAGGTTGTTTGAATCTGATAAGTTAAGTTCTAGTAGGTTTTCTGAGAAACATCAGGAGATTTCTGAGATTGGTGATACAGATGAAGATCAAGATCAAGATCAAGATCAAGATCATCCACATGAGGAGTTTAAGGTAGAACCTAGCGTTGTGGTTCGTTCTGTTTCAAAGGAAGCTGAATTAGCTTCAGGATGGCCTGCTTGGTTAGTCTCAGTAGCTGGTGAAGCACTTGTGAATTGGACTCCAAGACGTGCTAGTACCTTTGAGAAATTAGAGAAAGTAAGTGTTTTTACTCCTTTTTTTTTTAATAATTTGGTGTGGTGAAATGGAACCAGTTTAATGATTGGTGTTTGTTTGCTTCTTGTGTTGATGCAGATTGGTCAAGGTACTTATAGCAGTGTATATAAAGCTCGTGATCTTCTTAATAACAAGATTGTTGCGCTTAAAAGAGTTAGGTTTGATCTTAGTGATATGGAGAGTGTTAAGTTTATGGCTAGAGAGATTATCGTAATGAGAAGGCTTGATCATCCTAATGTACTTAAATTAGAAGGCTTGATCACTGCCTCTGTTTCCTCGTCTCTTTACTTGGTTTTTGAGTATATGGATCATGATCTTGTTGGACTAGCTTCGATACCCGGTATCAAGTTTTCAGAGGCTCAGGTATATAATTCCATTTACTACGCTTTTACGTGCTTTTTGCTGTATTAACGTGTGTGTAGACATTAATCAAACTTGTTTCTTTTGCTGCTTAGGTTAAATGTTATATGCAACAACTTCTAAGTGGGCTTCATCATTGTCACAGTCGAGGTGTTCTGCATCGTGATATAAAGGGATCAAATCTACTGATTGATAGTAATGGAATCTTGAAGATTGCAGATTTTGGGTTAGCAACGTTTTTCGACCCACAGAACTGTATTCCTTTGACTAGCCGTGTTGTGACTCTTTGGTATCGACCCCCAGAGCTTCTGCTTGGAGCTTGTCATTATGGTGTTGGGGTTGATTTGTGGAGCACAGGCTGTATCTTAGGTGAATTATATTCCGGGAAACCGATCCTTCCAGGGAAAACCGAGGTTCATACTCAGCTCTTAAGTCTTAAACCCATCTAGAACTCATCTTCTCATAAGCTAAAAAACGAACCTTTTGTAGGTAGAGCAACTGCATAAAATCTTCAAGCTATGTGGTTCACCAACAGAAGATTACTGGAGGAAACTGAAACTACCACCTTCAGCTGCGTTTAGACCTGCACTTCCATATGGAAGACGTGTAGCAGAGATGTTTAAGGACTTGCCGCTGAATGTTCTTTCGCTTTTGGAAGCTTTACTCTCCATAGATCCCGATAAAAGAGGCTCTGCAGCTCGAGCTCTCGAGAGTGAGGTGGGGGTTTAACTTATATCTGATTATAATTTTTTTTTTTTTTTTGATCTTTCAAGCATTGTGATTGATAACAATACACTTCTTATGGAACAGTACTTCAGAACAGAGCCGTATGCTTGTGATCCATCTTCTCTACCAAAATACCCTCCAAGCAAAGAGATTGATGCTAAAATCCGCGATGATGCAAAAAGGCAACGACCCACACAAGAAAAGAATGAAAGACAAGACTCTCATTCAAGAAGATCACTCGAAAGAAAAGTTATCCCGCCATTAAAAGCTAATAATCCATCACTAACAGCAGCTGTGGAGGTAACAGAAATGCTCGATCTGCTATGGTTCGGTGTTGTTGTTGTTGCCTCAGATTCATCAGAATCTTTAACTTAACCAAAAAACTTATTGGCCAATATACAGAATCCTTATCTAAGAAGCTGTGTTCCTGGTAATTCTCAAAGACAAGTGCAGATTACAAAGGACATTTCCAGCAACAGTCAAATGAGTGGAAGAGTCGCACACTCGGGTCCGATGATGAAAAACCGGAATCTCAGTCGGTTAACATACGGGAAGGACAATGCAGCCGCTAGAATACCTACATGCAGAGCTAACTCGGTAGCACAAAGCGGTTATGATCAACAAATCTTAGATCAGCAAAGGAAGGATTTGAGATCATTCAACAGAGCTGACACTATGGATAATAGTAAAAGGCTAATCAAAATCCCAAATGACCAATCTTGGGTAAGTCATCTCAGAGATTCTCTTACAGTCAATACACTATTTTTTACTTATACAATGTCCTTAACCTTTCTGTCTCTGTCTCTGCACATACAGTATGAATCAGGGGATAGCAAAATCTACATGTCTGGTCCATTGTTGGCTCAGCCAAGTAAAGTTGATCAAATGCTGGAAGAACACGATAGGCAGCTCCAAGATTTCACCAGACAGAAAGCAAAACATTGCAGAAACTGAATCATGTTTCTTCTGTGTCTGAACGAATTGCTTATTTAGCTATCAAAGGACATAAACAGAGAACCAGTCGAGTCTTGCTGTGTATCAAGAAGAGTCTGATAAGGTTTATCTGGTTCGTAGATTTTTGAAAAATTTGTTTGTAATATAGAGATTTAAATATTACTGTTGGCTTATATAAAGCTCAACACTGTGATTAATTACATAGATATATGTATAACAATTTATACAAACTCATATAGAGTTTGGTATTTGTGTATGTACGTTTTCTTCATATATTTCAGAGATATGTACATACAAACATACATACATACATACAATTATATGTTTATGATAAGCTGGTTACATATTTACAAGTTACAATGAGTTTATAAGGTACAGTTCAGTTTATTTTTGACAAAAAAAAACATGAAATATCAAAACTTTGTTGAAGATTTGAAAGATAAAATAATTTTTTTGGAGAAATCAGATTAACTAATTTTTCTCATACACAGAAACTGTGTCAGAAGGTGTCCTAAGATTATTTTCTGATTATCATCATATTTCTCCAAAAATCTGATCTTTCATAAATTCAATAACTTTGGAAAAAGAAACTAAAATTCGAATTTTATGGATGAAGAATCAGAAAGAACGTAGCGAGTTGAAACTTTTATCGATCAATTGAATCTAAGAATCATCACATAATCGACAACTTTCATCATATTCTCTAAGCCCAAATCGATTATACTGAAAAAGAATTAAGAAACTAAGAAAAAGTAATTGAAAGTATGAAGAATTGAAGATGATAAAGCGGAAGATGAAGTATTTATAAGAGATTGAGAAGAAGCCCTAAATCTCGTTTTACTCAAAGACACAAAACATAAATCTTTTAAACTCTGTTTGGATACAAGTACAGTTTGAGTTCGGGACTGATTAGGATATAAATAGTTCAAGGATAATGTTCTATTTATCTTCCTCATTAATTACCAAATTTGGGCTAAGAGAGAAAATATTTATTTTTAATAAATTAAATTAGTACAAATTATTTAATAATTAGCCGTCTTAGCTCAGTGGTAGAGCGCGTGGCTTTTAACCACGTGGCCGTGGGTTCGATCCCCACAGACGGCGATGAAAATTGTCCCTTTTTGTTTTTGGTGTATTACCTTTATATACCACATCAAATGGGCTAACACACGAAATATAAGCCTTGGTAAATAAATATATATGGAATCCACTATTTATAATATGCATACATATGTATAACACACCTCATAAATGATTGATTCCTATCATTGTTGATTACCCATACCATATTATGACACAATTTTAATACAAATGATCTCAACTCACGCAGCTTCAACTACATGTATATAAACTCTTTAGTTAATTGTTCTTTTTTATAAAAGTTTTCTATTTAAATTGCAAGAGAATAAAAAATATTACAGGACCAAAAATCCAATAGACTAAGTATCTTTACACACACATTTACTAACCAAATATCAAGATTGACCAAATGTTTAATTTTTAATAATATTAGCCCAAGAAAAATCACCGATTGAAATACCTATATTATATCGGTTTTCTTCGTAACAGTGATATTAACGATGAGAATCAAATTGCAGATTTTCTTTTAGTATGAGAACCACCTTTAAAGCATTGTTGAAATTATTTTTTGGGTTGTGTCGCTGTATACTTGCAATATTCAATCTTGTTACAGATTAGACGATTAGCTTATGAAATAATGGAGTCTGCAGATTTAAAAAAGCTGGTGTAACATGAAGATTTCGCCTATCCCAATGAAGTAGATTGAAGCTTACTAAGCAATAAGGATAAGTTTCTTTGAGTGGTTTGGCCCAGAGTAATTTTGCAGAGAGATATGGACATCGTTCCAGTTCCAGGGAGACAAAAAGTTGGAGCTGAAGGCGAATATATAAGTTTCTTTAGTTAATTGTTGTTAAAATATTCACTTTCATTTGTTTGTTTTTAAATATTTTCACCAACTGTTACTAGAAAATACTTTAAAATCTTCACATTTTCTAATGATTACGAACATTATTTTCAATCAATAAATACATTTATTTATTACATGATTATACACAGTTAAAGGATCGTGAAATTTTATGAAAAAACTATAAAAAAAAGGTTTGACAACCAGGGATTAGACATGTATTAGATGAATGAAATAGTCTAAGAACACAAGATTTTGAAAATGTGTACCATATATATATATATATATATATATCATTATATTGAGAATAGTGACGACAAAAAAGCAGAAATGCTTATCAAGAATTTACGCAAAATCAAAATTTTCCTAACTTTTTTTTTTGGTGTGAAAGAATTTCCTAACTTTTCATTAAAAGCACTATGTATTGCAAATCAATATAGGAATTACGAGTACGTAATATTTTCTAGGTAACTGTGCCTTTTATTATAGTGGTCATAGTGAGGAAGTCAAGTCTTTTTTAAACTAATAATTTGAAACCCAATGAGAGTTGGTGTCTTATTCGAAAACATTAACAAAGAAAGAACAACTTAGAAGTTGAAGGAACTCAAATTCTTCCTGCACTCGAACAGCGAATCCGTGAAGGCCTGACATTTCCTTAGATTATTCCCTTCCATATTCAAGCTCTACAATATCAACAAGAAAAGGCACATTAAACAATATTGAATTTTGTAAATGATTATCGAATTAAGGTTCAATCAGGAACCTTAGCAACTTCTTTAATATTCTCTGCTACTACAACTTCTTGTCTAATGGTTCCATACCCAAAAGCAAAACCTGTTTTCGCTCGAGAACGACTTCTATGTTCAGTGTACTTTGGTTAGAGGACTTCATTTTGGTAATCACTGAAATTCACGTCTTATAGTGTTCCTCATAGTTCCTTCATTATTTATCTTATTCTATCATAAAAATATATGATGTTGTATTGTTTGTGTACATCATTTAATATTAACCAATCCAATGGTATTTATAGAATCTTATAGTGTAGCTATTGCTCGAGAATGAAGACTAATTAAACTATAGAGAAAACACCAATGATCTATCTTGACATTCACCAAGATTTGAAATATAACTAGCAAAGATCCTTTACCTAGGTTCACTGCCTCTAACTCTATCTAGGCCTCCTATTTGCAATGAATCTTAGAAGAATCTTGGAGTACTCACAATATTATAGTGCTTGTTTAATGTTTAGTCAGATTCTCAGGAGAAACATAGTCTATAAATGATTTCGATTACTAAAAGAATGTAAATTTAATCAAACCTTATTTTTGAAATATTATTAAAACCTCAGGAAATTTTTGAATAACATAACCAGAGTTATTTTAATTCAATTGGAAAAAGAGAAAAAAAAAATCTAAAAGTTTTACCTTTTCTTTTGTTGGATTTCTTTCTCTTTTAGGACCGAACCACAAAAAAAGAGAGATAGGGATAGAGATTAGAGACCAGAGAGATACGTGGAGACAACAAATAAAAAAAAGACAGAGATACGTAAAGAGATAACTGTTGGTTTCTTTCAGAGCTTTACTGTGTTGGTGTGTCTTACAATTCCTATGGAGAAGGGTTTATCGTCCGATCATGAGATTCCCAGTGATGAACGACGAGAACAGGATCTAGAAGAAACGGATCAGAAAAAAGACAAGAACGAGGAAGATGAAGATAAAGCAATAGAAGAAAAGAAACCCAGCGAAGTGGAGAAAGAAGATAAAGAAGATGATGATGGCGATGAAAGGGACGAGGAAGAAGGTAAAGGTTATATCTATAGGTTTCTTTCACGGGGAAACGTAAAATCACACTCATGCTTGTTATTGTGTATATGTACGTCAGTGTATAAGCAATCATGTCATCGATTTAATTCTCCTTGTTTTTCTTCAGATTCAAACTCAGGAGACCAATCAGATGAGTAAGTTCTCTTCTCCCATTTTAATTTCTTGAGTTTCGCAAACAATACTTCTACATGATGGTGCATCATATAGGCGTAGCCCTTGAACTATTTCAGCTCTGTTAGATTTTATTATCCCATGATAAATGTAAAGTTTATTATTAGATTTCAATTTACTAGATTGGTTAAACAATGTAGGGTTTCACTTTATTAGATGTCTCCAACGATAGATTCGCCAATTATTTATAGTAGCCGTACGTTGTGGAGAATGATTTGTCTTCCATATACTTCTTTCTTGGTTATGATTTTATGTAAGTGTAACAAATAGAAATTTAACTTAGCCAGCCTCTTTCTTTGCATTTGTCTTGAGACGTTAGAGTACAATAAAAAAAATCTATATGATCTTTGCTGTTTTAATTGTGTCTCATGTATTTTTTTCATAACCAGATTCATGGAAATTGATCTAGAAGAAATCCGCAGACAGGTTAAGTGTCCTATATGTTTAGGTAATTAACGTCATATCACTTTTGTTATCCTAAAACTTATAAGAATATTCTAAAGCTCCAAAGTTACTATACTTTCTTCGACCGGCATAAAAATTCTTGCATCTTCATGTAGGGAAATGGTTGCTCACTTTCTCATTATTCTACCACTACAACTCTTCACACTCTATTTATATACGCTTATTTGATAATTTTGTTTCGTGTTTTAAGGAATCATAAACAAAACAAGGACTATGATGAAATGCCTTCACCGGTTCTGCGGGAAATGTATTGAAAAGTCATTGAGATTGGGGTATCACTTCAAACTATTCGTTGTTCATCATTTCTTGGGAACCATTTTATGAATATTTAGCTGCTATTATTATTATTACAGGAACAACGAATGCCCTACTTGCAGAGCACATTGTCCAAGCCGGCGTTCTTTAAGAGATGATCCAAATTTTGATGCTTTTATTGCAATTTTATTCCCAAACATTGATAGCTATGAGGAAGAAGTAAATGCAACTTTATCAACATATTTTTTCTGCTTGTTTATTTATTAGACATTTGTGCTTTTTTAAATGCATTTGTTTGTTTGTTTAGGAGCTGAACGAAAAAGAAAAGGCTCGTACTAAAGAGGTCGGATACCCAAAGCAATCTATTTTAATTATGTATCTTATTTGATTTGTTACTGGAGCTGTTTTTTTTTTTTAATTCTTTGTCTACCTTGTTATGGCATTTTTTTTGTAGATTCAAGAGTCTATAGCTCAATTATCGGAACGAAGAAAACGAAATAAAGGGTCCAAAAGTCGTGGAATGGAATAAGAGGTGAAAACCAAGAATAAGAAACGTAGCCGGAGGGATAAAAGCTTGGAAGGTGATAGTAGAACCCTTGATCTCTCTTTTACTCAAACTCAAAGATAAAATCTTAAACCCTGTTTATTTGGATACAAGTGCAATTCCAGTTTGGGACTGATTACAATTATAACTCTTTTCCTTTCTTTTATTCAAGTATTCTTATATTTTCAAGGGGTTAATATTTTATTTTATTTTATTTTTCAAGAAAAATCAAAGGGAAAAACATTGAGAAAACTCTAGTTTTCAGCTCTAAAAATAAGTTGAGCGAACTATATTGCATGTACAATTGATACGAGACTCTCTTTAGAATCGGAGAAATTATCTGACATAATAAAAGAGAAAATTATACATTAGATTTATTATGCTTAGAGTACCTCCATCCTACCGATGGAGGTGAGATTGTTAATTAAATATATTAATAAAAGAGAAAAAAATGGGGAAAAAGTTGAGATATCGTATATAAAACAAGAAACTTTAGATACGTATCACTAACAGTTTTTACCAATTGTCAGTTTTTTATTGGTTCAATAATTTTAAACAAAACAAAATTTAAATATATAATAAATTATATTAAAAATAATAAATTTTTTTTTTTTGAAAACTCCCCCATCTACTCTCAACCGATGGGGATGCTCTTATATATAAGGGATATTAACTCAGATTTTGGGGGAAAAGTTTCTTTTTCCTCTGGTTATCTTCAAATACTATTGATTTAGGAATAATTATTCAAAGAATTCAAATAGCAGTTCAAATAGTTGGTTTTGGAGATTGAGAATATTTGTTAGATTCACATTAAATCGATCATAAAAATAATATGCATTTATAATTGTAGGCACCATTATATCATGGTGTTCTCATAAGCAGACACTCGTGGTTAATTTTTGAACCATTCTGAAATCATTGCACTTTATGGAATGAAACGAGAAAGAATTTGTATGGTTGACATCAATAAGTCAGTACATCCAGTTAAACAGTAGAATTAGCTTAAAACAGAACCTACTAACTTATATGAAAACGACATTGCATATGTGACCTAGTAAAACAAATGATCTATCAAAAATGATAGAATCAACCATATATCCCTCAAAGTTATTTTTGTACATCAAAGAGTTCGAAAAGAATAATTAAAGTGAGATAATGCTACTGACAACAATAGTAACACTCATCTCTAAAATAAGGTTTGCATATAAAGGTATAAATGTAGATAAATAAACGTCCACTGTTGTTACAATTGGAAGAAGGTAAATTTTATCTATAGGCTTGAAATTTTACAATTGCTTATTTATTTATAGCCAGGTAATTATTTATAAGTCAATTCAAATTGTTTAATTAATTTTGTATGTAATGATTGTGTAATTCATGCAATTTTATGGATAATGATCTAGGATGAATCTATAAGGCGGTTCAATACCCAAATATGTTTAGGTATTTAATCTTTTTCTTGAATATTTTCTGAATCAAGTCAGATCACTTTTGTGAATGCAACTTCTTTGAGATGTTTAAACCTAGATAGAAGTTGGTTGTTATCGGGTGAATGATTCAGAATGTGGTCATGGCTATCTCTTGATCTAGAGGTGTTCTGGTTTGATATTGTTTTTTTACGACTGGCATGTTTGATGAATCTTAGAGTTGGTGGTCTTTGGACGAGTGGTTTTGTCTAAAGGCGGCTTTGTGTGGATGTTCTCATCTCGTGATGAGTCTTCTTGTCTATCTTTTGTTCAACTACGTTCTTGACTCTCTTTCTCTTCCTTTGCTGCACTTGATTTTTGGTTTGGTACCGAAAGAGTAAAAGCAGGAAAAAAATTCGACGAAAAATGTAAGAGTTATAGCCTTTCTATCTATTTTTTTCTTATTTAATTAAATATATTTCTATTTTTTAATTTAATAGGATATTGAATTCAAATATTAAATTAATTTTTCTTTTTTTTTCTGTATAATGTGATATATTATGCAATTCTCAAATTTGACTGAATGAATGAAAAGGATTGCCTCTGCTTAAATAGTTTCAATTCATTGGCTAAATTAAATTTGAATGAATTTACATTTTCTTAGTAATCAAAATAATTTCTAGACTATAGGGATGCCAAGTGATCAAAAGAAGAAACAAAACATCATGAATCGATTTTAGTTTTAACCGATAATATTGGGAGAATAGTGAAAAGTTTTCTAGTTATAGTACACCGTCAAAAGATGATTAATCCAACCATAAAGAAACTGTGTCAAAAAAAATTATTATATGTTATAATATATTGGCAATCTTTATATTCAAAAAAAAAAAACTCATAATCAGGCAAATCCTAATCTAATATATCCCTTTTTGGGCGTTCTATTTCATAAATTATAATCACATATCATAATATAATTTAAAAAATACCCATAGTTTATGTTTCTATTTTTATGTTAATAATTTTTTGTTGTTCCATAATATTATTGGTCAATATAATGTTTAGCTTCGATCATTTATCATCTCAAATCAATAGTCTATAAATTATCTATATTATTAAAAGAAAGTGTAAATTCATTCAATCAAATTTACCAGTGAATTGGAAAACCATCGAATCAGAGGCAATAGTTTATTAAAAATTTTTAATAAAATTGCATATATTGTTCAGGAAAAAAAAACTTAATATTTGTTTTAAAATTCAGTATCGAACTCAGTAAATAATAATGAAAATGTTATTAGTAATTTAGTACTAATTAAATAAGAAAAAGGGCTAAAATTCTCACCATTTCTTCCTTCGATTTCTCTTCTCTGTATCGGCACCGAACCAAACGAAGCATAAGGAGAAGAAGAAGAAGATAGAGAGAGACGTAGAGAGATATAACTTTTGGTTTTTCTCTTAGAGAGAGTTTTTGGAAAAAGATCACTGTTTTCTTACAATGTCTGTGAAGAAAAGCTTCTCGTCGGCTGGAATTCCCGATGAAGAAGACCAACGAAACGACCGATTTAACCCGGAAGATGAACAGGAACCGGAGAAGAAGAAAGACCAGAAAGAGGAAGACGAAGGTGAAGAAGAAGAAGAAGTTAAGCCCAACGAAGCAGAGGAAGCAGAAGAAGAAGAAGAAGAAGAAGAAGAAGAAGAAGAAGAAGAAGAAGAAGAAGAAGAAGAAAATGAAGATGATGACGTCGATGCAGATGAAGATGAAGAAGATGAAGAAGAAGCAGAGGAAGACGAAGAAGAGGAAGAAGAAGGTAAAGTTTGGTCCTTTGGGTTTGAACTCTTCGTGGAAATGTAAAATCATATGCTTATACGTGAGAGTGTGTTGTTGTTTGTTCATTTGATTTATTTGGTTCTCTTTTTGTTTATGTCAGATTCTAAGGAGATAATTCCATCATTGCTATCAGAAGACCAATCAGAGTATGATTTTTCATTTCTTTACTCTGCTTTCTGTAATGGGTTCACTTTCTCCCTTTTTCAATTTTGTGGCTCTACCAAACAGTTTTCTATTTCAGTTATATGTTGAAATTTCTCTGTTTGATTTAGCTATCTGATGATACATTGTGTAGCGTTTGCATGTTGTAATTCCTTTCCTATACCTGCTTAAAAGTCAAAACCACTGTAAAGTTTCTAGCTTGATTTATAACAGCCACGGTGGAGTATGATTTCATGCTTCTGAGTTTTTGTTAGTTTATTAATATGGAAGATTCTGTTAAAGTCGACTTTATTTTTGTCTTGTGAGATAGATTCTTTACATAAAGAAGCTTGATGGGTATTTGTTTCTTGATTGTGTTCTGTAATTTTTTTCTTGCAGGTTTATGGAGATTGATCTAGGGGAAATTCGTAAAGACGTGCAGTGTCCGATATGCTTAGGTATTTACTTTCTTCTTAAATATTTTAGTTAGAGTCAGATCACTTTTTGGTACTCATACAGTAGCTTGTTGGGGATGAAACTTATTCTAAAGCTCCAAAGTAATTAATTCTTCTGCCGGCTTCTTTTAGATAGTTTGCAATGTGTAAACGTGTCTCTACTCTATTGAAGGAAATTGTTGCCAACTTTCTCATTGTCCAGAAGACTTTCTAGTTTAAGCTCCATTAGTACATTATGCTTTATCTGGGTAATACAAAGTTTTGTTGTACTCCTGTTTCTAGGAATTATCAAGAAAACAAGGACTGTAATGGAATGCCTTCACCGTTTCTGCCGGGAATGTATTGATAAGTCAATGAGATTGGGGTATGGCTCCAAAAAATTTCAAAAGTCTTATCTGTGTTTGCCTGGTTTCTTTTCTTGCTTCAGTTCTATTCCACTTTCCACTTCATTCTCTGGGGAGCCATAGGTGTTGGCTTTTATGAGTCTTTGTTCTGAGTTTATATATTAACTGAAATTTGCTATTGCAGAAACAATGAATGTCCTGCTTGCAGGAAACATTGTGCAAGTCGGCGCTCTCTAAGAGACGACCCAAAGTTTGATGCTCTTATTGCCGCTTTATTCACATATATTGATAGTTATGAGGAAGAGGTAAATTCATCTTCATCAATTTTTGTCTGCTTGTGTATTTATGAGAGATTGGTCCTTTTTAATGCTTTTCTTTTTCTGTTCAGGAACTGGCTTTTCATGAAGATGAAAGAGCTCGTAATAAACAGGTCGGATACCCGAGGCATTCTGTGTTGTGGATAATGTTGTTATTTACCTTATTTAACTGTTACCGGAGCAACGTTTGTAAGTATAATTTCTACCTTGTTATGGCTTTTGTGTAGATTCAAGCATCTATAGCTCAAATATCACAGCGACAATCTGAGGCTCTTGTGAAAAGACGATCTTTTGGTAAAGAGGTAGCAGTCTTATTGAGATCACAGCGTATTGCTAGTGGCTCCAGAAGGAGAAGGAACTCTAGAAACATGGAACAACAAAACGCATCAGAAGCTCATGACGATGATGATAGTGATAATAATTACAACAACGGAAGAGACAAAGATTCATCTTCAGATGACCGTGGTACAGAAGTCCGGCAGAGAAAACGAAGGAAACGGTCTACAAATCGTTCAGCACAACACCCTTCTTCATCAGGTGCAAACAACAACAACAATGGTAACTGCGCAGATAACGACACAGAAGTGACTAGAGACAGCAAATCTCCTGGGCTTGTGTGGAATCCGGAGATACTTGCTTGGGGAAGAGGCGGTACAAGAAGTAACACAAGGCATGGGAATAATACCCCAGGAGGTAGTAGTAAGAGTATAAGGAGTGCTCGCGTGAATAGACTTGTTGAATACCTAAGCAACAGCATAGATGGAAACATTGTTGAGGTACCAAAGAAAAGAAGCAATGATTCTCTTTGATTCTTTTTGGTGACCTGTGTATTCAAATTGCAGTTATTTTGGATCTTGATTAAACTTACTCTCTCTTTCTCTGCAGGTAGATATTCATCTTAAGCTTGTCTCACTGGATACAAAATGTATACCAGATTTACCGCAGCCATATCTCTGTTGCCGACCCACTTTGCTTGTAAAACAGCTTCGCGAAGTGAGTATTTACCTCTCTCTCTCTGTCTCTTAACATTAGGCTTGTCATAGTAGAAAGTGGTCAGTCTTCCATATTCATTTCATATGCATAAAGTTTGTAACATATATAAACGCCAAAGCTCTTCAATATGATTCAAGAACAAAAGATGATTTCAGTATCACATACGCTAATATCTTGTGTTCATTCAATTTTGAACAGTTTGTGGCACTTCAGGTGCATTTGAAGACTGAAGAGGTTGAATTGTTAGTAAAAAGAGGAGGAGAAGCTCAGGCAATAGAGAATATTCCTATAGCGACTTCAGTTTCAACAGTGGCACCCAAAGATGATCTTCCCGTAGCGACTTCAGCTTCAGCAGCGGCATCCAAAGATGATCTTCCTATAACGACTTCAGCTTCGGCAGCAGCATCCAAAGATGGTCTTCCTGTAACGACTTCAGCTTCGGCTGCAGCATCCAAAGATGAGATGCAGAGTCTGGAAGACTATGAAACATTGTCGAAGTTCAAAGTCGATTTCATTTCAAGCCATGAACAACATTTGGTAGCTGTCGTTAATAATAATGATCTGTTGTCTTATATTGTTCATTTTAATCCAAGTATGATTCAATTTGCTGAAACTTTTTCCTTACTTGGTATCTTCCTTCAGATCATAGCTTACCGTCCGAAGCAAACCGAGTGATGAAACTTGGAGCCTGAAGAACCTGCTGCAAACAATGTAAAAATATAAAAAGATGGATCATGGCTTGTTTAACAGTTTGCTAGATTATAGATCTCAGTTGGTTTATGATTTTAATTGTTTAAATTCTCTGGTTATTTACATTTGTGAGTCTGTGACATACTTTTTTTTTTCTTACTCATTGTAGACGTTGTTTAGTATTTACTGAGCAAGTTTTTGTATGGAAAACTTCTTTTTTTTTCTCTATATCAGTCGAGCTTAAAACACAAGAAGATTTGACTACTGACTCATTTTACAAAGGAGACTAAGCAATTTCTGCTGTTGCTTAGTCTTTTTACATTTTATAAGCTACCTCATGTGAGTAGAATCATCATCATTGTTTTCCTCTCGATTCTTCTGATCACTCTAAGCTTTGGTGACTTTGGTTTTGTCTTCTCCTTGGTCGACCTGTGTTTAATTGATGTAATATTTTCATTTTTAACTCAGTGTAGGTAAAAACAAGAGAAGAGGAAAAATCAACTCCTGATTTGGATAAAAACTTACTTCTGAGGTAAAAAAGGTTTGTTGAAGTTTGGCACTGGTCTGGCGTGAGGAACCATTGTCCTTCTCAGTTGTCTCAGAGCTCTCTCTTCCTCTACCTAACAAGGTTAAGGTACAATTCATTTATTATCATTATCTTTTCTTGGATGCATATGTATTTGGTAATAGATATATATTTTATTATTATACCATTTTTGGGGCTTCAGTCTCTTCGCGGTATCTCTTGTACATCATTTCCGTCTCTTTGATCTGGTACCAAAGAATATAGAACAAGTTAGTAGAGAAATCAAGAAGTTCTGCAACAAAACTTAATTTAAGTTTGCTGAAAAATACTTAGAGAAGCTTACTTTATGGTCAAAATCTGCCCTTTCCACAGCCCGAAGGTTCACATGGAGATTAAACTCTTGAATTTCTGTAAGGTCTTCTTACTTTCTCCATAACAGGAATTGGATCTCTGAGTTAGGTGAGAATTCACACAAATCACTTCGACCTCTTAGAAAATGTAGAGGAAGCTGAAAATCTGCTGATAAAAACAGCTTAAGAACACTCAGTTACTCTTTCATCACTGGTTGTGCTCTGAAGGCTCTTATGTGAGCATCTACTCTTTCTATTCTAATTATCTCTTCAATCTTTTTGCATTTCATCTTCGTGCCTAGCTAGACTCTCTAACTGGAATGGTTCTGTTTTGGTGCATTGCTTAGGCTCTGGTTTTGGTGGGATATGAGTTGTAACATCATGCTGTGGTTCGGTGAGATGAGGCCTCCAATCACTATGCTATGGAAGAGGAAAGCATGAGATGTTTCAGTTACAGAAAAAATTAAGTCTTTCTGAGTAAGTCAACAGGAAAACGAACAAAAGCTCTATAACCTTAGACATTTCTGTCGAGACTACTGAGGATGTCTCTGCATGCTGGCTAGCGCGTACCATTGTTTCTAGATGGAACTCCTGCAGCAGTATGACGTATTAACAGTCTCACTCAGAAAATAATATGGATGTGTTTGAATCTCCTCCAGATGATCAGAGTAGTTTAGCTGAAATTTTGGAGGATGTGGTGTACTTCTTTGTGCTGCTGGCAAAGCTGGAGCTGCCAAAATCTGTATCAAAAAGCTCTGAAGTGTTCTTAAGCCTCAAAGAACGAACTCTCTGAGATGTCACAAAGTCTGATTCCTTGGGCCTTGTCAATGTCATTGACTTAGGTTGGTTCTGGACAAGGAAAAACAGCAGTGTTTAGGAATCTAACTGAAGAAATTCCAAGAAAAAATTGAAATGATAAAGAGAGGAAAGGGCATGAGCATGAGCCGAGAATATAACATTTTTCAGTAATCATATTTGCTTTATTTCCAAGTGACATTGAAAAATTGCATGAAGAGACCAAAGCTTGGTAATAAAGGCATTTTTCGTATATATTCGTATATTGGAAAAATATTCGGATTCAAAATTCGGGTCGGATATATATGATTGGAGAAATTTAGTTGTGCATTGTACCATCACTAAAGATTTAGGTTCCAATTTGAAGAGTATTTCGTCGAGAAGATGCAAAGGTAGGCCAATCATGATCAGTGTTATATCAAAGTGAGAATTTTTCATTTTCTCAGATTGATTAAAAGATTAATTTTGATTAACACTAAGTCTGTTTTAATTCAAGAATTTTTCCTCATTGAATTCATTTTTCTTACATAGCCTTTTGTTATGTATTTACAATCTCATGTGCTGTAAAACATTATTTTCTTTTTTTGTCAACAGTAATAAATTAATTAAAATGGTTAAGAAATTCAAGTCGACGGTATAGAATTTACGTACATGGCAATACGTACTAATTTATCTGCTTTTAAATTTAAATTAAGAAAAATTAAAGAGAACAAGAAAAATACAAAATTATTATTGACCCTCTTAAAATTAACTATGTATATAGAGAAAACAGACCAATGTGCCAGTGTAAACACCATTTTGAATATTCCATCTCTTTTATTACAAAAGATGTTTAAGATTTTTACGCACATATTATAAGTTATTATAATGCATTTTTAACTAAAATATTATTATATACAAAATGGTCAAATATATATATATATATAAAGTGTAACATCATGTCGAAAAAAGAAAGAGTAACATCATTTTGAGAAACAAAAAAATATATACTTTAGTATAATAATAATATATATATAAGTTAACTCTCTCTTTTTTGTTAAAGAAAATAAGTTCAACTCATGTTTTTCTAATTAAGTTCAACTCTCCTCCGATTATTGAATATGAAGAGATTATATCTGTCTTAAGTTCTCCTAGCTAGCTAGATTCATTCGATTTGTATTGTTTACATTGTCATAAATACGTATACGATATCGATGCCCAACTATCAAGAAAAACAGAAATTAAGTTCATGATATTTACATGAATAATACTAATTCCCTATATATAGACCTTCTTATATATCAAATTAGTCCAAGGTTTTGTCGCATCCACATCAATTCAAAGTTTAGAAATGGGTAAACACACGAATAAATTAGTCGTGCTTTCACTACTACTACTTCTCGTGATCTCCGATCACAATAGACTAATAATTGAGGTTCACTCGTACGTACCATTTTGTGCATACACATATGATTTCTTTTCTTACTGTCTTGAATTTCTCACTGGTAATTTCTACAAACCCGATAAAAAATGTTGTGTCCATATTGTAAAACTCAACATAATTGCAAAACACAAAAAAGAGAATCCGAGGCTTTTGTGTAATTGTATTGAGATGATGACGAGAGGTTACACGCCTCCAATGTTGGCTGATAAGATCCAACAGCTTCCTCTTCTCTGCAACACACATCTAAGCTTCCCTATATCTTCTAGCATGGACTGCTCCACGTAAGTATATAAGACCAAAATATTATTTAAACGGCAAAAAAATCATTTCTTAAATAGATAGTATATAGATTAGGTAGGGTTTCGACTCGGGGTCATTTGGTAGTAAACATATTGATATAAACATATTGTTTGAATTATGCAATCATTTAGTTGGTCAAAGACTCAAAACCAATATTGATATATATGATGTGTTTCATTTGATTATTTTTCATGCAGGGTTTAAATGTTGGAGTTGAGTGGCCAATATGTTTTGCAAGGTTCTAAGAAAACGGATCTATACATGTATGAATATTTTGTTTTGATTTTAACTCAAATGTTTTTCAGTTTTTGTGGTTTGGTTTAGAGAATGTATGGCAACCAATTTAAGATAGGTTGGCGTAGTTTTTTTAATTTTCGAAATTAATTTTTCCTAAAAGATTTTAAGTTTTGATTTAGATATTTTTGGGTTGGATATTTGATTAAAAGAAAAGGAAATCATTTTAATTTTTAACTGAATAAAAGCTTAGTCCATTGCTCAATGGGGCTTTCGAGTGATATTTTTTTACGGAGATTTTAAATCTTAGCAAGAAATCAGGTTTTAGAAACTTAAAATCTTATAGAAGAATGATTATATTAGATTACTACTGTTCGAAGAATAAAGCCACATCTCTGTATCTAGTTTTTTTATTACAAAGTTTCCTCTACAACTATCCTTGAGTCCTGACCATTTAGATCTAGAACACTTAAAATAACACATGTAAATAAGTCTAGAAATACAAAATCTATACAGAAACCGTGACTCGATATCAGAACGCCACCTCCTACTCAACTGCATGAACCTCTCTTGTGTTCTTTCGCCACGAATTCTTCTCCTTTGTTCTCTTCTTCACTCTTTTTTTTTTGTCAACATTGTCTCCTTCTTCACTCTATCATCCATTATTTTCTTTTATTCCTTTAAAATGACATAATTACTAATCATTTCAACCCTCATAATGATTAAAACGAAAATATGAAGTAAACTAATAACCAAAATCTGAAACAAATGTCAACTTTACATCAAACGAAATTATTAGTAGCTTAATAGGAGTAGTTTTTTTTTTGTTTCTGGTTAAGACGTAAAAAAAAAATTATTAACAGCTTAATAGTATTTTTCTTATCTTTATCAAAAAGAAAATACTATAAGCTGACTAATCATTTCGTTTAGTGTTGTGTTACCTTTTATTTAAAATTTTATTTCATGTTTGAATTTATTCGTAAGGTTGTATATATGAGCCAAAACTAATTAATGTTGTTCATTGATCAATAGTCAACAGAGAAGAAAAAATTGCTCCATTTTTAATATGCTGTTTTAGATTTTTATTTTTTTGTTTTATTTTATTTTTAAATAATTTATGCGATTGTTTATGAATATGTTTTATATTTTTATTGTTAGCTAAAGTACTCTTAATTAAATATTAAATAATATTTGAATAGAGAAATGAACAACATTAAGACACCAGAACTACTTTCATCATAAAATCTCTTTTATTAATAAAAATAACAATACAATTAAAAAAATGATTCATTTCCATACCATTAATTTTTATAGTTACACAAAAATTTCCACACATCATTACAACGTTACCCATCAAAACATAATTTATTTCCAAATCACTATAAAACGTCTTAATATTTTCTATTTACTATTTGTGGCGGCATCTCTATTGTCTAACCATTCCACAATGTATACACTAACGCGTATATATATAGAGACAATAAGCTAGCTATCATTTTATCTTACACTTATCTCTTCGAATCTCTCTCTCTTTCTTTCCAAACCAAAAAAAAAAAACAAGACAGAAAAGTAAAAAAAACAAAACTCTCTTACTCTAATTCTTGTCTATAGCCACAGAGACATGGACGTCGTCGGAAGACCAACGGTGGATATCCCACCAAGAAAGCTTCTTTCTTCTGCCAAGTCTCCATCATCCACTTCAAGCCCCCGCCGTGACAACAATAAAGATCATTGTTACGACTCTGACTCTGATGATCCTTACGCCGGAGACCATTTCCGAATGTATGAATTCAAGATCCGGCGATGCACACGTAGCCGTAGCCATGATTGGACTGACTGTCCTTTCTCTCATCCCGGTGAAAAAGCTCGTCGTCGTGACCCTCGCCGGTATCACTACATCGGCGAAATTTGCCCTGAGTTTCAACACGGCGGCGATTGTAGCCGTGGTGATAAATGTAGCTTTGCTCACGGTGTTTTTGAGTGTTGGCTTCATCCAAGTCGTTACCGTACGGAAGCTTGTAAAGACGGTAAGCATTGTAAAAGAAAAGTTTGCTTCTTTGCTCACTCTCCACGTCAGCTTAGGATTCTTCCACCGCCTCCTCCGGAGGATTATATCTCTGGAGGCAGTGGATCTCCGGCGTCGGTGTTAAGTAATAGGAATAATCGGTGCTGTTTGTTTTGTACTCACTCTCCGACGAGTACTGTCTTGAGTTTATCAAGATCACCGTCGTTGTCTCCGCCTATGTCTCCTGCTGATAAAGCTGCTGCGCTTTCACGGCTAAGTCGTCGTTATTCTGCCGCCAATGGATATAAGGAAGAACTTAATGATCTGATTAGTTCTTTAGATTCCTTTAGTCTCGCGGAAGCACTCACAGCTTCTTCATCGTCTCTGGTCACCATGCCAGTTTCCACGGCGGCGATGATTGCATCATCCTCGAACCTTAGCAACTACCACCACCGTCTTCCACCGTGGCTTGATGTCGGAGAAAGAGATATCCAATTGCAACATAGTTCTTTACAATTTGCTCTTTCACCTTCTACTCCAAGTTACCTTCATGGCCAGATTCAGCAGCCGTCGCCGAGCTTTTTCAGCGGTGAATTCACACCACGTGGAGGCCGGTTAAGCCATTTCACGGCGGCTGTAACTGCGGAAGCTAGGAATAAGAATAGCTTTGAAGTTGGTTCTAGTGGCGATCTTGATCTTGGATGGGTGAACGATCTCTTAACATGATTATTGTGATGTCAATCAGAGATTATTTCCGATGATAAGAAATATACGGCGGCGGCGGAGTTGTGTTGTGGAACCATTGTTTATTGAAAAATGCAAAGTTTTATGATTTTTCCATAAGAGCTAATTAAGAGTCTGTACTATGTCGTGCTTTATTTTCTTTTTCAAATGTAAGTTAATATTTGAGTCAATAATTTGTATTTATGATCTCTTGGAATTTGTATTATCTACAATATTGGGACCGAGTTTCTATGTAATGTTTACTTCGAAATATTCTGTTTATAATAAAAAAAACTTTGTACATAATATATCTCTTTCCATTCTTTAAAGTTCAATACCAAAAAAAACTATACTTAATAGATTTTTGTTTTAAAGGTGTGTTGTATAATATGAGTTCATAAGAAGTCTATGTTTTCCATTTATGCAAATTGAGCAAGAGAAACTTTAACATAGTATTTCGCTCGTGCAATAACACTAAGAGGAGAGTATATATAACGTTATTGTTTGTTGATTTAGTAGTAGGCATAAAACCCAATATCCGAATCCGAATCCGAACCTGACCCAAAGTAAAGAGTTCGAATCAGGTATGGATATACGAAAATACCCGATCGGGTATATATTTTTTACTCATCGGATACTCGTACCCGATCGGGTATACCCGAATAACCCGAACCAGCCGAACTCTACCCAAAGTAATCCAAACTTGTATAAAACTTAAATGTTTCAGTTTTTCTTATTTTAATTTTCATATATGTTAATTTTCATATGTTAGTTTAGTTATATTATATAATTTTTATTTAAAATTTTTTGTTATTTAATATTAAATGTTTCATAAATTCAAGAACAAATGAAGAAATAAATTTTGTGTTTTTGTTTGGTGGTTTGAATTTTATGGATTAATTTTGATATTCTATCTAATTTTAATAAATTTGGGTTGATTTCAAAAAAAATAGTGAATATATATGAATATATATTAGTTTTTAAGTTTAATTCAAAAATTATTTGAGTTCGGGTATACCCAAAAATACCCGAATCCGATAGGTGTTTAACCGAACCTGATCCAAAATTCTAAAATATCCGATCGGGTCCTATATCTCTACACCCAAACACCCGAACATCCGAAATACCTTAGCTAAACCCGATCGGATATCCGAACGTCCAGTAGCAAGTAGTATGTATACTATTACTATAATATTATTATGATCCACTATTATTAAAAATAATATCCGATACTATATTTTCCCCACTCCTAGAGCACTTTGTTTCCTAGGAGACATACTTATCTGAAGGACAGCTGTATATGCAAAGAGGTGTTTATTACTAATATAATACTATTATTATTATACATACGTGTGTATATGTACATGTGATCATGTGCAAGTATATTACATAAATAGATAAACATAATAGCAAATATACAAAAGTGAACTGTGTCGGGGTGTGGAGGTGTCACGTGGACCGCATGACCCACCAAGAGTTAGTTCCCATTCTCCTCTCCATGGGTCGATCAGTCCTTTAGATGTCTCATTGGAGACATATTTCACCATCATGCATTATATCATTTACATATGTGTTTAGAATCAGGACAGTGGGCCAATAACACAATAAAATGGACCCTAAATAAGCTTGGATTTAAATACTATAGGTACATGGAACTCCAACCATTTACTTCTTGTTGTAGAGTTTGGTTCATGCATGTACTTATCTTCCCATCTTTTTCGTCAATTTTCTTTTGAGGTGTGAGGACCACGATATAGATGAATAATACAATGCGATGGGAGTAAAAATCTAAAAACAAATTTGAATTCGATTTTTAGTAGATGTGATCTACATTAGTTATACAAGATTTTCTATATATTAAGGATATATACAAGGAAATTTATCTTTTCAATCCTATTTTCCATGCCAAGGATAAACATTGGTTATACAAGATTCTCAATATGTCGATGATATATAGCCAAATAATTTGATATAAGATCAAAGTTTTGGACTAAATTAAAAAAAAACATCATATATAATCACGGAAAATCTATATAGTTCTACATTTCATCACTCTGTACATATATATATATATATATTTATTTGTAATAAGCTGAAATATTACTATATATTTATATATTAGTGGTTCATTTAGAATCATGCATTCAATCTATCTGGTCTATAATATCTTATGTATGTACATTTATCTGTTGCAGAGATTTATAAAACTCCGTTCCACTCACTGGCCTGATTAGAGATGAATTCAGTTGTGTTGTCATCACCAGCTTGAAGCCACTATAGACTGCTTCATATCATATTATTCGATAAATACATGCTTTATGAAGCGTGTAGCCATAATATTTTTTTCTTAATTTTTTGTTGCGATTTGTACGGTTTTCCATCTTGCAAGATTTTCTCGGTATTTTTTCCAAAGCTTCACTAATATATATATATATATATATGCCGGAATGGCCTCGCTTCATTTTTCCATTTGAAATTTACTTTTTTTGAACTGTCTATTAAAAAATTCATGTTTTATCATATCTAAATAGCTTTGCGTATACCCTATTTTCTATAATCGAAACCAAGACAATTGAGGAGATTTCAAGGTACTAGTCTTGATATCTGTTGTAGCTACAACATGATCCATCTTTTGATCTAATGGAGTGTTGTTATTTGATCTACTTGACATCCTTCAAGTGTCGAGTTGTAAGGGACTTCTTCAGCTTTTGGCAATTCTAATTATGCATTATTTTATCTTCCTTTTCCCATTCTCTACTTATTCCAAAGAATTCGATTACTAGCTAACAGCTTAATACTCAGGAGTCAGAAGCATTACGCTTGGACCCTCTTTATCTTTTTCTGTTTCTTTTGTTAATTGGTCTTTTTGGTATTTTATTGATTTTTAAAGAAAAAAAACCAAGTCATAACCTCTATCTTTTTGGGATGTACAACCTACTTCTTTGATAGTGTAGAAAAGTATCGGCCAAAAACATTTTGTAATAATTTATTGACGAATAAAGAAAGATCATTTATATTCAGAAGAAGCAGTACTCATGGTATGCATTTCTTCATCCACAATATATAATCATGCCTTTACTTATTTGTCACATTATGAGATTTTGCCTGAATGTTACTACCCATGTTTTCATTTTTTTTTTCTTTTCTTTCTGAAGATTCTAACAAGAGAATATCAGACATTACCTGAGTTGTAGATTGTACTTGCTGCGGACATGTAAAAGCATCATGAATTTATTTTCACGATTCTTCCACCTAATCTGTGCCACACCGCAATCTAACTAGAAAAAATTGTCTTATAAGGACTTTTAAAAGTATAGTTTGTGAAATTGGTACTTTTGTATTCATTTGCTAAGTACGTACTTTTTACATGTTAAATACTATGATTATATTTAATTCAGATTTATCTTAAATTTTAACTTAGAAAACAATAGATGTATTCAATTTTGATTTACTATTAAAAATGGGAAATAAAATATCTCGATCAAGAAAAAGGTACTTAAAGTTAATTTTTTTAATGGTTCATGACTTAATTTGGATTTATTCATAAAATTAACATAAAACATAATATTAATTTGATAAAATTAAGTATATCTTATATTTGTTTTCTGGTTCTAAATATTCTTTTAACATATACATATATATATATATATTACTAATGGTATGTATATGAGACGATGTTCGTTGAGTGCTTATGTTGTTCTTCTTGGGGATCACCGATTTCGATTGTGGAAAACAAAAAGAAGGATATTGATTCACACTTTTTCCACTGAAATCGAATATAGAGCCATGACCTATATACTTTACAGGAAATCAAATAGCTTATTCGGTTGTTTGATGATATTGGTGCTCGGCTCCTCCCACCATATAAGTTATTTTTGTGTTAAGCCGCAATCTATATTGTGGCTAATCCAATTTTTCATGAACATAAGAAGCATATATATTGAGCGATATTAGTATAGTGTTTGTAACGCTGTTCGTGAAGGGTTGATAATTACAGCTCACAACCGGCTGACATTCTAATCAAGGCACTTAGTCGTCTGTCGTATGATTTCTTGATATCCAAGTTGGGTGTTCATAATCCTCACACACTCCCACTTGAGGGAGAGTATTAAGAAATATTAAAGTAAATATTTAGATAAAGAATATGTAATTAGAGATAACTTATACTTCTATTATTATTTAGCTTAAGTCGGTTTATCCTCTTGTATAAATAGACTTGTATCATGCATGTTCATTATTTAGTAACCAAATCTTAAATCAAACCTAGTTTACACATAGATGGTGAATATTTGATAATTGATGGTAAATGGGTGGTGAATGGTGAGGATATAGATGGTGGATTTCGGGCTGGTCGATGGTAAGATCATGAATATGGGCCGTGATTTCATATAGAAGAAAACGATTTTAGAAGAAGAATTTTCACATTCTTTTAACAAAAGATTTCTACGGTTAGTTTATTAGTTTTGGACTTGATAATATTTTAAAATTAAATATTAACATATATGTGATTTTTCTATATTCAGTTTCCTTATTTTCACATTTTGAATCAATATTTATGGAAATTCAAAAGTTATCAGAAAATACATTTTAATATGTATTCTAACTTTTTGAACAACTAGAATAATTAAAAGAATACACATTCTAACTTTTGAAGAATAAAGATATATTTTAGAATACATATTCTAAATTTAGAATACCTATAACTGATAAAATATGTATTTTAAATTTAAGAATGCATATTATAAAAAATATTAGAAAACGAATTCTGAAAAATAGAACTTATATAAATAAAAGAATAACTATTCAAATTTTTGTTGAACATTACCAAATATTAGAATATGTATTCTAAATTTTGTAGAATATGACTAAGTGTTAGAATATATATTCTAACCATGAAAGTACGCATTCTAAAATAAATTTCAAAAATTGTTTCTATTCTGCTAGTTTTTAATAACATTATTTTATTAGAATGAGAATTTTTTATATAAAAAAAGATATAAATGAACAAAATTTTATTAGAAATCTTATATCCAAATTCCTAAAGAAATGGGTCCGGAATAATTTTGTTTTTTTAAAATAAACCAATAGATAACGTCAGTGATGATCTGTTCTATCTTCTTCGTCTACGTCTCTCTCTGCTCGAGTCGTGTGCCTTTCATTATGTCAAAAAACTCAATAGAAGAAATTCTAACATCATCTTCTCCAAAACGAGAACAAACCCTAATTTTAGATTAGATAGATAGAGAATAAGAATATGTGGGGAGTTGGAGGAAATTACTATTGGCGAAAGAGGAACAACAACAACAATGGAGGAAGCGAAGCGATCATTGTGGTTTTTGCTTGGATGTCTAGTGAAGAACGAAATCTCAAGAACCATGTCGATCTTTATTCTTCTCTTCTTTGGGATTCTCTCGTTTGTCATTCTCAATTCCTCAACATGTTCGAATCTTCTTCTCTCTGTTTTCAATCAAAAGATCCAATCTTGATTGAATCTTGATTTTTTTTTATTTATAGGTTTCTTCCAGATAAAGCTGCTGATTTAGCCTCTAATGTTGTGTCTGAACTTGTAAAGGTAAAAAGTTTCGTTTTTTTATTACATGTGAAACTGTGGTTCTTATGATATGAACTTGAATGTTTTGTTTATCTAATTAATCTCATAAGCTTAGTTTAGTTCTGGGTTTGATGATATATTCAGGAGCTTAAAGTAAAGCCAGTTCCTTTAGTGTTTGCTTCTTTCTCAGGTGGTCCTAATGCTTGTATGTATAAGGTTCTTCAAGTAAGGTTCCTTTAAATATTCTTTCTCAATACTTGATTTAAAAATTTACTGTAAGAATATCCAAGATCCTTCCTTTTTGTAGATACTTGAAGGAATATGTGAAACAGGAATAAATAAGGTATGCCATAGTTATTTACATTCTTGTTAATGATTAAACTTGATGATTCTTAGGTTAATGTGTTTTCTTGGTTCATCTCAGGATGATTGTAGAATGGTTAGAAACTGTTTCTCAGGCTTTATCTATGATTCATGTCCTGTGGATTTCACTAGCGACTTAGGAGCTCGACTAGCTGTTCATCCAACTACACTTAAAATGTCTAATCCACCTAAACCGTTTGTATGGGCTGCGAATGGTATTGCTTCGAGTCTCGATTATGTTTTCCTCAACAGGTTTGAATCACAGCGAGCCGAGTTTTGGCAGACTCTTTACTCTACCATTGTAAGAGCCTTTTTCATTTTTTAACATATTATGAAAAGTGGGCAGTTAAAGTCTATAGCTCATCTCATTGCATTTCTGAATGTTCTTTGGTGGAGACCATGAGAGTACCTTATCTCATTCTATGCTCTGAGAATGATGACCTCGCTCCTTATCAAACTATACACAATTTCGCTACACGTCTCCAAGAACTAGGAGGAAATGTGAAACTTGTTAAATGGATTGACTCTCCTCATGTTGGTTAGTAACTGCTAAAACTTTGGATGTTTTTTTTTCTCCATAGATGGGAATCTTACATATTTATATAATGTTTTCAGGTCATTATCGGTATAATCAGGTTGACTATAAGTCTGCTGTATCCGAGTTCTTGTCAAAAGCAGCGGCGGTTTATTTGCAGAAGACAAGAAGTCTTGTCCGAGAAACTATGAAAGAAACTCAATGTGATGATGAGATAACAGAGTCAACTCAAAGCTTGGGGAGATCAACCTCTGGTCTTAACCGAAGCTTTAATGGAACTCCACTTGTCACAACCGATCATTTCTTCGTGCCTAGCACCGTTGGTTACTACGTGGGCAGAGACGGCGGATCTGTGCAAGAACAGAAACAAGATTTGATTTGTTTGTCCAATACTCAAACAGATGACGCAGGTAAGCCAAATGGAGTTCTTGGCCAAATCTTGTTTGATGTTTATATTCCAAAAAATGTCGAGGATTGGGATATAAAGTTGTCGGAAACCGGGCGGTCTAGGCGGAAACCAGGGACGAGGTTTATACGCAGATCGAGATTGTAACGTCTGAGTGATATATACCATAAGTATTCATTTGTTTTCTTCAGATACTGTTGCAGAGGAACTCTATTTCGTTTTCCCTCGCAGAGATCTAATAGATTTATGAAATAAAATCTATTTTGCAAACATATCATAGACTACCACTCAAATCTTATATGCAAATTTTTCTTTCTTTTGGTCCATATCTTTCTTCCTTGTACTGCTTAATCAATTCTACCGCGATTTGGACTATTAAGTAAAGTCACACGCGTCACGGAAGTGTAAAGATTTGAAGAAAATAAATCAAATCAATGTTATGTTTGTTTACTTGTCTTTGCAGTTTCTGGTATAACTAGAGGATGATGATAATCTTGACTGTGGTTGGAAAAACTCGAATGGAGTTCCAGGACCAAACGAGCGTCGAGTTGCATTTGGAGAATCTGATAGCAATGGCTCATACACCGGACTTCTGCTGTTGTTGGGCTGAGTGATGGATAATGGAGATAGTACTTCCTTCTCGATGGTCCTTGGTTGCGTTTCGATGTTTCCTAATGTCAGTATTGGACCGCCCGTTCGTTCAGCTTGCTGGAGTATATTGATTTTGCTAGGCCTGTATGTGTAGCGGTAGTACTTCAATGCGAAAATAGGACCCATGCCTGCTCCAACTATGAGCTACACAAGAGATAGAAACACGTATTGTTCCTTATTAGGTGCTTGTTAATGATAGGAGATGCGTTTTTGATACTTACAAACATTGTTATCCAGTAAGAGGGTTGGCAACATAGGCGGAACATGATGGTGTACATCCCCGATGACGGTATGGCGCTGAAGAGAAAGTTTATGGCATAGAAACAGACCAGATTCCCCCAAATGGAAAGGTGTTGCAACACCGTGAAGGAACTGCATCCAAAATGAAAGAAAGATAGGACGTTAAGGCCACAATTAATGGAGTTTTAGTTAACCTCTGGTACATATTCTGCGAGTATCTATTGTAAACATGCGCAATTAAATGCGATGTAATCAAGAAAAAAGAATCTGTACTTGGTTTCTTGAGCCACAACAAAAGCTTGAAGCCATATACATCCAGAGAGAGCTACCATACCAAGCTCCTCCATTTCACTTTTTTCATAAGCATATGCGTGAATGGTTATTACAAATACAACAATCGCCTGCAAATGAATCCCAAAATGCAGATTTATACAAGGGAATATGGACAAAAAGCAATAAAGTAGAGAAAACATATGCTACTTTAAGCATTTCAACTAGGTCAGAATAGTAAATTTGAACTTTTATCAAATGACGAATGAATACTCAATTCAGTTATATTTTAAAATGTACTCACGTGGAAAAGGGACCGGCCAAACCATCCTGCAAATGTACTTGGATTGAGAAGCCTGAATTGTGGGAAAGGTGAAATTAACAATTATGTATGAACAGACCTCAGTGAAACCAAAGCAGGGATAGACTTGAATGAACCAAACCACGATTGCATACCTTCCAGCTTGGCAATAGAACAAAATTTGAGGGTGCTGCATTATTGATGCTTCACTAAGATCTTTATCAATAACACTAACAAGAACAGGTACACTGGTGTAGAAAACGTTATAAGCCATCAAGCTAACCGAATTAAAAAGACTGGTTCCAGAAACTCCTGAAATAAACGAGAAGCTGCGTAGATTCTGTTGTCAGTATTTCAGACCTCGATCCTATTTACCGAGAACATATTTGAGATAATAAACTTACAAAATCTGGATGAAGCATATCAATAACGATTTGTAGAAGGAATACTGGGACAAAAATGCTGTCCGGTTATATGAATACCTCCCATGGACAAGAATCAGTCTTTTCAGAAACCTGAATCCTGCAACCAAAGATCAGTCCATCAAGACCCAATTAGATATGTTGTGACCGACTAAAACAATTTATCCAAGCAACAAAATTACTATAAATCAATCTTTTTCTACTCATTCCCTTTTAGAAAAGTCTGATCTGCTAATAACTGCTAATAAAAGCAGTTAGAGGCATATGGAAAAAAAATGTATATGATATGTATCTTCAAGTTTATGCAAAGGAAATGAATATTTCGAACATTCTTACTTCCAATGCTATAATCTGCAGCTCTTGCTGCCTGCAGCCCTTCTCTTCCGCTGATACCGACCCCGATATCAGCTTGCTGTATCATTCTTACATCATTCCCACCGTCACCAATTGCAAGTGTTCGATAATCGCAGGATTTTAAGATTTCAACTAACTGTAAAGACAAGAAAAGAGTTCGACCAAAACATCAAATAAGGTGGGCATTGAAATGCTACTTGGTGACAGGGATACTTAATAAATGTCGAGAAACAATAGCACCTGATATTGGGAGGGGTACCTGAGCTTTTTGTGAAGGTGTGACACGACAACATATGGCCGTCCTAGAAAGTATAGCTAATTCAACAAAATCCTTGCGATGGTGCTTCAGAGCAATTTCTAGAGCCCAGCCATCAATAACGAATGCCACGTCCTGTACGATCCGTAAAATTCTTCTCTGATACAGGTGATAGGAAATTGTTCGAAGGATGAAAGTTGTTTAGATGGTGAAACCTTAGGTTCTGAAACTGTGGTCCGCATTGTAAGCAAAACCCTCCCTAAACTCTGAGAAACATCTTCTTCAGTTTTTCCATCAATCAACAGAAGTTGACCTTTAGGCTCTGATATACACATCATTATGGCAGAAAAGTATGATAAGTAGCAATAGGCAAAGCTTTCTAACGCAAATAACAAAGAAAAGGAAATGATCCTGACATACCTGGGGAGATAAAATTACATGAAAGAGCAATCTGGATAGCTGTATTCTGCTTATCTCCGGTGAGCATCCAAAAGTTAATCCCTGCTTTTCTAAGTGTTTCGATTGTCTCTGGTACACCATCCTAAAAAATAAAACTAGATAAGACAATCCTCTCCTATTTGTGCTACATTATATTACATTTTGAACCTCTCTACGTCCTGGACATTTAAAATTTTACCTGCAAGCGGTCTTCTATTGCAGTGACCCCTAGAATATAAAGATCATGTTCTAACCTTTGACAGACCTCAGCAATCCTCCACTGTGACATGAGAAAACATCATTTTGAGGCAATCAAGTGCATCGACTCGGCTGTTAAGCTATAGGTTTAAACTAATCATATTCAATTACCTCCCTATCAACCAGAAGACTACTAGCCTCTTTAAACTTCACAGACCATTCTAGATACTCATCCTCTTCTAGTTCACGGCAAGCCAAACACAATGTTCGGAGCCCAAGCTGGGAATAGTGTTCTACAGCATCACTAATAGTTCGAATTTGCTGACCTAAAAGCATAGTGGAGAACAATTGGCCATCAGCTCTGAGCACATTGAGCGACCATTACTTATATGTCTCCTATTGATAAGAGATAAGTTAACTTACCAGCAGATGCATAGGGAAGGATTGCTTCATCTGCACCTTTTGACAAAAGAATAATTGTCCCATTCTGGCAATCTTTCACAACCACTGACATTCTTTTCCGATCTGAAGTAAATTCAAGAACTTCCAGCACCTCGTAACGAATAGTCAAACCATTAAATCTGATTTCTGCGTTCAATAAGAGGAGGAAACAACAAATGAAAACTAATTTTAGGTACATATTCCATGGATAACAAAACTGAAACCACATGACTATTACCTAGAAGATTAGCATTTTTGCCAACAAAGACCATATGCAACTTTGCAGCAGCAACTACAAGAGCGTCCTCGTCCTGAGATTGGGCCTTGTAAACAATATCTCCAGCTTTACTATCAGATGGAAACCAGAAAAACAGCATAACGAAATTAAAGTTCCTAGACAAACCGAATAATTATGCACAACCTAAATACGATCTTAAGTTTTTTCCAAAACAGATATCGTGAAGGCTTTAAGAAGTTGATAATTACCTCTGCACAGGTATAACTGTGTTACAGATGGCCATAACTGTAAGAAATCGGAAAACATCTGTAGAGCCACTGGTGATGGCATTAAGAAGTTGTGCATCTGATCAGAAAGATAAATCAAGACAAGTAAGAACAATATTCCTTTGATGCTTACTCGCTGATGCAGTTGCTTAAGTGACTAGATAATACACAAGAAAACAAAGTCTGAAACCTTTTAAAGCATCTCCATTCTCGTTCCCATAAAATATGCCACCAATACAGCATCTTCTAAATATCATCTTGTTGTCTGTCAGGGTCCCAGTTTTGTCAGTCAAAATGTACTCTACTTGCCCAAGGTCCTCGCTTATTGCTGTGCTGCCACACACAAAAAGCCACATAATGACAAAAAAATATTCACGAAACTAACGTGTTCAAAGCAGGTGAATCTGAGGTAGTCTGCCTCTATCCTGAACTTACTTTGCTGCATATGATGCTGTACCAGTCTCTTGATCTATCATCTCCACATCCCACTCTATAAATTTTGCATAAAGACCCTTAACCAAATCTAGAGACACCTGCCACATTGCATAAACCCAGATGCTTAGCAGAAATAGGCATGCTAATTTTATACAAGATCAATGTGGTCCCACAAGATGATCACTAAGCCACGATTTGCAATCCAATATCTCTTTCACATACCAAGAATTCACTTAATCCTTGATATATTTCATGCTAGAGCTATCAAGGGTGCTACAAGAATTTTCACATAGAATTAGCAAGGAAGTGAAAGTTACCTTTATGGAGATGGGTATCATGATGGAACATAGGAGCTCAAACCGCAAAGGGATTACAAGCAGTTCATACCACGGGGCTTCCTCTGGGTACTGCACGTACCATTGCTGGAAAAGAAAAAAAAAAACCAAAGTTCGTATAGCTCAGAACTGCCCCGCTCATACTGTATCAGGATTAGGTAGGAATCTAACCTTCCTTGCTTCTGTATCTTTCCAAACATTTCCAGCTATACCGAGGACCATAACAACGACAATTTGGAAAACGAATATTGCTCCAGTCAATTTATCAATCATTGCATCCATAGCAGTAAGCTTCGGCTCAGCTATACCCCTACTCATACCAAGCTTAGTTTGGTTGCCTATAAGAGTATGAAAAATCATTAACGCATTTATCAAGATCAACTAAAATCATAAGACTAACCCTGCGATATTCAGAATGCATAGCCCCATCTACTACAAAACCAAAAACAAGCCATTTTAAGGAAATATACCTGTATAGACAGATACTCCACAAGCCCACTCCGTATTTCTCAAGTAGCAGGATTGAAGAAGCGTGTTTTTAATGGTTAAAGAACAGACGTCATTGTCAATAAATGGCGGAAATAAGCGCATGTTTGCATCAAATCTTCGAATATCTTTATCAGGAATAGGACATTCAATCACACCCTGGAAACATAGATAGCTTAACATCAAATCCACTTATAGGAATCAACATAGAAAGCCAGGAAAGATGTGATTATTTAAAGGAATTCTTACTTTCATTTTGTGTAACAATTCTAAATCAATTCCCACGCAAGCTGAGGGTATGACTCTTGTTTTGAGATCTGTTTCACCATCTAAAGCAGCAGTCTGCACGTATATGAATTCACTTTTAGCACATTTGAAAGTACCAGCATCAACTTGGGAACTAAATTGTACCATGAACCAATAACATGCAAGACAAGAAGTCACCTCTACATAGCAAAAACCTTGTGGATCAGAGGTACCAAGCAAAACTAGATCACAAGGAACTTCATCATTCTCACGCAACCAAACAATATTGCCCACTTGTATGTCCTGTGCTTGAATCTACAAGAAAAATACAAAGATAGTCAAGCCAAAAATAAAAAATAAAGAAAAAATCTTGCAAAAGTGATTCATACATGCTTCTTGATCCCTTGTTTGACGATCCAAACTTCTTTCTCATTTGCTTTTTTATCAGATAGAAACCTATGGTAATCATCCCAAGCTTCTTTGGAAGCGGATACTGCAAATATGAATATTAAGGGACCCCATGTACTTGCAGGATTTACAGGGGTAATAAGGGACCATAGCTGAAGGCACGCAATCAACAAAAAATACTGATTCATGAACCGGCTGCAACAAAAAAAGAAAAAGAAAAATGAGAAATAACATCTCGATCAGTGAAGACGAAAACTAAAAAAAAAAAAGCTATTAAAGAAGAATACAACCATAAATCAAAAACCTGAATTGCTCCCATAAGTTCTTCGGAATAAAATTCCACAACGTATACTTTCTGTTAGATATACGGTTATCACAACAAAGCTCTTTCGAAGCTTCATCATCGTTAATATAGACAAAACGCTTCATTGTTTTGCCCTTGGAACCAAAAATATCTTCAAAATTTCATCCTCAAACTCATAAACTGCAAAAATAGGAATGGTTCAACAATTGCAATCATAATAAAATCCCAGAATAGATAGTGACATTGCATATAAACAAAACAGTCTTCTTAATTCCAAAACATCAGTCTTCTTAGATATAAAACACTTTATGAGTAAGCTTAAGAACTCAGTAAAACATTACTGTGTGAACAATGATAAACCTCATTGTTGAAGAAGCAAAAACCCAAATACGAAGATCTGATTAAATTCGATACACCGAGATCAGAATAAAACTCAAAAACATCAATGTAATTTTTTATTTCTTAGATGATTTCGCTAAACTGACCAAAATATGTCGTAAGATTTTTTTTTTTTTTTTAAGTTTCAAATTCACATGAAGGATTGTGCAAGATTGAGCGATACGTTACCTTTTTGATCATACGAAGCTCGATTTTTTCAGGATTTTTGAGATTCCTTAAGGTTTCGTGCCTTTGTTTTACTCTGACTCTGTTCAATGTTTCATTTGGCGTAAAGAAGAGGCAGCTACGGTGCGTTTTCTTGACTTTCGTAGAAGTAGGACCGTACCAGAGACTCTTGTATGCCGTTTTGGTTAATTTAAAAGACACTGTTCGTTGTTTGTCTCTTTAGAAAACGGCATGCATGTTTTTACGTAGACAGACAAATTACACGGTTGTACACAGAGTGTCTCACCAAAATTTCGATCCTCTTGCCATCTCCGAATATACCTCAAATGTTGTTTTTCCTGACCAAATTCCATTAAAATACATAAATACAAAGATTAAGTAGAATACATTTTTCTTTAGATACAAATCATACACTTTAGATGAAATATTAGAAAAAAATAAAATTAAATGATGCATAATAAGTCTTATATGCTAACATATATTGTATGCATTTATTTTTCATCTTTTCTATTCGTATCATTTTGATACAATATGTTTGTGGTATTGACATTGTTTTTTTGTTTTCCGTATAATAAAAAATTATTGCATCCCATGCATGTTTTGAAATATTAACATAATATTTATATTTTTGATAATAATGTGGACTTTATATTTCACATTTTTGACTCTGTATATACCCCAAATGTCTTTTAATATATTCTTTCATATTACATTTTGAAAATTCATTGTAATATTAATATATACTACATGCGGGAATTGTACAAAAATTTAGTATAATTTTAGTTACTCAATCTATAGAAAAGGTAATATAATTATGTCGCGGAAGAAAACTAATATGAATAGTTTGACTAATAATTTATTTATTTTTGATAAAATACTCTCTATTAAAATGCATGAGAAATAAAACAATATTACATGGTTTTTGAGACCCAATTAAAGCCTAACTATCCAAATCCATAATAATATAACATATCCGAATTACAAGATTTTTTTACTAAAAGATTTTACGAATTGAATTTCAAACTATAGAAATCAACACTGAGTGAGCTTTGGATCTTTTAATTGGTAATCGGCCAAGGATTAGATTAGTTGGTTTAGGATGGGAGGGATGAGAGTTAGCCTTTCCTGAGAAATCAGTTAGGTTTGTCAATTTTGCGTGTTCTATTTAAGAAACACATTTCACCTATACATATTTCAAAATCACATATCTTCATAATTAAATGAAAATATTCTTTTACATTAATTTTTTGATATATATATATATATATAACATTTTTAATACAAGTTTTATGGTTCAAAAATGTTTTTAATAACTTAAAATAAAACAAAAATTGACGTCTAAAGTACACCATTTATTAGTAAAATGTATTTGTATAAGAAAAAGTAATCATATATGAAAAATAGTCTAACTTTCTCCAATTTTATGAAATGTGTGCAACCAAGAAATTTTCCTTTGTTTTAGATACATTAATGTATAATTATTTATAGATTTGTTTATTTATATTAGTGTAGTTTATATTTAATACAAAATTAATTATGGATTGATCTTTTCATATTTTATTTTATTTTGCAGTTAATCTTTTTAGCAATCACTGTATTTAACAATGTGTCATATGTACGCATGTATTTAACAATGTGCCATTTGTTCTTATAAGACATTTACATAGTTTCAACTTTGTTTTGTGTTCATGATCTTATATGATATTTACTATACTATTATTGAATCAAACAATTTATGACATTTGAGAATTTTTACAAGTTTAAGCTTGTAACTGAATTTGATTTAAAGAAAATTCGTCAGTATCAGTCTTGTAATTGATTAATAAAGGAGAAACTAATACATTGTTTTGAAATAAACATTTAAAGAATAACTTATACTGGAAAATAAATAATTAAAATATATTTTTAATTTATAATATATATGGGAAGTGCATTTTAAATAATGAAATTTAAAATTTATAGTATTAAAATCATTATAAAAAATATTTTTATTTAATTCATTATAGGTAGACGAGACAATGGGTTTTTAACTAATTAGCATAAAATACAGTATTTCTAAATATATTTTATTTAAAAATGATTTGTCGAATTTTTATTACCTCTTTGATTTCTTAAGAAAAAGAATCAAAACGTAAACATGACTAAATCAAATAAGGCATTATATGATGATACCATGTTTTCTGCCAACAACATACAAAGCAAATACGGTTCCGTGATACAAAATAATTTATTTTTATGATATAAAATAATTACATCCAAAGAAATATAATTTTTTTATACAAAGCAAATATTAATTTTTGAAGTCTAGCAAATATTGTTTTATACATGTATATATATATATATATATCATTCTAAAATATCCATATAAAAGTCTAGCTACGTAGAAGTCTATAAAATATAAAGATTGGGAACGAGCATTGCATGCAATTTTGTAACATGAAACACTGTAGGTAACTTTTTATAATTGGATGATTTAAAAAATATCTGGATAATTATTGGACTACTTTCAAAAACAAAAATGAACTTTTTTTGGTTTTTTATAAGTTATTGTTTATTGCAAGTAAACGCGGTTCCTACGAAATGTTGCAAGTTGAAATTCAATTCACTCGATTTCTTTCTCTCCGTAGACAAAATACTAAAGGCAAAATATCCAAAATCCAAAGTATCTAAATTTAATCTAAAAATGAATTAAGAAAATATTCTGCTCCTAAATTTTTATACCCAAAAAATATAAATTATTTTTGGTCATAATAACTAATATATTTTAAAAATTTTAGTTATATTTGTAAGAATTTATATTTTTCTTTTAATATTTCGGATATCCAAATTCGAACCGAACCCGTATGAAACAAAGCGAACCTAAACCGAAAACTATTAACACCCAAAAAATACGAAAATTTCTAAACTCGAAATACCCAAAACTTGAAAACCTGACACGAACCCGAATGCCTAGATCTAAGAAAAATATTTAAGATAATTTAAATGTAAATTTCGTATTTAAAAATAACAAAACCCGTAGACATTATATTTAGATATTGGCGTTTAAGGAATTAGATGAATATGTATTTGGAACTTATTGGACATGGAAAATAACTTAATCACAATTATTATGGACACTGATTAATTGGACATAGATAATGACAGCACTAGGTACCAAATAGTAAGCCGGAATGCTTAGAGCATGTTCATCAATCAAATTTTAGAGTATCTTCATATTAAAATAAAAATAAAATTACTTAATAAAGACATTAAATTCTAAGACAGATGTCACACGGTAGTTGGAAACTTTTTTATTTTGTTTCATTTGAGAGATTTTTATTGTTCTCTTTCTCTTACACATAGCTATTTACAAAAAAAATAGAATAAATATCTTCTTTACATCATCAATTCATCAATTAAATTTAATATAAATTTTATTATTAATTAATTATTAAAACCCTATAACGAGGATATGTGATGATGATAGTCTTAGAACACCCACAGCGACCAGGTCTGAATGCTTAGATTGGTGTTAAATGTCGTAAGTTTGTAACCGTTAGTGAGTTTACTAAATTACGAAAATAACTTGTTCATTTTTTGTCGGTATGAAAATGACTGAATGCCTTGACGTGATAGCTTACTGAAATAATACTAAACTCAAAAAGTAATTACAAACCAAAATATTATACTAATAAAAAAGTGAAGGCAAACAACGACGCACGCAAGGCTCGTGAGCAGACTAACACGCGGCGAAACATCGGGGGAGATAATTCAGGCAGTAGCCAAATCGTATGTACGTACTCAGATGGTCTATGTGTGGAGAGTGAGTGACACGTGATATGGTAGCGAGTGGAGATAAGCTTAAATACTTTCCGCAGAATCTAATCTGCCGGACCCACATATATCTGCTTACCCGAGTCCCACACCCACTTTGGCGACTTATCCAACGCAAGGATATATATCTTTCTTGAAAAAACAATCTTATATGTTTTTTTTTTCTGTCAACAAATCTTTTGTTTTGTATGAGAAAAGTTTCTTTAGAGGTTCATGCAAAAATTTTGATTTTTATGTTTTATTATTGTTGCCATATACTGTAAATTATTTTATCGTTAAATAAAATAATAAGCTGCAAAATTAACTAGAATTATATGGGTGTGGTTAAGAGTATATACTATTTCAATAATTAATTATCCGAAAATGAAATATAATAAATAATTATTAAAATGATTAGATGTTGTAGAATATTTATGTATTCTTGACATCTTATTTTAAAAAAGTTTACATACAATAACTAAAGTCCAAGTAAGAAGATTTGAATTCTTCCGTTTCCATGTAAATACTCGATCTATTTTTTATTCCATTTTTGACGTCCATAAATACTCGATCTATCAGATGATCATGAATTAATTTAGTAAGGAAAAACATTACATACCGTAAATTTATTCTATGGAAGTCGGAAGATTTGATTTCTTCCACTTTTTTTAAGCTGCGTTTCTCAAATTCGGTTAATTCCGTATATTGTATTTATTTTTTTATTTTTCTTTTCTTTCTTTGTTTAAGGGCATATTGTCATGTTGGTATATGATTTGTCATCAATCTTTTCCTCGGTCCATAAATCATAATATACATCCGGAAGCATATGTAGCTAGAAATTAGCGATTTTTTTTTTAGTATATGATTTATCATCAATCTTTTCCTCGGTCCATAAGTCATAGTATACATCCGGAAGTAATTTGCACTTTAACTCTTTAACTAACAAACTTCTATATCTATCGTCTCAGAACGATAGACACAAAACTTATGAAATACGTAAACCTCTAATCCAAAATGACAGAAATATTTCCATTTAAAATGTCTAAATCCATTAAGCTAAAAAAACCCTTAAATATATGAAAGCAATAAAATAATTTTAGATAATTGGACCGAACCGAACCGTATCGGTTAAAAAAATCAAAAAGTATAGAAACAAAAAAAATGAGAAGACGCGCCTGGTGGACGGCGAAGTCACACGTGCTTCCCACCTGACACTCATGCCATCATCACCCATCTACACGAAACTCGAAGATTGGACAGATGATGCTACCACTCTCTCTATTACAACATTTACATTTCAAATTCATGATTTTTCAAAAATTCCTGACTTCTTTTACAGTCTTTTTCCTTTTGCTCTCTTTGTTTTTTTTTTACAATTCTATCAAGTATGAATTGCACACGTCTAATCAACAACCAATTATAGTTCAATATGAAGAGCAAATTAATGAAATATGCAACAATACTTTACGTATCATAATGATTCGAATGTTTTGCATTCCCTTTGTATTAATTTGTTTGACGTTGAAAGACACAAAGTAAATGTTCGATATTTCTTGGTTCAAAATGATTCGAATTTTTTTGTACTCCCTTTGTATTAAGTTGTTTGACGTTGAAAGACAAAGTAAATGTTCGATATTTCTTGGTTTCATATTCACAGCCATCAAGTGGAGTGGAGTGATATATACTCGTACCTATTTCTTTGTTTCGGTTTTAATATCTACTACCTATTTTTATTTTTAATATCTACTAGTACCTAGTTAATAGATAAACCAACCATCATGAATTTTTTAAACAATTTAAGGAAACATATATATAAGGAGAAAAACAGATTAAAAAGGAGATTTCTAATTAATAATTACATCCAAATGTATTAGAGAATAAAAGACTTTCTTAAAAAGCTGTCCTCTTAATTAGCCAAAAAAAAAAAAGACAAACAAACAAAACAAGAGTTCATTTTTCTTTTCTACCAAAAAAATGCAGACAAAAATATTAATTATTTTTTCAAGAAAGATCAAAAGCAAATAAAAAAATAAAAATCTAAACATCCACCGGTGGAGCTAGGTTAAGATCCAGGTTTAATTCTCTTATCGGTTCAATCTTTACGCTCTCTCGAATACCAATACTCAGCTCAACATTAACCGGGTCAAACCGAACCGGGTAAACCCGAACAAGCTCCGCTCTTAACGCAGCAGCCCTTGCCGGATCAAAGTAAAAACCAGCAGCATCATAACCTCCAACGACTTTACCTTGCCGGTGACATGCAAAAGTAAATCTCCCAATCTTACCTACCCGGCGCGTCATCTCACGCGCCTCCATAACCGGCGAAGGGTTGATAAAAGAACCGTTCTCGTCACTAACCGTAGTAGACTCACCGGGAAGAGGAAAATTAGTCTTTGCTTTAGAGCCACGAAACTCTCTAGCTGCGGTATCATAAGCTCTAGCAGCTTCCTCCGCCGTATCAAATGTGCCAAGCCAAACCCGTGTTTTCTTTCCCGGGTCACGGATCTCCGCCGCGTATCTTCCCCATGGCCGCTTCCTCACACCTCTAAAATGAACTTCTTTCCTCGTCTCCGTCTTTCTTCCGCCGACTTCACTCACGGCGGCGTTACTTGCATTCACCAGTTTTGGAGCCATTGCTGCTAATTAAAGAAAAGAAGAAAGATATTCTCGTATATATAAAGAAGTGAAGTTAAAAAATGTTAACTTATAAAGATTTTTTTTTTTGTGGTTTTAGAGAGAAAGAGACGGTCAACGAGGGTTTGACTGAAAAGCGCCGCCCAAAAAACAGACAATGAGGTTTGTGTTTGTGACGGCATTTTTTTTGCCTTAACGTCCGTTATTGCGGCGTCAGTTTGCGTAATTTGATTGCTTTAACTCACGCTCTTTCATTAATGTGCGTGACTACCACGCTCTATTACCAATTTACATTGATAGATGATAATTTTCAAGCCTTAATTATTACTCTTAAAACATACAATATGAATATGTAGCTAATAACCATTAGGTTTTAGGAAATGTATAGAGATGTAATAAGATAAGATATGGTTTTTCAATTCAAATTGTTTGTAGGTAATGTAGATATATAATTTGATAATCTTTAAGTAGGTAAGGTGTCAATAAGTTTTGTAATAAATTGTAGTAACTTAAGAATCCATTTCCTGATCAGCTGTATGACTGACATATCATATTGCCAATAGATTTCGATTTGTTATTTAAATACATGACATACGGGTTTAATTTTGTTTATTTATTATAAGATTCCATTGATTCTCTATTATATGAAATCAAAACAATTAATTTTAGTAGAATACTCATGCGTAACATCTGTAAGCGGTATTCTATCTGGAATGAAAAAAAAAGCGGTAATAAAACTTTCAATCTCACTTAAATTGTAATATTTTCATTGTTGTATATTTAACTAATAAAACTATATAAAACATTTTAAAGTCATAAAAACTCAATACTATAAATCTTTTCAACAACCATAAATTCAAATATATTCTTTCACTCAACAACATTTAAGAAACATATACAAATCTTACAACCAATAACATTAATTAATTTTATAAAACCTTTTTGTCTTCTCTTATTTTAATACCAATAATTTCAAATGTTCGATTGAATACACCTTCTAAATTTGTTGATGTATATACCTCACTTAACTCTATCAACCTTGCTAAATTTTGATTAAGAAAAAAATATAAAACTCAATAAAACAAATAAAAAAAAACAGTTTTTGAATCAGCACTTTATCATCTGGTAACAAATACAAGTATGAGACCAGAGATATCAAGCCCAAAGGCTAATGACTGGTGTTTGGGTGCAAGACCCATATTTTTAAATCAGAATGGAAAGGGATTCAACGATGAACCAAGAGGAGCTAACAAGTAAAATATAATTTATATCAAGTAATCGACGGCTCGATTTCTTTTTATTGTCGAAATATTAGAGGTCAGACACAAAGAATTGGTCAAGTTGATAAACTCGTTTTACAAATAGTTAAAAACAGACGTTAAAAAGTATGACTCATGAGTACATTTATATATATCGAGTATTGGTCTATACCTCTTCTTCACTGAGTTTTCCCCAGAGAAACTTTGAATCTTCGTCACCCAATCTTCTCTTCCTTTCGACTATAATGAATGTAACCACTGGCACTGTTCGTCACTGGTTTATAGGAAAAAAAAAATCCGGGAAATGTTGAATAACAAAATGTGGCTGGTCAAACATTAATGAGTACATATCAAAATTCATGTATTCACAAAGCATGCTACATTCAATGTTAACCAAGACAACTGAGACAAATGTCCTTGGTCGAGAATGAATTATCAATGTCCATTGATCATTGAGTTAATTTGCTATGCGTCTCTCCGTTTTTAGTTGGGAGTTTCAGAAAACATTGAATGTTTTGTTTGATTCATAGCAATAGATTCGACTAGTAATTTACTAATTTTATGCTCATATAATGCTCCATGAGGGTATGAATGCTATAACAGACAACAATATATAACATTAAAAGTAAAATTCAAACTATACTATTATTTTGATCAAGTTAAATACAATTTAATTTCAAAATAAATATATTTGATAATAATACATAAACATGAAAAAAAAAAATTAACACAATAAAGTAAAGTTACATGATAGTTATTAGTTACCTTATATACTATTTTATTAATTATTACCGCATTTATTTTTTAATATATACTTATGGAAGTTTTATCATCAAAATTAAGTATTGTTAGCATTAATGACTAGAATGCAAAATATAAAAAAATCTATATGCTACAATCAAAGAAAACTGATTTTATTATTTTATTTTTTGGCAGCTTGATTTTAATTTTGATATGAATTGAGATTTTATTTTTATTTTGGTCAAACTTTATCAGTCAAATTAAAACCAAGATATTGTACTATCAATTTAATGTAAGGTTTCGTAACGTGGGGCATGTCACTGGATACTCGACTCATCGGCAATCTCCTGCTTCTCTTCTCCTCTAGAAATTAGGGTTTTGTAAGAAGACGAGTAAGCCTCTTTCCTTTTCAATTTTCTAGTCATCTTCTTCACCTTTCCCTCCAAAAGACCTAATTTAAGTTATCATCTTCTCTCGTCACTGCAGATTCACTTCTGAAGCGATGGCTTCTTTGTTCAAGGTACATAAATTTTTGATTTTTATCTCCACCCACATCTGGGTTTTGCTTTTCATAGTATAAAAACTCTCGATTGGTTGAAATTTATTGTGAATTGAGTATCTGGGCTGTCTCAAACCGACTAATTGATGTCTAGGGTTTGGTATTACAATATGTGCCTTTGTGCAGTTTTGTCTTTCTACGGATTCGTTTTTGTCTATTGAGCTGATTGAGTAATGTCAAAATCGGGTGTTTTTTTTATATCAGGAGCAATCAAAGCTCTCAGCTTATCGAGATAGAAGATTTTCAGGAACACAAGAGGAGTTTGATGAAGCTTTAAGGACATCTTCAACGGTTTACATTGGCAATGTGTCTTTTTACACAACTGAAGAACAGATTTATGAGCTTTTCTCTAGAGCTGGAGAGATTAAAAAAATCATCATGGGATTAGATAAGAACACTAAGACACCTTGTGGCTTTTGTTTCGTCTTGTAAGTTTTCATTTTTTCAAGGTTTTGATTTGTATGTTTGATGGGTGATGGTTGTTGATATTTTTATTTATTTGTGTGTTGTTTATTAGGTTCTACTCGAGAGAGGACACAGAGGATGCAGTTAAGTATATAAGTGGGACTATTCTTGATGACCGGCCTATTCGTGTTGATTTTGATTGGGGATTCCAAGAAGGAAGACAATGGGGACGTGGTAGAAGCGGTGGACAGGTATTCACCAGATGCATATTCTCAGTAATTTCCTGACCCTGTGTATTTATATAATTGATCTTCTGATTTCATACAGGTTCGAGATGAATACCGTACAGATTACGATCCTGATATCCTTTCAGTCCGCATTTTTTAGTTCATGTTTACTAAATATGTTTCATAGTGGTAAAGCTTGACTACAGATTAGATTTTTGATTTCTCGGTGATGAGTTTTCCGCCTATCTATGTTTTGTTCTCTTTAACTCATTGATACCTAGAGGTGGCTATGGAAAATTAGTTCAGAAAGAACTTGAAGCACAAAGGCAGCTCGTGGATTATGGTACTGGCTCATTGGGATCTTATCCTCCAGCTGCACCATCAAATTGTATGTTCTTTCAACTCTCTTTTCTTGTTCCTGGTTCCTTAATTTCACACTTCATTTTGAATAAATGGTCTGAATGTGAGTTTAAGATTGCTTAGGGTGTTAAATCTAAAATGTAATGGTAAATGACTTAGCAATATAGTGTCCAGAAGAAGACTATCATGAGCGGAAAAAAAATCCTCTTATCCTTTTACTGGTTCTCTTTGTGATATATAGTCAAAATGTGAAAACAAATGATGAATCGTTTAGGGCATACCCAAGTCCATCATGCGAGAACCATAAAATCGAGGCTGCGTAAGATTAAGTTGTTTTTAGTAATGTTATCTTCCTAAGTTTTTTTTTGCATATGTCAATCACACAGATGGAAGGCGTGGTGGTGGAGGCTATGGCCAAGGAGGTTCAAACCGCCATGGAAGAGGAGGAGGAGGTATATGTTTCTAAATGCACATTATGTATACTTGTAATATCATAATCCTCAGCCACAAATATTCTGGTGTGAAAAACTCATTTTCTGATTTTTATGTTTCTGTAGATTACCATCGGAAACGGCAAAGAGATGATGATCGTCCATATGGTCGCGATAACTCGAGAAGAAACTCAGATCATGAGTCTAGGAGAGACGCTGATCATGAAATGAGACCGGTAAATAACATAACTTTTTCTTTTTCCTGATAAACCTTTTTGTGTAACTACAATCTGATGCTAAGACATTGTCTGCTATGGAACTTTGTGTGTGATTCTAACAGGAGAAGAACCCACGATTCCGTGAGAGTGGTGACTCTGATGATGATGGTGAAGATGATAGGAAGAGGAGATCTTAAAACAATCTTTAGAAGTTGCCAATGTTGTTAAAGGATCAATGTAATCTTTAGATTGATGAGTCTGAATTCATTTTGGGGTTTCTAGATTTTCATTACAATCTTTGTTAAGTTGGTTCATTCAATATTTTAGTGTCCTCGTGTAACTTTTCTCATTCTCAACATCATTTACTATTGTTTTGGGCTAAAGCCTAAGAAGGCCCACCATAGTGCTCAATAATAACGTGTTATCATTCTAGCTTACCTCATTTGGGCTATGAGCCTGTGAGGAGTATATATATATTTCTAAATTTATAGGCATTTTGTTCATCTAGTTTTTAAGAATGTTGGGGTTTTTCTTAAATGTCTAGAATATTTTTACTAGAAAAACGTTTGTATTATGTGAAGATTGTAAAATGAACATAATATTGTTTTAATGTTTTTAATGCTAGTATACTGACATAAGGTAATTATTAGTATTAAGTGTTATTTGTTAGGGTATTATTAAATTAATATTATGTGGATGCTCATTATTCATTTATTCAAATTTTTTAAATATTTGTTCAATTGTTCTACAAGGTAAATCGTAGAGTTATAAATATATATATATATATATATATTATCACTCATAAATAATACCAAGAGCGAGAGAACAATCCGTAAATCTCTTCAGTTCACAGTCACACCATTATTTTGTTTGTTATACATTACCGAATTTAAATTTTAAAAAGACAAAAAAACGTTTTCTTATTTGATATATAATTTGCTATAGACAAGTGCTCATTATAATATAAAGGCATGCAGTAAACTCAAAAGATAACCAAAAAAAAATTAACAAAGAAAATATATTTATTTATTTTAAGAAAATATTTTTCATCTTTAATAGGTTTAACATAAAAGATTAGACTACTAATCAGCGGAGACAAAAAACATCATGATAGTATGTGTCCTTAATCCTTGATGATACACATTGCAAAAAAAAACACAAATAATGAGAACTGTCTACGAGGTATTTTGAAAGGTGAAATTGTTTCTAATGGTTTTATCAACATATTAGGAATCAAAACTTTGTGAACAAATCTAGTCAGTGTAATAATTATAGCTTCTATTACACATCTATTTTATTAATTTGTAATATAATCCTTTTGAATAATCCTATTTGAATGCTGCCGGTCGTCAATTTTTATCTTTTTAATTTGCACGTATACTATAGAATTTAATATCATTTTAAATACACCCTTTTACATAAAATTACAAGTTATATAGCGTTTCACAAATTTTTAAGCTAACTCCACACTTTACGAGTTAATGGATAATGATATATGTATATCTATTGCAACCTCTCGCATGACTCCATGGGAAGATGCTAGTGCCAATTCCAAAAATAGAGCAACTACAAATACCAAATCGATTCATGATATCGTCCAATAACCAAATGTACACACATATACATTAATTGTTAACCATTTAAACTAATTAATATCTAAAGATAACAACTTTTTAAAAATGTTAACTCACTTTGTTTAAGCCAGTAGTCATTTTGATGTTGTTCCTGGTGACGAAGTTCATAAAAACTACAGATTCTGCTATCGAAGATTATAAGTTCACATTGTTAGATAATCAGTAAACTAATTTTGAGTTTTGACTAATGTAAGGATGATGTAATTGGACAATTAATGCAAACTTGTTTAACTCCAATACATGCACTCGTATAAAAATACACATGATCAAGAAACAAGGATTTATGAATTATTTTCCTTGCAAAAATACTTAGAAGATACCAAAAGAATGAATTTAACAACTGTCATATCGTCGAATTTTTGAGATTTTTTTTTTTTGTCTCAAGGAAATGGAGGAACATTAGAAACGCCTTGACGTTGTAACTCCGTCATGACACTGTCAACTGACGGTGGTTTAAGTCCCAGAGGAAGCGGCAGCCAAGGCTTTGTTATAACGTCTCCAATAGCGGCGTCTATGCTCTCATTCGACTGCAACCGTTAAGTAATTAATGAGATAATTTTATCAAATTGAACAAAGTTATTCAAAAACTATTTTGGATTATTTCAGCATTAAATAAAAAAATTAAACAAAAAAGGTGCACTCACGGGATGAATGTCGATGGGTGGATTAGTGGGGCCTAATGGTCTTGTGGGAACACCGATGCTTGTTTCTGATTTATTATTATACATCGAATGATTCGATGATGCCATACCATATCCCTATATAACACATAAACCGTAATTAAAAACATTTATAATATGGTTCAGTGAAGTCCATGCATAATTCATAGCTCTGAATATGATTAGTAATCTACATTTAAAAATAGTTCATGATCTTGAAAGCTTTTACTTATCACGTTATTATATGAAATCGCTTTTGATTTTTTTACTATTATGCGTTGTTATAACATTTATTTCATGGTTTTAAGAAAAATAATCCTGTTATATATGATGCACAATGTTAAAAATATAACTAAGAAAGTATAAATTATATTTTCAATAATTTTGCTATTTAAATTATTTTCAAGAATTAAATCTATTCAATCTAGCAATATAATATATATAAAAGAAACTGACATAGCAATATAAAATTCAAAAAATAATACTAACAAAAAAATCAAAATTAAACCTTGTAAGTTGTAACTTGTAATAATCATAAACAGTATTAACATTTACAAATGAATTACCTGTGGATAGAGTGGCTGTTGGTGCCAGTACGGTGGATGACCTGGCCAAGACGACGGAGCCCCGGAAATGGCCGGAATCGGATATGTCCGATGAGTGGATGGGAGATTACTAGGCTTGTGTTTAGGCCACGTTGGATGACCCCACACATGTAAAGGCCTGAAGTGGCTGTGGTGCATTGGTGTCACGTGTGGAGGATAGCCTAAGGCAGGAGCCACCCACGGCTTCTTCCCTCCTCCTCCACTCCCAGGCACTGCCACCGTAGCATGTCGCCGGAGATTCCAGCTGGCAGCCTCTGCTTCACGCGCTAGCAAATGCTTCCGATGTGACCTATATTTCTTTCATTACAAGAAAAACACAACCCAGATTAATCTTATTACACGAATCTGATTATGTCGTTTGTATTTTGATTGTCTATTTCTCTTAATTAATTTTTAAAATGAAAAATTTGTTGTTTTTAATCAATTAATAGAAATAAAATTGGGTCAATTAGTTAGGGTAACATCTGTTAGTTTTTGCTGAAAATATTAGTTCGTAGATTTTTAGGCTATATATATATATATATATTTGTTTGTATTGATAAGAGAAACTTAATTACAACATGTGTTTGCTCAGAAAGAATATAACAACATTTTTTGTTAAGAAAATGATAAAGCAGTAAAGAACTATATATTGGCTAAAATTACAACATGTTAAGATTTGAAATACCTGAAGATGGCTGGCGACGTTGTGACGAGTAAGAGATTTGACGTTCATAATTTCCAAAATCCGAGAAGGCACCGCCTTGTCTACGCCTAATTGCTCCACCGCCTGTACAAATTTCCGATGTAACTCCGGCGTCCAATCCACCTTCACAAGCACAAATTATCAAATTAATCAATTATTAAAAAGGCAAAGTTCCCTTTAAATTCACCAATCAATTATTTCACCTTTTCCATAAACTAGGCCAAAAAACAAAATTGTATAGTTTTTCTTTTGAAAAATTTTAAAATTGTGTAGTCAAAGTTCAAACACACACCATTTTTTTTTTTTTTTTTTTTTGTGTTTTGTCAAACTGACAATACTGGGTTTCAATTCAAGATTTATACCGGTTATCAAAATAAATAAAAAATTTAATTCATATAAATACACAAAATCATTAGTTTGCATATTTGTTCAAAATCGTTAGATGTTTGTGTATTTCAATTAATGAAAATCCTTTAAAGAAACCAAAGTCAACGTTAATTTGAGAGGAGAAAAAGAAGAAGTTAATATATTGAATATGGGTCACCTTAGGTTTCTTCTTAATATCTTGATCATCGGATAAACAATCTTTATTTTTCTTCCCTTTACGTTTTCCCCTACGCACCGTTTTGTCCACACCACCACCACCTTCTGGTTTACACCCACCATCGACTCTCTCCGATGTCTCCGACGCCGTCGAAGTGTTTCCCTCCGTTTCTTGTTCTTCATCTCTTCCACTACCGGAATATTCCCCAAGAATCTCAGAATCAATCTCCAAATCCGGCAACACATCATCTCCATCAAATCCAATGAAAAGGTCGTCATAGTAATCAATTCCTTCTAAAATATCAAGACTACCATCGTCGGAGAAATCTCCGACCGTTGTAAAGTCCGGCAAGCCTACCGTCGTAAAATCTGCGAAATCAGTCGCCATATAGTTATCCCTTGAGTTGTTTCCGATGAGTGGAGTCGGTGACACGGTTAACATCGAATCGTGAAATGAAAAAAAAAAATCAAGATTCGAAACTTAGAGAAAATAGAGTGATATAGTGAAAGTAAAATATGAGTATATATATAGTAGACGTATGTGTCTGTATAGATATAGATAGTTCCAAGGTTTTATTAAAATCTTTAATGTGCCATATATATGTGTTGGTGGTACTCACAAGGAAAAAAAAAGTTGTGGTTGAGAATTTTAGGAAAGAGATTTTTTGTTTTTTTTGGCTGTCAATTTGGAATTTTAATAAATTCAATTATTATATACATACATCATAGTATATTGTAACAAAAAAAAAATCTTAGAAAAGGAAATAGTAGTTATAAATTATAGTTAATATTTTTCTCCATTTATAATAAACAAGTGGCAATTTTTACTTTCTTTTGTTTTAAAACGTATGATCTAGTTTTGTGATCATGTGTCTTGGTATTCAAGAAGGAAATAATTTTTCACTATTTTTAGTATTTGCATAGAGAGACAAAACGTTAATTAGAAACTAAATGGATGAAAATATATACTTTTCCAAGTGAAAATATATACTAGAATAGTAATGTATGAATGTTGTTGACAATATCACATCTTTCGTTTCTCTATTACAAGCCTTCTAATGATTTTTATAAGATGTTACTTCTATATGTACCTTTGTCTTATCAACATGTAGACATCTACTTTATTAAATAATTTTAATTTGCCTCTCATATAATGTAAACATCTATCATAATTAGATAATAACCGTAAAAGTATAAAACTGCTGGTTAACTGTATATTCTAATTTTAAAACTATAATTGTAACCATTAAAAAATAAATAAATAAAAATATATATATATTCAATAATAATAATAATGATAATTAGTTGTATATCATATTTAATTCTTTCAATAGAGATTAAATTTATTTTTATAAAAACGGTACTGTATATGATCATAATTTTAAATAACTGTATTTGTTTTAACCGTAAATGTATTAATTGTAACAGTTTAACCGTGCATATAAGATTAAGATTTATAAAAAGTTATAACTTTAACTGGTGGTAATAAGTAATAACTGTAATTTTGACCATGTTTATATAAGTGTAGGATTTATTACTTTGGGATTCTGTATAAACATGTCAAATGTTAATTTATCCATATAAAAATATCAACTACAACATTTTAACTGCCACTCTGTCACTATTTTCTAATAAAACTTTAACAATTTTCATTTACCTAAACATCTTTTTTCTTCCTATTAACCCAATTGACCTTTCCTACTATTGTTTGTCAAAGATTTTCTACTCTTTTTTACTAGCTAGTTAGACCCTATAAAACTATGTTACGTCCATATTTTCTCTCCAAAGCATGTTGAAATTCTGTAATTTGATATTTCATATTCTTAAGATTTATATTCAAATTTGTTTTTCTAATAACAAACAACATGTAATTAAAAAGTATTCTTAGCCTATGGATTTTTTCACTAGAAATGTGTGTATGTGTGGTGGTGTAAAAAATTGAGAACTTATAAATATAATTACTATTATATTCTCTCCACTTTTAAAATATATCTGTTTTAGAAATACTTATGTTTCATAAATATGGATGTTTTGTATTTTTTATGCAAAATTTGTGTAATGTTTATTGTTTTGTCCATAGTAGTTAGAGTTAAAGTAAATAAAAGAATAAATATATAACTAAAGAATAAAATTATTTTAGCTTATGTAAATTTTTTTAATGTGTGGGCTAAACCTTAAAATTCTATCTCGTGGAACAGAAGGAGTAAGATTCTTGTCATGCCGTCACCAACAAAAAGTTAAAGAAATGTAAAAAGTAATATTTTATATATGAAATATGAACCAAGTTTTTTTATGGAGTGGTTGGTTTGGCGAGAATCGGCTTGTTGGTTTACGTGGGATCGATTCTCGTACAGATATAAATAATTATTGATTATTTGGTTTAATCACATGAATATATGATATTATTTATAGCTTATTTGAATATTCTAAAAATGATTTATGTATGAGTTGTATATTCCCGAGATTAGTTCGGAGTCCCCGGACTCGAATCTGAGTTATAAAAAAAAAAATTGTATATGTTAAGACTCATCTATGAAACGATCTTGCGCTCTGTTCCGGATAGTACTCATTTCGGGTTGCTTTCTCCGAGTATATATATGGTCTTATTCTAAGCCTGCAATGGTACGTTTTTTTTTTTTTTGTGTGTTTCGAAAACTTTCCTACGTTTAAGTCCGAAGGGTTGGTTTACGTAAACAATTCACTCATACGAATCAATAGTAAAAGTGCTAGAGAATTTTGAGTATATAGTAAATATTTTAATCTTCTCTGGTATTGTGGTTTTCCTGTTTACGAGTTACGATTCTGTTTGAATATTATTCAAGTGCATGTAGTATATTGATTTAAATATATAGTGGGATCTCATTCTCAACCACATGTTTTTATTTATTTATAGCTATTTCCACAATGTATTTACGTTTCTGTGGGCGTGTGTAATATATATATATATATATATATATATATATTATATACGCATTTTTAAACGAATCATGCAGTGCAACGGGGTTGGCTACATTTTTTTCTGTATTTCCTTTTAATAATTATTATTTTATTTCTATGTGGACTCCAATTATTTTGAGACTTTTGATATGTGGAAATTTCATGTCATGCTTACTCTACAGTCTTCATCAAACGACATTTTTCGTTTACACAGGTGAAATACTGAAATGCATAATATACATTATAACAATAAATACAAAATATTCAGCAATATAAATAGAAAATCTTTCACGCAAATTAATGTTGCAAATAAAATAGAGGCCGTATTATTGAGAAATTAATGAAAATGATATATATATATATATATTAAATGAAATGATATTCACAGATTTATACAAAACAAAAAGACAAAAACGATGGAGACGGGACGTTGAAACTAGTGGGGCGTAGAAATTGACCTTCTCGTGAGCCACATTTGGATAATGTTCCTTTAATCTCTTTTTCTTCCCATCTCATTCATTCTACATGTTTGATTAATTACTACTGGATAGGAATAGAATTCTATCAAAGACATTGACTTTAAATCTCAAAATTGTAACTGTATAGAATATCTAATACTATTTAAAGATATATGTAAAGTATATATTAAGGGTGTAATTGTAATCATCAAATCTCTAATGTCTCATTCTTGTATATCTAACAAATTTAAGTTTACTTTGTAGTTTGTACATGTAATATAATAACACAAAACATTATTCTTTACAATGTATTAGAGTCTTGATATTTTGATTTTAATTTATTATACAGTAAATTTTTACTTCTTTCGTAGTCGACTATTGTTTGGATTTTCTGTAAATACGTAATTTCTCACAAACCCTAATTAGAGTTCCATATAGTGGAACTTTGAAAATACAATTAAGGGTCAATTTAGAGGGTATAGTAGAAGGTTCGTGTGTTAGGATGTCTCCCTCAAAGCGAAAATGATGTTATACACCATAAAACTATAAACTTAAAATCCTACAATTAGTTGATTTCATATATTTTCTATGTAGAATACCATGTTTTTCTTCTCTTTTTTCTAGGGATCAATTACCATGTGTTTTTTTTTTGCTAAACACTACCATGTTTTGTAAGTTAATGAACAACATATGATATTATGATGTAAGGTGTGTAACTTGAAAAAAGGTGTGTAATTTATTTTTTTGGGTGAGGGTTATATTTTTCTGTTTAGGATTTAGCTTTTTTCTTTCTTTTTGGATATAAAGTTTACTTTGACGGGTATAGAGTTCAGAATTTAGAATTTAGAATTTGAAATTTGAATTTAAATTATTTTGGCTTAACATAAATGCATATATACTGATAAATATAACTAAGTAGCATTTAGTTTGTCCAATATAAAGTAAAATTTAGCGTTGTCACTGTCAATTATATATTCGTTTCATGAGTACTTGGTATATGTTTTAAAAATAGTAACTATGAATAAAATTAAACCATTTTACAAATCTTCAAAAAATTCATTTTATGTGAAGAGATCAAGTTAATATAGATGGGACAAGAGGCAAAACTTTATCTTTTTCATCACAGGAAAGAATATAAGAATGGTTGAAAAGGGAACATTATTAGTTTCGTCCGGTTGCAGATAAAAGGAGACTCGTTTCGTCCATACTATTAGCATCAAAAACCCATCCATAATTGAAACCAAACTAAATTGCAATAAAGCTTTTCTTTTAATAGATTAATTAACAGTTTTCTGTCAATCATAAATGACTTTTCAAAATACTACTGGGAAAGAAATTTCAGTGGGGGAAATTTTAATGTTTGATGATATATACAAACTATTCTAAGGATATTGTTCTTGTGTTATTAAAAATATTATATACGATCCATAAATTTTTTTGTACGTTATAGACTCAAGTTAGCGACTTAGCAATGTTAAACCCATGGAAACAACAGTTGGAACATCAAGTAAAATAGAACAAATGTGAACAGTGTTTTGAAATTTCGAAAACAAAGACAATGATTAAAAAATGTTAGATGGACTTTCTTTGGTAGTATCCTTGTAGGTAACGAACATTAAAATAAAACACATCCTTAGCTAATATAACTATTACTAAGCTACTCGTACTAATCAAATTGGTTGATATACATATTCATAAAAGGGAGACAAGGTCATAAAAGAAAGAAGAACAAAGCAACTAAAATTTGACAAATTTTAAAATGATAATGTTTCAAACAGGGAAAGAAAAAAAAAACAAATCACATGTAGAGCGATGTAAACTTGTAATAATTGAAAGCCTTTACCAACATTGTAAAAGGTGTCAAGACTGATATAGATTAACAATAGCTAATCCACAATTTTGGACGGTGAAGAAAAACATTCCTAATAGTCTTTAACATATTTAATCCCTTAAGTGATCGTAGAATAATTATGTATAGATGGACATGATCATTCCTCGTATTTAATGTTTAATCATGTTGAAACACTAATTTCCACTGATAATATGCAGGATAAAAAAAAATCTGCAGGTAACAATCTTTAAATGTTTAATCAGTTTGGATAATGTCATATAAACTTTTTGAGAGGTAGGGCAATTTTATTTGACCCCGAAAACATAATAGATAATTTATGATAGAACTCAAACATGAAATTATTCTTACGACACATTGATGTAATAATGATGAGAATTATGGAGTACGCATGATTTATTGCGATTGAATAGCCCGTCAAATCAAATTACGTTGATGCATAATAGTGAGGGACATGAATTGTAACATTTTTGGCATTTAGGTCTACTTCTATCAATAAAGTTTGAATATCGCTGTCCTAAATGACATTTCCACAGAAATCTGAAATCGTCGTACATGTGTTTTCAGACATCCGAAAGATAATTTTAACGGAAACGACCTTACAGATATTTTCATTCTTATACCCTTTAATTTCTTAAAATTACTAAAAGCTAAGAGTAGAATCATAGTAGATCGGAAACATGGATATAAGGAAAATGAAATTTCGTGTATCATATACTAATATATTTTTAGCTGAGTATTTTTTTTTATATAGTTATTTGTAGTTTCCAGTTAAACCTAAATATAAAAGTGTCTTATGATCGTTCTTTGAAAATAAATTTATCTGGAATTCAATAACTTTGATATTGTGAAAATAATATTTTCTTATATGTACATTACATTAGTGGTCGAAGATTATAAAAGACATTGGGAGATGCAAAATAAATATCTTAATGCCGGAAAAGAACTTTATATATATGCGGAATATGCTCGATTTGTTCAACAAATTGGGACACGTTAACAGTATCAAATACGAAAAAACATGTCAGATAAAAAAATATTCAAATATATTGTCCAATTCCGATCCTGCAGTCTCTTTTATTAGTATTTTCTCGATTTTACAACCAGTACCGGCCCGTAGTCGGTTGATACCTAAAGCAAATTAAATCGATAATGTCCTTTTAATTATAAACCTAATTTCACAAAAATATAAAATAACTAATATTAATTATATAAAAAATCATCTAAAACATTAATACATTCTTAGCCATAAAAATAATCATCCTTGTTTTTTTGGTTGTAAAATCATTAATCAACTTTGAATAATCAAGCTTTTCAACCAAATCGTATTTTATTGATATTATCGTCAATCTATTAAATCTTTCTTGGGACGTAGTCAATCGTATATAGTTTTATGAGCTTTAACTTCGAAAAACTTCTTCCTGCACAATCAACTGAAACTGGATTTATGAGTAAAATGTGATACACCATCTATGTCTGGATAACAATCATATATTCTTTTCAAAAATTCTAACACCTTGACCGCTTTTGTGATTTCTGTTGGCAATACTTATATTAAAAGTTTAAGCTCCATAAATAGATTTTTTTCTAAATCTCTATGTCCATCATGGTTTAGAGAACATTCAAGTTTCATACAAAATATCACTAGCTCATTATATTTCGTTTGATCTTAAATTCTTTAAACCAAACAAAAATTCAAAAATCTTTTCATAATACTCAAATTTGACCTCAAGATATCAAATTTTTTTTTTAACCACATATTTATTAGTATATTTAAATATGATGCTCTGAAATTTCTTATAATATTTGGTGCCTAAATCACTTGTTTTAGAGGCTTTAGTTCAGGGCCAGCCCTGTTTACAACCATTGCAAATACATGCTGTATCAGGTAATTCCCCACATGAAAAATTTACGCATATAGTATTTGACTATTGAAGATATTATACATCTACCGAAATTTGAGATACTGATTTACTATTTTTCTATAATTCCTAACGCATTTATACTGTATTTAAGTGACTTATTTTTCAAATTATGAGATTAGGTATAGGTGTCCAGAATAATAATAAAATAATTGGATAAATTTAAACATTATTTTTTCTATCAGGAAAAAAAGCTTAAAGCAACTTTTAGTTTTGACTATCAGTATTTTCTCTTAAATACTTTTTAAAAGTTTTGACTATCATTATTTTCTTTTTAATAGTTTTGACTATCATTATTTTTTTACATAGTTGTCACTGCATACAATTCCTGATTTTAAATTTTACTAAAATTTTCGAGTCTTTTACTATATATATATATATATATACATTTGATAAAGTATTTCGATTATATTTTGAAGGAACATTTACATCATTATTTTCTTTTAAATATGCTTTAGGCATGGAGCAAAAATATATAGTTTATCCTGTTAATCACATCAAAAACGATTAGCACATATTTATTTCGCAAACAAGTGTTCCATATCCTTATAAACTAAAATTATGGTTAAAAAGACATTATCCGATATACCATATGTTTAGCTTTATTTCAAAAAATATCATAACCTAAAAGGAAAAATCAGATAATACAAAAATAAAATTTTAAATTTGTCTTTCAGTGTTTATAAGAAAAAGTCATAATCTTACATATAAGACACCTTCTTAAGCTAGTAAGAATTATTGTAAAAGAAAAATGGTGATACAATTGAATTTCTTAAAGTTGATGTACATTGATTTTTTCAACGTAAAAAGTAATATAATAATTTTAAAATTCATGGTTAAAAAATACTGTACTTGTTCCCATTATATGATTGACATGATATTTTGAATTAAAAAATCAGGAGATGGTAAGATATGTGGAGAAGATGATTCTGTCTTTCTTCTGTATCATGAGAGGCGAGCAGTTCTTTGTCTGTAAGCTCCTTCAGAGACATATGCACGACGTCGTTCTCAGTCCCACTATCTCTCTTTCCAGATCCTAATTGTCTGTTTTTCTTTTCTTTTTATAATGACCCAACATCACCAACAATAATGTAACAACGTTACAAACTTACAACTTACAATCACAAAAGTAAATAGATAACATAAGCAAACTAAACTAGTTACATGTATTTCATGGTGTAGTACCTCGAAAATTCTAAGAATATAAACCAAATGAAAAAGATTACAGAATGAGTTTTTCCTATTTTGGAAAAGACTGATACATTCAGAAAAATAAATACATTCAAGATCTTGGCAACAAAGTTGCTTCTGTACGTAAAAACTTAAAAAAAAAAAAAAAGAATACATATGTGTGTGAGGTACCAATTTAGATGAAAAAGTTTAACTAATATGTGTGAGGTACTAATTTAGATGAAAAGGTTAGTTCTTATATACAATTGTTTTATTCTAATGACTGCTGATAACAAAGCATTTTTCAGCCTGATTACTTTGATTTCTTTACTGTTTTGAACTTTTTCAGCTCTTTTACTCTATATATATATATTTTATGCTCAATCACTCTACAATTCAAAATCAGAATAGAATAGGTACATAGTGCGTTGAGTTATAACTTCATGTAGTTGACAATCATTTTTCTATAACAAATGTGTCGTAAACCATAAAATATGTAACTACAGATAAACTCGATTCCAAGATTTTGAGAACTTTATTTAGTAGTTTAGAGATGGTAATGTGACTAATGCATGTACATATTTTACCTGCTTATGACCGAACTACATATATCATTCATGTTTTCTGAGTTTAGCAATTAATGATAGCAAATTAAACCAAAAATCAAACTTAAAAAAAAAAAAAAAAAAAACTCACGGTCCCTCCCTAATAATTTCACATTGACTTCTCCTTAAAATTAGGATTAATGATATTGTTAAACTAAAATTAATTTTAGCAAGAATACAAAAGAAAAACGTGGTCGTTTCATTTCTGTCTTAAATCAGTCACTGAAAATCTGAAGACGATGAAGATGTTAGATCAGGATCAACAAACGCAAACCTTTTCCGAGCAACATCAATATTAATCACCGGCCGCTCTCTACCATCTGAATCTTCATTCATGTAATCTTCATCTTCATCATCAACATTCACATCCATTTTCGTGTTCATATCTTCTTCTTCTTCTTCTTCTTCTTCTTCTTCGTATTCATCATCACTATGTAAGCTAAACTCACCTCTACCTACTAATTTACTCGACTCGCCTCCACCACCTCCGTTAAAATCATCAATAGGAGCCATAACATCATCATAGTCATCCTTATATTGAAAAGATCTTCCTGAGCTGCTAGATTCTCCGTCTTCTTCCTGTAATTCAGGCGTTTCGATCCAATCGTCGTCTTTATATGAAATAGCGGTTTTGGCGGTTACAATAACTGCCTTGGATCGACGTCCTCTTACTCCTACAACTTCATTAGATATACCAAGTGTTCCTTTTGTTGGTCTTTTTTGGCTTTTTGTGCTGCTGCTGCTGCGCCGCCCATTCTTTCTACCCGCGGAACGCGGTTGAGCTCTCGGTTTCAACATCGTTTTGCCATTTGAGTTTGCTGTAGCTCGTGGTTGTCTACCTGAAACTGTAGGTTTCTTGCCACGGGAACGAGGCCGGCCACGTCCTCGCGGTGGTCGACCTCCTCTCCCAGAGCTAGACACACCACCTATACCAGGACCTGTCCAGTTCTCTTCTTGCGTGTAAGCAACTTGTACCGGAGTCTCTATTACGTCCTTTTCTTGAACGTTTCTCAGGAAATTTGTCTCCAAACCCTATTGTTAACAACAAAACTTTCAGTATATGAATAATATAGAAAAAAAAATCAGCATTTGATGTTATGTACTTACTACAAAATCTTCGGTTTCTTTCTCCTTTTGAGGATCGTGTTTTTGATCGGGTGTGTAAATAATCGAGCTATCGAATTCAAAGAGTCTCAAAGCTACACCTCCCGCTGTCTTAGGTATCCAAGGTAGTATATTAACAGCACAAGTGAAATCTCTGGCGTGAGCTTCTTCAGTTAAACCTAAGAGTTCACAAGTTGTTTCAAAGTTCGAAGACAGGAAATCTCTCTTTAATGCAGCCTCTAACATTGTGAGAACCTGAAATAAGCGAGTGAGTTTCATGGACTCAGGATCGTAAGAAATAAGGTTGAAAACTTGAAATGCAGAACAATTCAGAAACACGAACCTGGTTAAGTTCTTCTGGGGAACATGATGACAACAGCTTCAGACCCCAAGATTTTCTATGATCCTCAGTCCAAAAAGCTTCAAGTCCTTCGGGTGGAAGAGAAGCCTGTCCATGGCAAAGAAGAAGAATCACGATACTCATAAGTTGTTAGTAGAGGTACTCAATCCGGTTTAACTGAACTAAAACCACTGTTTCTGATCAGAAAACCGGATTGGGCATTCGTAAGTAATGTGATAACCCAAGGAAAAGTCTCAAGTAACTCACTTCGACAAGTGCTAGTTGAATCTTGAGTAGTCTTATTCTAAGAGGAGACGAGTTTGTGCCACGCATAATAAATCCAGCATCTCCTTTTGAGTTATTACCGAGTTGAGCCACTTGCTCAGCTAAACAAAACTCATCAACATCTGAACCACCACGCATCAGACCACAACTAGGACAGCAAATATCCCCAACAAAGTGTAATTCCGCACAGATCCTACATATGCAAAAAAGAGTACTGCTTTTCTTGGCACCGTACTTAAACGCGGATAATGCATTCGGATGCAGCACATTATCCCACATCCACCTCTCAAAACTTTGGAACCGTTGCAGCACACCATATTGCTCAGTGATGTTATTGTCCCCTAGCTCAATCTTAAAAGTCGAGGAGATTTCTACAGTATCAGAATCCAAGCTAGAAGATATGGAGCACAACCCAGGATTCGTTTCCACATTCCTCCTCACGGCATCCTTGAAATATGCTTCGATCTTCAGCAACATGAAGTGTAGATGCGACTCTCGTACACCGCGCACATCTAGCGACTTCACCAGATAGTCAAAACCCTGAAAAGAAACCAATCCAAAGATACATCAATGATTGTTATGTGCACAAATGTTAACATTTTCAATTTGATTCTTAAAGACTTTTCAGTTATACCTCTTCGGAATCAATGAGCCTCCATCGCCCATCCTGAAGTTCAACGAATATTCTACCACAACCGGGATCATTCCGAGAAGCAGACGCTGAAAATTGCCAATAGCGATTGCGTCTTCTGTCCTGACCCAGTGGAAGCGACCTATATACATATAGCTCTTCTGCTTTATATCCAACATACGCTTTTAACTGTGCACGCAGCCTTTCGCGGTCTGCTGTGTAACCCTGTGGCTGCTGATACTGCAAATTCTCCATCTCAGGTACATTTTCTTGCAGTTGCAAGCTTGGTCCTGGGATCGCGTTATTCACATCGATCTGTGGAAGACTCAATGGTTCCTGTGAGGAGATTGGAGTCACATCCACTGATGCGATATCTTGATTTCCAGATGGAGGGGTAGCGATATTAAGCCCTGACTTTGCTACTGGGTATGAAAGGAAATTTGCTCGAATCAAAGATTCTTCTTTCCAGCGTTTGTCGAGTTGCACTTCACCCCACATCTGTTTCTTTAATGCACTCGCAACTTCCAAACGTTCCTGCACGCAATACACAGAACCTGATTATGGTAAAAGATGGAACTGAATGCAAGTTCAAGACTTTTTATAGGATACTTGAAACAAATACCTCCAAGGCGATTCGGATTGTGTTTCCTTCAATGGCAATACCAATCAGGGCAACAAGTGCATTTAAACGCTCCTCTACACTGAGATTCGAGTAATCTCCTTCTACAAGTCCTTGAACCCACTGTTCCCCAAGTTTGCTCTCGTCAAAACAAGCACTGTCCTCATCGTTTGTTACTGCATCCTCTAGATATAGATCTGCTAAAATGTCATCTCTTTTCTCATCTTTCATAGCCTCAGGGAGAGAGGGAGTTAGAGGCATTCCCGGTTCAGTTTTCATGGTCACGGTGTCTAATTTCCCATTTTCCAACACTGGTTTGACATCAGTTAAGTTTTCAATCTCCAGAACATTGAAATCTTCCTTTTTGGGGTTTAAATCAACCTCTGGGTCATCTCCAACATCGCTTTCAGAATCCTCATCTCTCTCAGCATCATCAACATCTTCTACATCAATAACACCGCTCTTGAATACGCGTATTCTCTCTCTTGCTTCACCAAATATAGTCTCAGCATCACCTGCATCTTTTCTATAGGTAGCACGCACAGAGTATGTAGAAGGAGCTACCCTCTCAAAGAGTTTTGTATCCCGAGACAACGCAGCAGCAACCGAAGCTTCAGGTGTCCTGCTCGTCGTTAGATCCCTCAATCCTGATTTCTATAATCAATAAGAAAGAAAACGCCTATGAAACAAACCTGCTTACATAAGTCCACGAGAAACAATCTTTAGACCATCTTTACCTGAATCTTCTCTGCAACCTCGAGAATCGTCAAACCTTTTTCACCCTCGAGAGATAAAACATGAAAAGCAGCAAATTTAACAGTGCCTGGAGTCAAACGATGCCGTGAACGTCGCGGATTAGAAAGACCCCTTTCTTGCATCTTGGCAAAAGCATTCTCAGCTGTTACCCCTTTCCTTAGGTTGAAAATCACATTCTCAGAGTCGTTGGCCTACACTTAAAGAAAAACAGAAGTCACAACACAGAAGAAAAACTAAAATTGACAGAATCAGTTAGAATACCCACCTCATTTTCATCATGAACAGATACAGTCTTAATGTTTTTTTTCTTCAGTTTTGGTCCCAACCCGGCAGAGAGAGCGAGTTGCCTCAAGATTTCAGGCCATGTAAAAGTATTCAAGTTTCGTCTCCAGTTGCGTATATCAAAACCCCATGCATATGCCTAATCTCAAAATTGCATCATACTAAACATTAGGAGGGATAGGCGAATATTTACATTATCATTGAGAGAAATTCTAAAAGGAGGTAAACTTACACCCTCCACAACATGAGGATGACCCCCTCCGGGATTAGCAGCAGCATTCTGGTTTGCTCCAACACCGATCGAAAGTGTTCTTACAACCCCCTCGATATCTTTGATTATAGTCTTCAAAAGAACAATGTGTATCTCTCCCATTAGCCGTGGGTCCTACATGACCAACAAGGAAAAGTTGAGAAAAGCGATCCGATTTAGATCTAAATGTAGAGAATTAAGAAAGAAAGAAACACTTACATAGTCATGGAATGCCTGTGCAAACTCGTCCAGAGTAAATGGCCAAAGACCAAGAACATCCGCGAAAGTGATCAAGAATCTCCACACCTAAATGTTTTCAACCAAATCAAATAAGTTTAGAGGGTTGACTAAAATAAAACAAGAAACCGTTTCTATGTATATAGTCACATTTTGTTACTGAGATTCACATCAGTGCGGAAAAAACTATAACGATAAATACGATGGGAATAGTCACCATGAGTAGATTTGCAATATTCTCATCAGAACCATTCCATGGTTTGACTGCAAAGGGCTTTTTCAGTTTTACAGACGCTGGGGGAAATAGTGCCTGCTTTTCTGAAAATAATTGATTCCATCCGATGGATGTTAGATACAATTCACATAATCAACTGAAAAGAATAGATAAAAAGAAACAATTATTGATTCACCTCTGTATGCATCAAGGTTCTGTAGAGTTTCAAAGTCAAGAGCGAGCATTGAAGGCAATCCTTTGGTTAACGCAGCAACCTCCATGAGTTCTAAGCGTTCATCTTCAATAAGTTCCATAGATTCTTTTGCGATCTTACGAGCAATGGCCCTCTCATTAGCAGCTTTAAGCCTTGCAACCTCTTTTTCCTTACGCATCTCTTCTTTTTGTCGCATTTTTTCAGCCTAATTCCCATTTAAGAGGTGCGAATGAGGAAACAACATTTACATGAGCTCTCAAGGAACTTAAAAAGGAAAGCGCTTATGTCACATTACCCTGATAGTTTCTTTCTTCAAGAACTTCTCTCTTCGCTGCAACTCTCGCATCTGCTCTTTGAGGTATCTCTCTTCCTCTCTCTGCCTCTCACGTAAAAGACGTTCTTCCTCCTTCCGTCTTTCACGGTCTTGCCTCTCCATTTCTTTCCTCATTTGCTCCTCTCTCTGCATAATCAGTTGACACAATGTAAAAAAACCAAAACCAAATACATTTAATAAAGTATGTGCTTAGCTTAATTCGAAACAAGACCTTTCGCCTCAGCATATCTTGTTTCTCAAGCTCTCTTCGGATTCTCTTCTCATTAGCCTCGACTTCCCGAGATATTCTTAATTCTTCATTCTACAATGAACATATAAGAAAAGATGAGGACAGCTTCTGCCTATTTATACAATACAAAATTTCACAAGAAAACTTTTTTTATCCTACCTTTCGTTTTTGCTCTAACTGCAGGACATCATCCTCATCATCATCATTACCAAATTCTCTCTCGGAATGCACAAAAGGCTCCTCATGAATCAGGTGATCCGTTAAGTTTCCAAGTGCAGCAGTATCCATGTAACTTTTCCGATACGGTGAACCATATTCAGCCAAGTTAGGTGAATAGACATGCCCAGGCTTCCCTTGATGAGTTGCAAGATTCAAATTTGGTATCTGAGGCGCAATTTTATAGTCATCCCGACGTCCAGCAGGCACCGCTGAAGAAGCCCTCATAACCGATACATCAATTGGAACTCCATAATGATGTGATGGAGAAACTCTTTCGGAATGATCAGTCCTCGAAGATGGCAGCTCAGGAATGAACTGGTATTCACGAATAGGCCTCACACTCACAGAATCCTAAAATAACAAAATCATTGAGAACAATATTCATACAAAAAAAAACTTAAGCAGCAACAACAACAACAGATCATGAAACAACTACTAACTTTGATAGGCTTCACATCGGATCGAACATATAAGTTAGTCTCAAAAGCTTGGCTAGTCGCTTTCCGATGGCTTGGCAGCTCTGTTCCACACCAAATAGATAAACATTCTCGATTCAGTTAATATGCAAAACAGCTAATTAAACAACATTACTATCAATCATAAGAAACAGAGTGAATTGTAAATACCTATAGGAGTCCCAAATGCACCAGGAGGTAAAGGATCAAACTCCATTCCAAGAATAGGTCCATCATCTCTCAAACGCTCTCCTAATTGAGCTTCTACATAACCAATAGCTCGAAACTCAGCCGGAGACGGTTCATTAAACCGCCTAACAACCGTCACACCACCACCAACACCACCACTACCTCGAACAGCTCTTCTAGAACCAAGCTCATTTCCCGCCACCAAATCACCAACATTGACAACTGGTTTCAAACTTGCAACAGGCGATGAAGTCGACTCTTTACGTTGACGTTTGCTCGGAGTTGTAGATTTCCGGTCTTTAAGCCGCCGGTGACAAAACCACATCTGTAATTGTCTATCAGAAAGATTCAGTTTTACTGAAAGATCCGCTCTTATAGCTTCCGAAGGATAAGGCTCAGCTGAAACAAAACAAAACAAAATAAAAACACACTTAACAAAAAATTAACAAACTTTAAACAACAATGAAGCAAAAAAAAACTCATAGAAATTAAAAATGAAACCTGAATAAGTGTTTTCAAGAACTTCAAGTTGAGCAGCAGTTTTCATTTTTCGTTTAGACTTACTCTCAACACCTTCAGGTGTTGTTTTGTTCTTCTCTGCTTCAGACCCAACTTCCATTTTTTTTTTCTTTCTTTTGTGTGTCTCTACAAACAACAACAAAAAAAATCCCCAAATCACAAACCCTAGAATTTACAAAAACTCATGAAATTGATCTAGGGGAAAGCAAAAAGATACTTACTTTATGTAGTTTCAATACTTGAGGAACAAAGATAAATCAAAAAGGAGAGAAATTTCGCGGAGAAATTAGAAGTTTTTCGTGATGAATTATTTGGTTTGACGAAAAAAAATATAAGAGGAAGAAGAAGAAGAAGCAGAAGTAAAGAAGAATAAAAATCTTCCACCACAAGACCAAAAAGAAAAAAAAAAAACCTTTCTCTCTCTATTACTACTACTACAACTACAACTACGACGAATGTGATTGGGAATTTCACAAGTAAAATCAAAAAACATTAAACATTAGCAATATCGACAAGATCATTAATAAAGAGAAGAACAAATTTAATATTAAAAGAAATGATGATAATAAGAAATCATCAAGAAGAACGGCAAAGGAACGAACAACACCTACAGTGATAAACGTTTTCTGACTAATCATAATCATAATTTTTTCCTGCTTTCTTTTTTGAATTCTTCGTTAAATTTTTAATGAAATTGAAAAAAAAAAAAAATTGATTGAAAGGAAGAGGAAAAAAAGAAATAAAAAGGTTATAATTTTTTTTTAAATTAAGACTTTGAGAAGTTGTTTGGTGAATTGTCAGTCAGATGCTCCTTTTCTTTTGTTTTTTTTTGTTTTTTTCTTATTTTTTTCTTTGGTGGGTTTTTGGGAAATCGAGGGAGTTTGATTCAGGAATTGCGTTTCTCTCTCTTTGTTTCTCTGCTTGAAATATATTCAAATTAATTTTGGTTTTAAATAAATATAACTTTTGGTTTCTCTGCGGGCCTGTGTTTTGGTTTTATGAAAGCCCATTAACCAAATAAGCCCGTTTACTAATATATTTGTTCGTACAACAGATTCATTACACAAAGAAAAAGAAAATTTACATAATGTTAATTGTAGATTGTATATGGTTAGCAAAGACATCAACAATGTGGTTAGCTTAGCTCCCCCCTCATAATCAGAACTGGATCTAAGCATAACTAAGTGAAACATTCCCTTAAAGATCCCCATTTTGGATAATTTGTATTCTGATTATGTATGTTAGGGATCTCCATTTTTATTTTGTTAAAGAGTTCCTGAAATCACAAGGCCACAAGGGGGGTGGATTAGCTAATTTCTTTTATTTAGGTTCTCTAAAATAGGTGGAAGAACACTATGTAATACTCTCCACACACACAAAAAAAAAAAAAAAATGTAAAGCTTTGGGGTTTAGTGTTTATTGATCACGTAGTTATATTACAATAACGACACAGCTTATGTGAAAAGTAACACCTTGACTTCACTATGTATATAACTGGACAATATATATTTCCAAATTCAGGAAAAATCGTTACACAATTGAAGAAATTGTTTGGAACGAGTGCTTTCGATAACATAGCCCAACATGTAAATATGTAATAATAAAATTACATTCCAGTGTAAAAAAAAAAAAAAACATTACAAAAACGAAATTAACTTCATTCTGATTCAATTTTATTATTGTTAGCCTTCTTCCTAAAAATGTAAACATCAGTTTCCTCATAAGCATATTCAGGATGAAGATGTTCATGAGGAACTTTCTCAATCTTAAAAACGACGTCGCATAGCTCCCAAAAGAGCTTATCAGCTTCCGGTGACCTAATCTGATAACCAAGCAACACAGCACCATCTTCCGCCATCAACAACTCCATCGCCGTCACTAGCTGCCCAACCGATTCTTCTATATACACCACATCCGCCGCAATAACCAAATCAAACGGTGGATTCATCGCCGAGATCTGATCTTTGTTGTTCCAGTAAAGAATCGAAGTTTTTAACGATTTACCTAAAGCAGATTTGTTCCGTTTCAGATTGTGTTTTAACGCCGGCATTACTGGAGCTATGTCAGTGAGTACGATCTCCGTTAAACCTAGTAGATGAAAAGCCATACCGGCGACTCCACATCCGGTTCCTAGCTCGATTCCACGACGGCGGCGGAAATCGAGGAGTTCAGCGTATGGATTTGGAGATGAAGATGATGATGATGAGTCTACCGTCGACCATCGCTCGGCGAACTTGGAGAGAATTAGAGAGCAAGGCCATACGGAGGTTCCGACGTGCATCGATCCATTGTCTTGCTGGATTGAGAGTTTTGTGCCGTTCACCGTTAGATCGATCACCGGAGAATCTGTGAATTTCATTTCTCTTCTTCTTCTCTGACACTCTTCTTCTCTCAGACTCTTCGCCTTTGTGTATCAGATATTAGGGCTTCCTTTTATTATCAAATGGGCTTAATTATGGGCTTGAAGTTTTTTTTATGTATACACAATTTTTAGTTATTTTGTTCAGTCCATTTCTAGTTATTTATTTACTTTTTCTTATTTAATTTAATTTAATTTAAGTACAATTGTTTGCATTTTGAGAAATTTACTAGTTAGCTACGTGTTACAAGTTGGTTAGAATATTGTTAGTTTTTTTTTTTCATTTTTTGTATATCAAAATTACGTTCGCAATAAGATAATACCAAAATCCATACATAATTATCAAATCCATACAAGACAAATCCAAATCCATACTGCATTATAAAACCAAAACCAGCATGACATGTCCATCGCAGTTTTTTCTATCAAATCATAAGTTTTAGCTCAACTAAAACTCCAAATTTGGTGGTCAACTAAAACTCAAAGTTGATGAAAGGTATTTTATATGAAATTCGTCATAAAAAGGGTATTTGATGAAGTCCAACTAAAAAATAGCTAAGTGAAATGTTTTTTCCCTTTTCTGTGTAGCATAGACACCAAAATTCTCATAAAATTTTACTCTTAACAATGATAAACAGAGATATCATTATATTTAAATGTGCTTGTAGGCATACTCATTGTTAATGACCTATACTCAAGAGAGGTTCAAAACATTATTATAGGATATAAAGGATGTCATTGGCAAAAGCTAAAGTTTGGTGGTTGGTGTTAATATCTTGTCTTAAATGGAAAATAAAAATTTGACGGCAACGACAAATGAACAATGAATTTATCTACCCTACATGTTTCTTTTAATGGGTCAAGTGACTCAAGTCGGAGATGTTTTGTTTGTTTTTCCAACAATCAGAAGTGTTTCTTGTTTTTTTCTTCTCTTTCCGAAATATGTCATGTATTTCTTACATTTCCTCTGAAATAATGCTTACACGGCAAAAAAAAAATATAGCATATTGTTAGACCTTTTTTCCTATATGTTTTGTTGTATTATTATATATGATGTTGTTGAGCAAGCTTCATACTTTCTTATCTTTATATAAGTAACTATAACATGCATGTAGTCGATTGAATCTAATTTACTTCATGAGAGCAAAAGGGAGATAGGATAAAAGGTGGAAAAAGCCTAAGCTAGGAATATCAAGCTTTTTCGCTTTTCCTATTCTTTTCCTCCACTATAAAGTATAAATTTTTGCCTACGAGTTAGGGTTAGGATTTAAATAAATAATTGAGCTCCAAAAGTCTCCACCTTTCATTGTCCCCACAGCCACCACTTCTCCACTCTATCCATGCTTTCTTTTATTTTTTTTGTATATTCTTGCATACAAGAAGAAAATTTAAGACCTTTCCACTCTTTAATGGAGAATATGCATGGATTATTACTTTATCTTCTGCACCGAATATGCTTATAAAACCTAATTATTTCCTTTAATTCCTTTATTCCTTGACCCAATATAAACGTGCATGAATCATTCCACTGATGATACACACTTCATTAACCTTATGTTTTTTTGGGTTAAATGACGATGCTAAGACTTTATAAACTGTAAACCTTGGCCATTTATCTATTAAATCATTTCAATCATAGACTATGCTTCATGCATCCCATAAAAAAAATAAAAGAGCTGAAGACTATATATATTAACTGTATGTGCATGTAAACATTGATTGTTTAGAACTTTTAAGAATAAGAGAAATAGTGAAAATGAAATGAATAAAACAGATATTAGTGGAATATACAAATTATTACTTATTAAAATAAAAATATGGTGGAATTTAGAAAGATAAACTTTTAATTAAAAGCTTAACAATATTAGTTATGTATAGTTAAAAAATTAACCAAAGTAAGTCACATCTTTATACAGACAATTGTGTTATTGTCTTAGAATATTTTATTATAATTTAGTACCATTTAGACATCTTTATTGTATTAATATATTCTTTAAATAAATACAATTTTCAAAAGATTCCGAATGTCTTAATCCAATATCCCAAAGAGCATTCCTTAGAAACATACGGATATACGTTTTTACAAGGTTTATATATCTTGAAGAGTTGAAGGTAAACGCATTCATTAATTTCACATATACTACATTAAGCTTAAAAATCTTCAATTAATAAGCCGATAAAAAACAAATTCATAACAAAGTGTTCTAAAAAACAGTATAGATGGGTTAGACGTTAACCTCCTTTAATTCATCCAATTAATGTTTGTGCCACTTAATTTTTTTTAAAATTGATTATATTATACGGATATTTATATTTATAAGAATATGTAATAAATTGATTAAACATTAATTAAATAAGTTATGATTTATGCGGAATATGCAGATTTAATAAATTATTTAATATCTATGTTTTTATAAAAAAAAAGTAAAACGATGTTAATTAAAAACTTAAAATTATAAAACATTAATATTTTCACGTTTATATAATTTAAAGTTTTTAAATTATTTAATTTTATTATATTATATTATGTTAATATATATTTAAATTTATATTTTTATTATAAAACTATTAAACTGTATAAATAGTCAAACCTCCAATGGTCGCCGACTATCGGCTAACAATTTTCCAAATATATGTGTTCTTAATTAGAAAATGATGGAAATTACAAAAGATTCCTTCTCCTTTTTTGTTGATATTTATTGCCCCGAAACTTTCAAATGTTTTCAAATCTATCCATTGATAGACGATGGATGGCACAACGTTTGTACACCGACCCCAAGGAAATCCCGAGTTTGCCCTCCTCCACCTCCTTCACCTCCACCATCAACTCTTCTACGTTTCCAAGGGTAATTCTGTAGTTCATCCATCGCAGACGCAATCGTAACGTCATTTTCAGCGTTCGCAATCTCCTGATCATGACTATGATTCATTAAGCCAATATTGTCGTTAGAACCGAACAAAGCAAAAAACTTTTCGCCACCGTCATAAGTGATCGGAGAAACAACGGTGGTGGCACCAATTTCAGCAGCTTTTTGTAGTAAAGCTGTCGCGGACATATTCACGTTTGCGTTTGCGTTTTGCGTTTGGTCACTACTAAACAAAGAAGGAACAGAGAGTGTAGTAGTAGTGGTCGAGCTAACGTTTGCGTTTTGAGTAATGAGTTCATCGTGGTTAATGCACGTAGACGCAGCCTTAGCGTTTCCAAAAACCCAGTCGTAATCTTGCAGTTGCGATTGCGGTTGAGGCGGTGCAATGTCTTGACCCATCCATAGTGATAATGAAGAAGAATATGGAGGTGGCTGCTGAAAATGATGATGGTTTGTTTGCGGTTGCGGTATAAATGGTTGAAGCGGTTGTGGAATGAGTGTTCCCATAAGATATTGATGATTGAGATTAATTCCTGCGGCTCCAGCAGCGGCTAAACCGTTGAGATGAGACGCTGCGTTTATTTTTGCGGTTTCTTCAGCTAAAGCATCGCAGAAAGCTCTATGAGTGATGAAGCTGTCTCGCCTGTTTCAACCAAAACGAGTTAACCAAAATTTATATGAAGTCTGAATATGTATATATATATATATATACACTAAAGTTTTAATTGAGGAAATGTACAAATGCAATCAACGGGAAATAAAATAAAAAGCATTTAAAATGTCAATTTGTTGACAGTTTATTTCTCTTTTTTGGTTAATTTTGAAAAAAGTCTACTCAAAATTTAGTAAACAAAAAAAACAATGTTACTATTTTTAACCATACACACATACAGTATACCATCAAAACTATATATTCATAATAGTTTTTTTTTATAATGTATTCATAATAATTTTACAAATGTGTACTTTTTTAATGTTAAGAGTCTTAAGACAAATGTATACCCTTTTAGCCACAATCACACTAACATATCCTAAGCAAGAAACTTTAGTTATCCTACTTCAAGAAGACAAACAAAACACATAGAAAAATGACAAACCATGATTATAAAACTTAAGCAAACTATATATTGGCAAAAATTAATTAAGATGTCGTACACTATTATAGAATAGCATTTGAATATATATTGTATATGTGTGTACCTAGAGAAAATGGTGCCACAGTCGCAACGGTACTCTCTAGTACCACAAGTCTTGGAATGAGCTTTCCAATCAGATTGGACTGCGTATCTCTTGGCACATTTCTCGCACTTCCAATTCTTCTCACCGTGTTTTCTACAGAAATGTTTTTTGATTCCGGTGAGATCGCCTAGAGCTCTAGAGGAGTGATGGTGGACGCAAGTCTTCTCCGGACAAACGTAAACACGTTTCCTTACTTCTTTGCTTGTCCTCTGCTTCAGCTTCCATGGAAGATTGTGTCCTCGCCGATGAAGCTGTAAGTTTTGGTCTCTTTGAAAACCTTTATTACAGATCTCGCATAGGAACCGGTTCGTAGCCATCAACGTCTTGGGGGATAAAGCTATCACTTCAGCTTCCGGATCTATGTCGATCATCAAGATTTTGTGGTTTGATTATTAGGTCAAATCGGAAAACAAAATAAATATAATGTTCTGGATCGGATCATGTATATTTTAGTCAAAGAAATTATTTACTTTTCTTTGTGTGGTAATTAAAATAAAGGGCATGTAAATATAAATTCTCATAATCTCATTTTTAAAAAGAATATATATTCTCATGGAAACCAATTATACAATTTCTAAGAGAATTAAGATCAACTCTATATAAAAAAGTTTAATCTACAAAAGCCTCATCTTCTGAAAATCAATAAAACATCCACTGATCATATTAATAACTCATGCAGTCAAATAATAATTTTGATATAGCTAGGTGAAGGTTCAGAACAAAATAATCCAAGAAAATAAATTAATAGGGGAAAAGGTAGACTCTAGGGTTCTCTTTTTAGGTGATGATCAAGCTTAGATTTAATATAAACAATTACCAGGATTTCCAGGGAGATTTCTCTTCTTCTTAACAAGAGGAGGATTGATGAGAGATTCATCATGATCCAGAGTTGATAAGCTCTGACCAAAGCCTGATCCACTAGAGATTGTTGGAAGAACTTCACCTGTCATGTCTTCTTCTGGTTCTTGACTTCTTTGAAGAGAAATTAAAAGTAGGTTTTTGTATATAGTTGAGAGAGAGAGAGAAGGAGACAAAATGGTAATATAAGAAAAATACTAGAAATACTTAGAAATATGCCAGTTAACAATGAATGAGAAGAAAAAACAACATAGCCAAAGATGTATATTGGGTTCCCACTTATATATGGCTTTTTCTTAACCTATTCCATTCTGTATAACCTCCTTTATATACTTATATATGAGTCTGGGTAAATGAGCACCTTGATCTGTTAAATTGTTGCAGCCATTTTGATTGAAAAAAAAGATTAATTGTTAAAAAAAATTCCCTTTATCAGGTTATTTTAAGAGGGCAGAAGTGGATGGCGGTGGAAAATCGTAAGCTGAAAGTGATAGCAGCACAATCAATGATATTTTAAAATATAGATGACAAATAGAAATAAAATTACCATGCCTCGATCATATTATAGGCTCTCTCTGTATTTGTTGTTTCACTATCAACTATTTTAATCTATTCTTTCATTCTGACATACTTATTTTTGTGTACTCGAGTTGAATTTTTTTTTCTTTTTAATAGGCACTTGGAAAAATTAACAGCCCGCCACGAATTTGGAAAGCTATAAATCGATTTTTCCCCTCCTGAAACTGCTATAAATTGATTTTTTCTTACAAAAATAAACATAAAACTACATATTTTGGTTTTGCACAAATATGTAATTCATTACCAATTTAAATATGAAGTTTTTGTGATAGTGCACTATGACAGATAGAAAGTTGATATTTCTGCCTTTTCTATTTGGAATGATGATCCTGTTATTTGTGTTGCACTTTATTTTTCATGTTTTTCTTCTGTTTTTGTCCTATAATTACTTACTTTTTGTTCCTCCATGTCATGTTAACGTAGTTGTAAAAACAAATTGTTTACCATAAATTTATCTTAAATAGATTATATGTACAAACTAATGTATATTGACTTCTTAACTGACTAATTTGGAGTCGAATCAACTCACTAACTTGCATCTTTAATTTTTTTTTTAACATATTATAAGTTTATTAGTTAATAAAGAAATTGTAACTATTTTATCATCTTTTTATTTTGCAAGAATGGTTTTGAGTTTAAACATACATCATATATGAATACTCACATATGGATATGAATCATAATTTTTTTCCTTTTTGATTATATGTGAAAGAAGTAAAACATAATTTTTTTCTTCTTTTGATTATATGTGAAAGAAGTAAAACAGATCCAACGGTGATGATTACATCTCTTGTTCGTCGGACAAAGCCTGCAATGCACGTGTACCCATGCACGTGCTCTTTAGTTATAATCCAACAACATACGACAAAAAAGACCTAAGATATATTATTAGACATGTATTAACAATACGTTAGACAATGAAATCAAACTTAATTCTAATGAAAAGTTGTAATTTTGTTATTACGATGAATCTAGCAGAAACAAAAAAAATTTAGAACATATTACGATGAATCAAATTTATGTTTAATTTATATCTTTCATCTGTTTGTTTCCTTAGTCCAGTGATTGATTTCACTAGTTGAATCACACTTTGAGTGAGGAGTTCGACCCCATCTGTTCAAAACTGTACTTTTAAAATTTTCCAAAAAATAATTAAATTTATGCAGCTCATTAATTTATTTTGCTTGTAGTCTTGTAATATTTAGGCCGTCCATGCATATAACTTTTACATTGATTTCGCCTACCTATTTGTTTCTTGTTTAACATTTTTGTTGGTGAATATTGTTTGTTGATTTGAGATGAAAGTTTGGTGATTTTATTAAAACTGTAGATAAGAGTATAATTTTTCATGCTCTTTCCACAATAAATTTTCCCATTCTCTTTTTACCCCCTCTTTTTCTTTAAGAAAGTGTGATATAAGAAACAAAGCGTAATTTTCTTTTGGAAAAAGTATATACACAGATACTTTTTCAAGTATATATTTATTTTTGCTACAAAACAAAAACATATATTGACTTGAGAATATACAGTTTTGCGAAATTCATTTCCATCTCATGCGACGATATTAATCACTATTTTTGGTACATATATGATCAATCTGGACTTCTACATTACATTTTGACAACCCAAGCTGTTTTCTAACTTCTTCTTGTTTCTTTTTTAACTAACTATAAGCTCTAGACCTCTGACTTAAAATCTCTTTATACATCAAAGCAGATTTTGATAAAATCCCTCGCCAGCCTAAAATATTGTTTTATCTTCACAAGCTAGATATAAGAAAATCAACCAGCTCATCGGTAACTATATATAGCGCTATCCCTAATGTCCTTCGAGCTACTAAGTTCTAACATTAAGCAGCTATTTTAGATAATTTAGAGGTTTTAAATTTTAATATACACTCCGGGCCCTAAGTTTTCAAAGGTTAGAAGCAAAAATAAAATTCTGGCTCCTTATACAAAAATAAGAAAAATGGTCATTTACACATTAAAAATCAGTAAAGTCCATCTAAACCAGCAACACATATTGAGATATTGACCCCGAAATATTTATAAAGCTGGAGGTCCCAAAATACATATTTTACATACTTATATTTAGGGCCGATCCTATATATACACACCGTTATGGATGTGAGTTTATAATTGTACTAACATAGATACCAGTCAATATATTGTGAATATATAAATAAATTATTTGGAGGCTTTTGCCTCATTAGGAGGTCAATATATATATCTCAACTGATGCATAAATGTTTAATTCAAATTGATCCTCGAACATATAAAAGGATTAACTAAATCTAAACAAATTATGTTTGCCCTAAGCTAAGACCTGAAATCACCATAGTTTGATTAAAAAGGAATAAATTTGAGACATAGAACTGACAAAAGACAGGTAAGGTTTTGGAAGTCGACTGCTTGTGGGTTGACTTAATTAACAATTCTTTTGAGTACAATTTAAACTTTAATCATAATGTAATGATGTTTTAAGAGTGTACTTTTATATTAAAACTGGTAAACTTTTTTATTATTAATTTTTGGATTTTTCTGCTTGAACTATTGTGGCACCAGAATATTCTCCTACAATTTTCGAGACATTAGAACATATAATATTGTTCCCTTAATTGATATGTAATAATAAATAGAAACAAAAATATCCAAAATAAAAACATCCGTTGAAAAAATTTAGTATTCATCCTATGAAGAATTTAAATATTATATATACATATATGTATCGTATAGTATTGGTTCCTATATTTTAACATCATTGAAAACATTATTATATTTTTTCTCTCTCTCTCTGTATGTATGTATATAGTTGAACTTAAATTATTTTCAGATATTTAATTATACCACAATAAAATTAACTTCTGTTTGTATATTTATATTTTCTGTAAAATGTATTTTTTTTTAAATAAAAATATGTTGAAATGGCATAAAATTGCAAAGCAAGACAGATGTGGATCTAGAAGGTACATAACAGATATACCACATGCTCTTGGTTCATAAGAAAGTAGAAGAATATATTCTTTTCGCAGATGTATTATTAGGTTAAAATGAAGACATCCCTTTGTGATTTTGCCTCGTTCGTTGGGAGAAAATAAAAAGAAATATGTCAATACTATCTTAATAAAGTATTAGAGCATGAACATCGATACTTACAAATATACCAATTTCTACTAACATGTAGCTAAATTACATTCTATAAATTTGATGGAAATAAGAACACAAAGGTGTGTAAGTGTATGAAGAATTATATTAAACTTTTACAAAAATAATGTTTACACATACAATAATTTATATAGATCAAGCTAATTTCTAATTTAATAGAAAATAAATATAAATAATATATTTAATGATAATATTAAATATCCTAAACTATATATTGATATTTATCCATAATTTTCAAAATTCTTTTTATATCTCTTAATTTCGTTTTGGTTTGGATTGATCTATCCAGAAAATATAATTATCGGTCATTTATTAATTTCATATTGGTAGTGAAATTTTTTCCTATAATATTTAGGAAAGATATATTTTCAATTCTCATTAAAGGTTCGTATATGATAATGTGTATCCATCTTAATTAATATCTTATACATGCATGCAAGTCCGTAGATGGGTATAAAGTATATATACATGGAAGAAGTTGAGATCGATAAACGACATTTCAAAGAAGACAAATGATAGACTCATGGCATTGCAGTTTGGCGTATATATCAAATAAATAAGATACGATGATGAGAGTTAAAGTATACATATGGCACTTAGTGAATGATAATGGTGTTGTTGTTTTTACTCCCATTTTGACTAATCCAATATATTAGGTCAATCAGTATAGACAATTATTACAAGACAAAAACACATTTTGTTTTGACTTTTCTATTGCCAAAGTTAATATATAAAAATCCGATACTACATGCTAAAATTTTCAAGAGTACCAAATGATGAAGGGCAATGATGACACGAATAAACTATACATATAAGGTTTTATACATGAAATGGCTAAACTATTTTTTTTTTTTGGAGTACCATATTTTTATGGACTTTGGATTATATATCTACACATATGTTATGTAAAGTTGATAAATATCAGAAAAATATTTTTCGAACTAGATTTATTGAAATATATGTCAATATTTGCACACAGAAAAATGTACCCACGTTTATATATTTTTATATAGTCAAAACATTATAACAAGATCGCCATAAATCTCAAAGTCATATTTCTTTTTTTTTGCCAAATAAATGAATTCTTTGGTCCCTAATCAAACGAATAACAGAAACTTTTACAGTTAAACAGTCGTAATTTCTGTTACCAAAAAAAATCAGTCGCACTTTCTTATATACAAAAAATGAGGAGAGAATTGTATCAGCTGTAGTTAAACAATTAATAAAGTTTCTATATAAGCTGTCAATTTTTCCATGCAACTTCCTGTGAAAAAAATGAAATGGGACCTTAATTAAGATTCTCTTTCATGGGTCACAAAAGTAACTAAAAGATAAAGTTACACACTCCAATCTTTCCAAAAAGTTGATAGAGACTCAGATTATCCATTAATTAGTGCTACTTGAGAAATAGTGTTATCCTAAATGTTAAAGTGGTTGTTAATTGTCACACACATAATTCAATTTTTCAATTTTCAATTTTCAATTCTATATTATCTTTGATATTTTCAGGTCAATACATATTTACGCAACAATAACACAAATGAAGAGAAAGAAACTAGAATTAAGAATTTAGGGTTTAAACCTTGCTCACTAAAAACAAACAAAACTAGAGTTAACCACGAAAGTATAAACCAAATTTTCATAAATTGAAGCTCTTAAAAATTTATATATTTTGACGCCTAACACACACAAAACACTAATTATTTTACTGGGCTTTATCTAAGAACAACAGCCCTACTAAACGAGACTGATTCCATATACATATGGGCCCTCTTAGGTGTAAGAAAATGGGCTTATACTGGCCCTACTATGAATGTCATGAAAACGTTGTCGTTTTTTCGTTGTTCTTCATCATCTTCGCTGTAACTCGCTTTCTCAAATTCATTCAAATCAAAGCTTCTTCAATCTTCCTTCGTGCAGATTTCATTTTTCTTAAGGTAAATTTTGTTCATATCTTAAACTTAAATGGAATATTACCAAAACCTAATTGTGAGGGTTTAACCGATTAGGAATAGGATAAGGAATTTAATCACTCGATCGATTTGATATTTGCGTAGTATAAACCCTAATTTTGATTCAGTTTGAAAAATCTCTCAGACGAAAGCTTTTGATTCTTCAGCAATGGACTCAAAATCTCTAGCTAAATCAAAGAGAGCTCATACTCAACTCCACAACAAGAGATCAGTTCATAAACCGAAAGCTCCAGGAGTTTCACAAAATTCCAAAAATCCAGAGAAATTGCAACTAAACCAAACCAAAAATCCGGTTCAATCTCGACGAATCGATGCATTACCGTCGAATTGGGATCGGTATGATGATGATAAAGAACTTTATACATCTAAGGATTTGTTGGTAAGTCTACGTGGAGATGTTGCTTTGCCAAAAAGCAAAGGAGCAGATTATGTGCATTTGATATCTGAAGCTAAAGCTGAGTCTCAAACAAAAATTGAGATTAATTCAGATTGTTTATTATCTTTAGACAATATTTTACATGGTATTGAATCAAGAAATGGAATGATGTTTCGTTAGTTTGAGTTCTTGAGTTTAGGATTTAGGTTTATGAATGCTTTGCAGATGAGTTTAGTCTCGTTGTTGGGTCTATGTTCTCGGCTAGAGGTGAAGGTATACTGTCATGGATGGAAGATGATAACTTTGTTGTGGAACAAGATGGATCAGCTTCGTATCAGGAAGTACATTATACTCTTGTGTCTTTGTTAAGCACTGTTATTAACTTATTAACGTGCTAATCGTCTCATTGTTGGTAATTGAAGCCTAGATTCCTCTCATTGGATTTGAATGCTTTGGCCAAAACGTTAGAGAAAGTGGACTTGCACCAGAGACTCTACATTGAACCTGATCTTTTTCCGTTGTCCGAGCTGGTACTTACTCGATCTAAATCAACTACTAGGTAGGAGATATAAACAACATTAAGCTCTGTGTTTGACGTATTTAATCTTATGGATTATGCAGTGTACATCCCAATCAAAAGTGAGCGGTGATGAAGAAAAGACGGAAGCTGAAACAACGAGGCTAAATGAATTGGAGCAACAAGAGAAGCCTCTGGATCAAGTCAAGGACATACCAATACTCACAGACAAGTCAGAGAACTCATCAGCAATTGAAGCTGATCTGGATTTCCTCCTCAGCTCCTTTAGTGAAGCGCGTAGTCAGACTAACCGGGTGGCCAGTATCTCAAGTACATCTAATCAGAATCCGTCTGTCCAAAAATCTTCAGCTTTTGAAACCGAGCTTGATTCTCTTCTCAACTCTCATAGTAGAGTGGACCATTCAACAAACCAGCGAGCCCTTCTGATCAAAAGCTTCACACAACAGGTTTCGATGATGTGCTTGAAAGTACAGCATCGATCAAACCACGGCAGTACCAGACCTCTTCTGTTGGTAAATCCAAAGTTGTAGATGAGTTTGATTCTTGGTTAGACACAATTTAATATCTTTGAAAACCTACTTGCACCTTTTTGTATCGCATTAGTAAATGAGAATATTACTTTGTTATATACATAAAATTATACCATTGACTATTCAAATCTCAAACTAATCAATAAACAGCAAAAGAAGATTGATATTCAAACTAATCACAATGAACTAATAAGTAATTAGAAACTGGTGTAGGAGATATACAAGAACAGAAGAACATAATTGGATATAAGATCGGAGGAGGATACAAAACAGAGAAAGATAGCGATGCTTTGAGTTGAGATCTTGATCGACGGCAAAGTCACGTTTATGGAACGATCAGAGAATGAAATTACCGTTAAGGAGCTCAGGGTTATAAATTTTAATGTAACAAAATAAAGGCGATGAGTGTTTAGGGTTTTAACTTTGAATGTAACAATATAAAGGCGGTGAGTGTTTGGTTTAACTTTGAATGTAACGATAATTTTTCTTCTTTTAATTTTCTTTATTTCTTTTTACCGGCATTATTCATGACTAAATTTAAAATCACTTCAGAAAATGCTAATTTTAATCAGTTGGACACATATAAATTAGCCGTATAAATCTCAGACTCGTATAATATATAGTATGCACCGGAACCAATCCACACGATCTAATAACATCTTATTCAATTTTCAATTCATGCAACACATACAACAAATAAATTTCTTATTACAAACTGTACATGATAAAATCAATACATAAAAAAAAAAAATCAGAACAGAAACTTCAAACATAACACAACAAGTCCAAGACCAAACCCTAATCCAGATTTCATATCACCGGAGCCAGACTTCTCTGCCTCTGACGGAGCCGCTGCTTTCTTAGAGGACTTTGAGTCATCGGAGACAACAGGAGATTTTGTTTCCGGGGCAGGTACCACCGGTGAGATCTTGTGTTCTCCAAACATCTCTTCCGGCAACAATACCTTGTCCACCACGTAAACCGCAAGAGGACGTTCTGTTCTTAACGCATTACTAAGACGTGTCTCAACAATACCAGTAGATACGTTAACTTGATTCCCTTGACCGGTAAAGTTAAGTCCATAAACTGCACCATCGTCTCGTCCTGAAGATTGAGTACTGACAGGGTTACTTACAGAGAGAAGATCATCCAATGTGTAGAATTTGGGACTAACATGGTAAAGAATGAGTTTGACTTGCTCATCAGGGCTTAGTTTGTTTAGGGTTCCTGGTTTAAGGTTTTGAAAAGCATTGTCTGTTGGTGCTAATACGGTCATGCCTTCTGATGAACTATTGATTTGGATGTTGATTTGGTTCCCGACTTGAGTTGTGTTTAAAAGACGAATCAAAGTAACAAATTGACCGCCTTTTTCGAGGATTTGAGTGATGTTAGTTGGACCGGGACGGCGAGGAGCAGGAGCGGTTGTCTCCGTGGAGAGGAAGACGACGGTGAGGAGGAGAAGGAGTAGAGGAGTGGTGGCCATTGTATTAATGAAGTTGAGTTTATGTTTGTGGAGTTCAATGAATAAGTGAGGTTAGGAGTTAAATGATTTATATGGATGAGAAAATTTGTTTAGTGATGAGTTTTGGCTTAGTTGGAATGGGATGAGATTGGCTAATTATGTGATTTTGACATATTATTTGCCGACAAAAAAATTGAATTCTCTACACAATTATATGATTAGTAAATTTTGTTAAGGGAAAAGTATTATCTCAGTTCCTTTGATTTATCAAATCTCTGTAATTGCTCACTTCATAATTGTCTCAATATTTTCTGTATTATAATAGCTGAGATTACCTTGACTATGTATATCAATTGTACTCTTATAATCAAGATTCGTTCTCTATATGGTATCAGACCGTTAACGATGTTTAGATCTAATTTGCGTAGGATTTTAAAAAAATAAAATAATATATATATATATATATATACTAAAACTTATGTGAGTTAGATGCGTAAAATTGTAATGAATTCTAAGATTGTGTTAACAAGATATGTGAATTTTTATTTCTTTCGTTTACTTATTACTATGAATGCATATATGCGCAGAGTAACGAGAAACCACCGACACTTAACACATACTCAGACTCTTTGTCACAAAACTCCCAACTGATTAATGGTTGGTACTTAGTAATCTAATAAATAAAGAAAAATATGACTTGCTAATAATGAATTACACTCGTAAATGGATCAATGATGAATACGCTTTTGATTTTGGCAAAATAGTTAGTATTTATCATACTTAAAAGGTTACTATATTTTTACAATCAGATGTACAATTCGAACTCAATTCTTGAAAAAAATGCTAGTTAATTCAACCATATGTTAGACCGTACACGGTGAATTCAAATATATAGATGCATCATGATTCATGGCATTTATCTGCATCTACGTAGACATGTATATGTATTGTATGTGTTTGTATCATTGTATCTTTTGAAAATAAGAAAATGAATGGACAAAAGTCCAAGGCTGGTTTAATTGACAGCCTGGAGTAAGCAAATTGCTCTTGTGGTTGGAGTGGAATTTATTAATATAATATCGTATTCATATGAATTATGATCATTAACCATTTATTTTGTTGCATTTAATCGATGTTTACCATCCTTTTGAAGATTATCAATCAACTAAACAGGTTGTGTTTAGTCATTCTTTAACGATTTTTGATAAAAACGGTTTATTAATCAAGGCGGGTTAAAACATTTTTAGGTAGTCATAAAAATGAGGTAAACCGATCATTTCTAACTGATTCAGATGTCAGCTATCAGCGAAACACCCAAACAATTTAATGAGATGGATTGATGAAAACAGTTGTTGACCGTTTCAACGCATTTTAGACATTTACAAAAGTAAAAATGTAGAAACCATCTAAAAACTAGCGGTGAACAATTTAACCGAACCAAATCAAACCATCTGAACCAAATCAAAATCAACCTAAACTAAACTGAATAAAGCTTATATTCAAACTATTAGGTTTGATTTTTTAAAAACTCAAATAATTTGATTTAAACCGAACCGAACTAATAAACCGATATACCGAATGTTTTAATATTTTTAGTTTAAAATATTAATATTTTTAGTTTAATACTTTAATACTTTTACTTTAAATTTTTAATAATTTTAATAATTTTATTTTTAACTATTGTTAGTTTATTTTCACATTTTATTGATTTAATGTTTTAAATATTTTATTTGAACATTTAACTTTTACGTATTAAATTTTTCATTTATAGGTTTACATATATGACTTAGTTTAGAACTAATTAGTTTTTTTTCAACCGAAATAAAACCAAACCAAACTAAAATTAAACCAAACCGAATCGAATATAAAGCAAACCGAATACAAACCGATTCGAAGTATCTTTGGTTAAGTTTGGTTAGAGTTTTCTTAAAACCGAATTAACCAAACTGAACCGAACCCAAACCAAACCCAAAATTTAAGCAAAATACTCACCCCTACAAAATTAAAAACAAAGGGTTACTATTTATCTCATGTTTCTTATTATATATATATATATTTTGTTTTTTTTTTGGTTTTAGTGTAAAGATTTTAAAACTTCGGCAGGACGTGGACGTAATTTCAACCTATGAGCTAATATCACTCAAATCATCACTTAGTTCTGGAGCGGCTGATTCAGATTGTGTTTTCACTAATATATATCGATATGATTTAAAAAGATTCATACTATTAAATCCATGGTTGTTTCTGGAAATAACAATGATAGGCAAAGTGACAAAACCACTTAATTTTGTGAATGTTAGAATCTGGTAACCGGATGGAGGAATGATTTGTTTGAAGACATTCAAAACAAATATTTTAGATTTTCGAAAAAGTAGCGTCGGATTGTTTTATGATATATCAACCAATAAACATTTATTTTCTAAAATGCATACAATGAAAATATTTAAAATTCATAGCAAATAATTTACAGGATTAAACATAAAATTTCATGAATATTAAGCACGTATTAGTCCGTTTTAAAACTAAGAATGGTAGTTAGTCTGCATTTGTAAACTATATCAAAGGATTGGAATGAAATCCCAAAAGAAGACAACGTAATTTAAATTTAATTTAGTATAGGAAAGAAAAAAAAGGAAAATCAAAGTTAAGAAAAAAACAAATATTAAGGAAATGGTGTGGGCAGAGCAGCATGCAGCCGTACACTCGTCATAGAATGAAATATAATGAAAGCATGGCTTGTTCGTCGCATCCGCCACATCTCTCACGCATGTCTCAGCTGCTTCGTGTCGCTACTCGTCTCTTTTTATATTTATAAATATCACTATTTAAGTATCCATAAACCTTAAAAAGACAAACAACAATATCTACTTGAAAACCTTAATCTTGTATTTTTTTTTTTTTGTGAATTTTCTATAGTTATAAACGTATCATATAAATAAAGATTTGTCCTATTACATGTGCCTATCTCAAAGCTGATGTGTAAGAAACATGCACTTCAATAAGCCATGCAGATTGAAATGTGTCAACTCCTTCCATTAATTTGTTTTCTTTGCAGTATGAAGCCAAAATAATTTTTTCGACGAAGACATGAAAATAGCGAACTTAAGTGAATTGTAAATTGTATATAGTCGACTCTTTATACCTGGTTCTAAATTCTGATCTCAATCAATTTATTCTCAAAAACTTTAACTCAAATAAATGGCCTATAAATAGCTTCACATAACGTAAGTAAGAAACCACAAAAAGTAAGAAAAGATAAATAAAAATGGCTCGAGTCTCATCTCTTCTCTCCTTTTGCTTTGCACTTTTCATATTTTTCCATGGCTACACAGCTCAACAGTTTCCAAACGAGTGCCAGCTCGACCAGCTTAATGCGCTCGAGCCTACACACGTATTGAAGAGTGAGGCTGGTCGCATCGAGGTGTGGGACCACCAAGCTCCTCAGCTCCGTTGCTCAGGCGTCTCCTTCGCACGTTACATCATCGAGGCTAAGGGTCTTTACTTGCCTGCTTTCTACAACACCGCGAAGCTCTCCTTCGTGGCTAAAGGTACATGCCATTCTTTCTAGAAGTAATCAAGTGTTCAACTGGACACTTATTTATAGTTTTTGATAACTTGTTTTGGTTTTAAGATCACTTTCCCGGTTTGGATTGGTTTGCATGGCTTCAACCTTGTATATTTTGTCCATAGTTTTTCATCGTTTAAATTTGATATATTTTTGGATTTGGTACAATATAGGACGAGGTCTTATGGGGAGAGTAATCCCGGGGTGCGCTGAGACATACCAAGAATCACCACTCTTCCAACCAGGAAGTGGCGGCCAGTACGGAGAAGGTCAGCAAGGTCAAGGTCGGGGTCAGCAGGGTCAAGGCCGTGGTCACCAGGGACAAGGCCAAAGTCAAAGCTTCCGTGACATGCACCAGAAAGTGGAGCAAATAAGGACCGGCGACACCATTGCAACACCACCCGGTGTAGCCCAGTGGTTCTACAACGATGGACAGCAACCACTTGTCATCGTTGCCGTCTTTGATTTAGCTAGTGACCAGAACCAGCTCGACCGCAACCCAAGGGTACATCTAAACCAAAACCTTCTATAAAAATAATAATAATTATATAATATGGTTATAAAAATAACAAAAAGGTTTTTGTGTAATATTGAAGCCATTTTACTTAGCTGGAAACAACCCAGAAGGCCAAGTATGGCTACAAGGAAGAGAGCAACAGCCACAAAACCACATTCTCAGTGGATTCGCAACGGAGATCATTGCTCAAGCTTGGAAACTTGAAGAAGAATTAGCACAAAAACTTCAAAGGCCGAACAACAAACGTGGAAACATTGTCCGAGTTGAAGGCCCGTTTGGTGTCATTAGGCCGCCTTTGAGAGGTCAGAGACCACAGGAGGAGGAGGAAGAAGAAGAAGAAGGAAGTAATGGTTTAGAGGAGACAATATGCAGCGCCAGGTACACCGAGAACCTCGATGACCCGTCAAATGCTGACGTGTACAAGCCACAACTTGGTTACATCAGCACTCTCAACAGTTTTGATCTCCCCATCCTTCGCTTCCTTCGTCTCTCAGCCCTCCGCGGATCTATCCGTCAAGTGAGTAAAATCATATTTTTGTTGTATGAACTTTGAATTCAGATAAAAATATAAATATAAATAGATTAGAATTGTTGGTTTGGTTTAGTTCTCAAATTTTTACATCTATATAAAGTTTTAAACATGAATTTTGAAACGTGTGGGGGTGTAGAACGCGATGGTGCTTCCGCAGTGGAACGCAAACGCAAACGCGGTTCTCTACGTGACAGAAGGAGAAGCTCAAGTGCAAATAGTAAACGACAATGGTGACAGAGTGTTCGACGGGCAAATATGTCAAGGACAGCTACTTGCCATACCACAAGGTTTCGCTGTGGTGAAACGCGCAACAAGCCCACAGTTCCAATGGGTTGAGTTTAAAACAAACGCTAACGCACAAATCAACACTCTTGCTGGACGTACCTCAGTCATGAGAGGTTTACCATTAGAGGTACTAACCAATGGGTTTGGAATCTCACGCGAAGAAGCAAGGAAGGTCAAGTTTAACACGCTCGAGACCACTTTGACACACAGTTCTGGTCCAATTGGCCAGGGTAGACCAAGGGTGGCTGATGCTTGAGATCTTAAGACGGTGACGTTTTATAAGAACGAGAGCCTCTACTGCAAACGGAAGTTGTACGTAGTAATACGAATAATAATAATAATAATAATAACGTACCAAACTGTAACTGGTTTTGTTGAGGTTTACCTGTAAAATGCAACTCCTTTTCTAAATAAAACATGTTTTTTTTTCTATGAAGTTCATATAAAAGAGGGTTCTTAATTAGAGACTAGTTTTAAATAACTTTGCATGGTTTCCTATTTACATTTATCAAGCTGTCTATTGGCACAATAATTCTACAAAATAGTACATAAATAAATTAAAAAAATATGGTATTTGGCCGGTTGATAAATTTTACATAGTCAATTGATAATTTACTTTAGAATCAATTACTATAATTTTAATTATTTTTGGTAAACTATTATAAATTTAAATATAGTAAAGTAGTAGGGTCCGATTAGTAATAAGAGTCAATAAGATGATAAATAGTGATGATTAAAGTTTGATTTCAGAACTGTAAGAGCATCTTTAACGGACAGGGAGTTTCTTAAAAATATTAATTTATTATTTTTGTAATAAATATATTATTAATTTTAAATTTAAATTATAACATATTATATTAATTAATCATAATGCTAAAAAACGTTTTTTAAAAATTCTGAATAAAAAAACGTATCTTACCATCTCTTCTAGTGGAAAAAAATTAATATCATCTGTCATAGCCAAATACGCTGCTGTTTATTTGTTGTTGGTGAGAAACAATCACTGACGTGGCAGGATTCTGCTGGTTAAACGTATTACGAAAGACTAAAGTATGTAAATCTAATGGACAGAAAAATTCATGACGTGGCTAAAATCAAATGGCTAATCTAAGTCTAAGCAAAAAACAGAACGTATTTAAAGGACGACAGATTTACTTACTTATCAATCTCTCTCAATCTAACTGTCTGATCCCAGAAATGGCGGAGCAAGATGCGATCAATGGTGCAATTAGAGTTAGCGGGATGCAATTTTCTTACGAATTCCAAGATCCTATATTCTTCGATTTCAATCTCGATCTCTCCGCTGGATCTCGTTGTCTCTTGGTTGGTGCCAATGGATCTGGTAAAAAATTGACATTGTTTTTTTTTTTTCGTTTCCCGATTCTGTTTATTTGAATCTAACAATATCGATTTGTAGTATACGATTAGGTTTGAAAATTAACCTTTTATGCCTTTGACAAATATAGAATGATTATATCATTCGTGTGATTTTGTTTGGGTACTGTTTGTTCTTGTTTCTGTTTCACTATAAATCGACTAAACCGGATGGTTAGTTATCTCATTTTACTCTAATTTTATGGTTTAATGTTAACCGCGTCTAACCCTCTAAACAAGCTAGAGTATTCTAACATTGTTTAGAGAATCTTTAGACTTGAGAGTTTGTTAATAACAGAACATCTTTTTGCCCAATTCATCTTCTTCCTCACAAGAACACTCTCAATTTAGAGAGGGTTTAACCTCGATTCGAGTCAAGAAATTATCGTAATTGCGTGTTCCATTGACAGGAAAAACTACTTTATTGAAGATTTTGGCTGGAAAACATATGGTTGGAGGGAAGAATGTGGTGCAAGTATTGAATCGATCAGCTTTTCATGATACACAGCTTGTGTGTAGTGGTGATTTGTCTTATCTTGGAGGATCATGGAGTAAAACTGCTGGTTCTGCTGTGAGTAGCTTACTAACATTTCACTCTTCTTATATCTTAAAAACATTGCAAGGTTTTGATGTGAGAAACATTTTGATTTTTTTAGGGTGAGATTCCACTTCAGGGAGATTTCTCAGCTGAACATATGATATTTGGAGGTAGCGTTCTTAGTTCTAGCTTTCGAAACTAGTGAAATTGTTTCTTGTGCTTATGGATATGTTTGTTTTTTGTGTGTTTAGTTGAAGGGATTGATCCTGTGAGAAGAGAGAAACTTATTGATCTTCTTGATATTAATCTTAAATGGCGTATGCATAAAGTTTCTGATGGACAGAGACGTCGAGTGCAAATATGTATGGGTCTTTTACATCCATTCAAGGTACTCAAACAAACCAGAGATTGATTCTGTAATCTGAAACTCACTCTGTCTAAATCTAATCCTTAAAAGTGTAATGATTCACAGGTATTATTACTTGATGAAGTTACTGTTGATCTCGACGTTGTTGCTAGGATGGATTTGTTAGAATTCTTTAAAGAAGAATGTGAGCAGGTAAGCCATTCATTCACTAATCCATTTCACTTAGAGGTGCTTGAGCTTATGGTAAGAAACACTAAATGCTAATCTTTTGTTTTTGTTTTTTTATAAATGACTAGAGAGGAGCTACAATTGTTTATGCAACACATATTTTTGATGGTCTAGAGACATGGGCTAGTCATTTAGCTTACATTCATGGAGGAGATCTGAAACTGTCAGCCAAATTAGATGAGGTCAAGGATCTTAAAACCTCACCAAATCTGCTTTCTGTTGTTGAATCTTGGCTCCGGTCTGAAACCAAAGTTGAGAAGAAGACGAAGAAGAAACCCGTCACTACATCTCCAATTATGTCGTCCAGACAAATGGCATATTACCGTTGAATCTTAACTTCTTTAAAGACAGATCAGTAAGAAATAAGAATAAGAGCTTTTTACATTCTACTTTGTTTTCTTTATCACACATGTGAAAGAAATTGTGTCATTCTTAATTAAGTTGTTCTTAATTATTCTACCAATCTTGTTAGCAAAATAATCAACTTAAATTTGGTGTTCGAATTCAATAGTATAATGTTTAATAGTATATAATAATATATTAATGGAAGGCCAACATTAATTGAAAGTACAGAATTTTTTTGTTTGATTTGGAAGATTTTGGACTAGAATTTATGTTCGAGTATGTTATGCGTATCCCCTAAAAATCGGAAACTAAAAAAACTACCGTATTAATTTTTGTTGCTTTCTTCAAACAACTTATATATATTTTTTTGTTTATGCACAAACCTTAATCAGGATAATTTTGTTAATTTATCCGACTGTAAAATAATTTTACTAAAATTATTGAGAAAACCTTACTTTAAAAAAAAAGGAAAAGAAAAAAAAAACACAAAGGAGACGACAAAAATGTCACAACAAATCTCAATTTCCTCTCATCCTTCGTTGTAATTTCTTCTTATTAATTACCAAATTTTCTCTTCGATCTTCAACTTCGGTCAAATCTATCCTCTCTTTTTTTTTTTTCGTTTTCAATTTCTCTCGGATTAGTTCGATTTTTTAAATCTGATTAGGGTTTTTGTTAGCTAATCAATTTGGTAATTAGTCATCCTGGGATGAACAATTCGTTGTTTTCAATTTCAAGATGGGGTTTGGTTTTTGAAGCGGTTACGATTCGTTGATGATGAATTAAATTCTGCATTTTTGGATTATTTTCTCTACAAATTATGAACCTTTGAAGGGGTTTTCTCGATGTCAAGCTCGTGAATCTGAGGTTTGAAAAACAGATCCAGGAGCAAAATTGAGAATCATACGATATTGAATTTTGGGGGATTTGAGGTGTTTTTGGCTTTAGAGATCGGAAAAGATGGATCTTGTGATCGGTGGGAAATTTAAGCTTGGAAGAAAAATTGGTAGTGGATCATTTGGAGAGCTTTTCTTAGGTATAAATAATGAAGACGATTCCGATTTTAAAAATTTTTAAATTTAAGATTTTTAGGTTTTATCATTTTTTTACATGTTCTTAATGTTGATCAATTTTTGTTTTCAGGTGTAAATGTACAAACAGGAGAAGAAGTTGCTGTCAAGATGGTAAATATAATTTAATCTCATTTTATTATCTACATTAATCTCTTAATCCATTTTGTTGATTTTAACCAAAAAAGAAGCAATTTTCATGTGATGTTGTTTTGTTTAATTTTCTTCTCATTAAGCTTTTTAATTCTCTCCTTTTGTTGTATTTTTTCTCAATTCAATTCTCAGGAACCTGTGAAGACCAAGCATCCTCAACTTCATTATGAGTCAAAATTGTATATGCTGCTTCAAGGAGGAAGTAAGTGTCACTTTACATTAGAATTTCTCGATGATAGGCTTGGTGTTCATTATATATATGTTAGAGATTCAAGATAATGTTCTCTTGGTTGCATTATTATTTTGGAAAATAACTAAAACATTTTTTTTGTTCTTTCTCTGAAGGTGGTATTCCAAATCTCAAGTGGTTTGGAGTTGAAGGTGATTACAGTGTAATGGTTATTGATCTACTAGGTCCTAGTCTGGAAGACTTGTTTAACTATTGCAACAGGAAGTTCACTTTGAAAACTGTTCTCATGCTTGCTGATCAATTAGTGAGTTTATTATGTATCTGCTAATTGGTTTCCTCCTCTTATGTTCTCTGAGAATATGAATTCGTTTGTAATCAAGAAGGATTGTTTTCTCTGTTTTAAATTTCAGCTTAACAGGGTTGAATATATGCATATTCGAGGTTTCCTTCACCGTGATATAAAGCCTGACAACTTTTTAATGGGCCTTGGACGCAAAGCAAACCAGGTGCTTAAATTTATCTCTGCAAATGTAATCGTGATGGCAGTTCTGCTTCGAACTTCGGATGTAACTTTTCTTTCTGTTCAGGTGTATATCATTGATTACGGGCTAGGGAAGAGATACAGAGACCTTCAGACTCACAAGCACATTCCTTACAGGTAACAATATGCCGTGTTCTCCTCTTCCTTTTATCCTTATTCAAGGATATCATCTCTCTCTCTCTGCATCTTAATTTACGTGAACTCATCAAGGGAAAAACATTTTTTGTTGCAGAGAAAACAAAAATCTGACGGGGACAGCTCGGTATGCAAGTGTCAATACTCACCTTGGAGTCGGTAAGAGTGTTTGTCTGTGGCATTACGTGTATCTGTGTCTTTTTTCGTCCAGTGCCTAACTAGTTTTAGCTGGGGGTTGAACAGAACAGAGTCGAAGGGATGATTTGGAATCACTTGGTTATGTGCTTATGTATTTTCTCAAAGGAAGGTTAGAGTCTACAGTCTCTCCGCCTTTGTCTTTCAACTTCTGTATATTTTCTTGAACAAAACTTCAACTCTTTTGTTTTCGTATCAGCTTACCATGGCAAGGATTAAAAGCTGGAACAAAGAAGCAGAAGTATGACAGAATCAGCGAGAAGAAAGTATCAACTCCTATAGAGGTTTTTACAACAGCTTGACAATCCGATAGGATCTTCGTTTTGGCATTTGTTGGTAATCTTGCTTTTCTTACCAAGCTTAGTATGTTAATGGAATGTTTCAATGTAGGTGTTGTGTAAAAACCACCCGTCTGAATTCGTTTCATACTTCCATTATTGCCGAGCTTTACGGTTTGATGACAAACCTGATTACTCTTACCTTAAGAGGCTTTTCCGCGACTTGTTCATCCGAGAAGGTCCTTACCTTAACATCATTATTCTGAATTTTTTTTCTTATTGTTTCTTGCCTCTCTTGCCTCATTTTTCAAATTGTTTAAACTCTTACAGGTTATCAATTCGATTATGTATTTGACTGGACAGTCTTAAAGTATCCTCAAACCGGAACCAGCGCTGGTTCTAGTTCACGAACAAGGGTGATTTAAAAAAAAAAGATTCTTGTTTTTTGTACTCTCTTGGCTTGTGAGTTTCTCTAGACTTATGTAATTGTTAATCTCTGGGGTTTCCAGCATCATACAACAACAAAACCAGGATTTAACACAGACCCTATTGAAAGACAAGAGAGGATTGCAGGTAAAAAACCCTGCTCCTCCTGCTTCTATTGGAAGTCTAAGAGCCAAACATATTTATTCCTCACACTAGTTGATAATTTTTATTTCTTTTTTTGTTTTTTTACCATTTGTGTAGGAAGGGAAACAACACGCTATAAAACTCCGGCTGCAGTGGAGGCATTCTCCCGAAGACACCCGACTACAACTTCTTCGCCACATGATCGTTCCAGATCAAGAAACTCTGATGACGGACCTTTCCCCAAGCACACAGTTAAAACCTGACTTTACTCATCACATATATAATATATTGATCAGAACTGCTAACTAAGACAGAAAGACTCAATTGTAATTTTTTTTCTTTTTGGCAGCATTTAGACTCGGAAAGAGCATACAGTTCTTCAAGATACAGAACATCTTCATCTAAGAAAGCCATTGCTGCATCAAGCTCTCGGCCAAGTTCTGCAGGTGGACCAAGCGACAGCCGAACTTCAAGTCGTCTGGTTTCATCAAGCGGAGGCGGTGGCAGCGGTAGTGGCAATGGACGTCCTTCAACTAGCCAGAGAGTCCAAGCTGGATATGAATCCAAGACTTTATCGTTCTCTCGTGCAACAGCTGCAAGAAACAATCGAGAAGATCAATTGAGAAGCTTCGAGCTTCTTTCTCTTCGGAAATAAAATAAAATGAATCAACAAAATCCATGAAACCCCATAGAATTTTCTCTGAGTAAGATGAGAATCCTCAGATTTTTTACAGGTAATGTAAAGCTTGAGCTTGCAGAGATCTTTCCTATTACTCTTCGTTTTGTTCATGTAATCGTAATGTGTTAGACAACAATAACAAATCAAAATGTAGAGAATTTCCATGTATAATCGGTGAAGTGTCTATTCGTATATTCGATAAATTCTACTCTATCTGCACTGTTGTAATAAAAAAAAAAAACTGTTTTTGGATCTTCAAACTACCATCTTTTGAGAAAAATTACTGGTTTCATTTTTAGGGGTGAATTTATTTAGCCACTTTCTTTAAATGCATCAAATATAAGATTATTACAAGTATTGTTATATTTAAATAAAAATAAATGATTAAAACAAATTAAAAATGTAAATTTTTAAATTTTTTGGATTCATTGAACTATATGGTTTGTATGTTTTCATAATTATTTAATAAATTTTATTTTATTTGTTTAGTTGTAATTTAATTTTATCATTTCTGTTTAAATAAGATTCTAGGTGGCACATTCTTGAAAAGAGGTGAATATAAGGTTTTGACTGTTGTTCATCTTTGGTAAATAAGTGTTTCTATTTCAAACCAAAAAAAAAACTTTTTTCTATTATGGGCAGAGTAATTTTCTGGTGAAAATTTGGCATCAACCACAGTAAAGTTTTGTTAATACTTTTTTCGGATAAAGCAATAAATTGAAAATGCTATAAACAAAAAGTCCAAAGAAAAATAAATTTCTTTGTTTTTGTATATAAGCATTTGTATAGAGTATATGCCCCAAAAAAAGTAAACAAAAAGTCCATAGAAAAATAATTTCTTTGTTTTTCTAAAAAAAAATCTTGTAAATTTAGTTAGTTTAAGATCTTAATTTTTCTTTTTTTTTGAGACGATTTAGTTGTCACAGTCGCAGTCGCAGTCGTAGTCGCAACCGCAACTAAAGGTGCGACAACAAGAAAGACATGACCGCAATGAAAGAATTTAAAAAAAACAAACATGGATTGGATACATAAAAGGGATAAAGACGCTGGATTTGGTTGAATTTTTGGTCAAAGCTGAGGACTAAAAGTGAAAAAACAAACTCCACCGCTGGACTCGGTCTTAAATAAATAAGACTAAAATACCCTTTTTGCATTTTCATCATCATAAACTTTTCCCAGGAAAATTTTCTCGTCAGACTCTTTTGAGTTTCCCCAATTCGATCGAAGTGGTCATTGTTCAGAGAGATAGAAAACGATCAGTGTTCTCTGATCTGCTAAGTTTTTACACCTCGATGCATGAATATTAGTATTCTAATCGTAGAAGAAGTCTGTATGAGATTTTAGGCTTGTTTATTGAATTTGAAATCTAGGTTTTATCGAAATCGTTTTCTTCTTAGCGAATTTTGAGTATCCCAAGTTAAACTTCTTTAGTTAGTAAGAGGTCCTCGATTAGTCCGAGCCGCTTTTGTTGAATTCGGCATTTTCTTTGTGGTTTTGTTATTTTATAGATCTTTGAGGATTCTGTGGGGTAAGTTATTTGAAGAAGATTAAGGTTTCAGTGATACTGATCCAATTTTCGAATTTAAGGAATTCGAAGAGTTTTGTGGATTTGGTGAAACGGTATCTCTGAAATTGGAGTTTTGTTATTAGTAGATAATATAGGGAGATCATGGATATTGACTATGTAAATGATGCTCAGATTTTGGATCCTGAGCTTTTGCAGCTTCCTGGTTTATCTCCTGTTTCACTTAAAGCAAATATCCATATTGCTGAAGAACTTTTCTCCCAGTGGCTTTCACTTCCTGAAACTGGCCGATTGGTAATTTTTATTTCCAATCTTCTGGTTATTTTTTTTTAATTCGAGCTTATAGTGTATTGTAAATGCTTTCATTACCATTTGGAATTTTTTTCTCGTTAATCCATGTTTGATTTCAGTTAATTGCTTGAAACTCTGGCTCCCTATACATACCAGGTTTGGAGTCAGTAGTGTATGTTTGTTGGTTGTTGTTTATTCCTATAATTTCTTGTGTATTTAGTTGTTGTGAGTTCATCCGATCTGATGTAAATTTTCTGTAGAGGTAGAGCATTGTTCTATATGCTTTTCTTATTTAATATATATTTTTATAGTGTTAGTCTGTCAGATAAAGAGAGAATGCTTGGATATTCTGAAAGCGTATTTAAAGCTTAGAATGATTTATGTGATAAAAGTAGTAAGTCTCTGCTAAGCTTGAAAAGTATTTGTATTTGTGTAGTACCAACTTTAACTTATAGTTCATGTGAATATGGTCCAGTGTTGTATGATGACTCATGTAAATCTAGGGGTTGGGAATCAATCATACGAAGAGGTTTATGTTTGTGGTTTTACGTCTCCCTCTTTTAACAGTTAATCTATGTGGGTTTGTGCAGGTAAAGTCTTTGATTGATGATACTAAATGTAGTACCCCTGTCAGTGTATCCAAGAATTGTACCACTCTCAATGTTGCTTGCGGGAGTGCTCTGCCATCTGTGTTTCTGAACAGCGGCACTCCCCCACTGTCTCCAAGAGGCTCACCTGGGTCTCCCCGTTTCTCAAGGCAAAAGACGAGCCCTTCTTCTCTACAGTCTCCTCTGAAATCAGTCAGGGAACCAAAGCGCCCACTCATTCCTCAGGTTTGATTTTATATCCAGTTGCTCCTTATATGGATCTTTTATATTAGACAGATTCTTATAAATAATAGGAGATCATGATTTTGGTTTTTATGTATGTTCTCATGATTGTTGAAACTAGAGTGAAATAGCTATTTAAGTAGATGCAGAACGATCAGTACAAAATTATAGAAACTATTTTCTTTGGTTAAGTAGACTAGAATAAAGAAAAAAAAATCACAAAACGATGACGAAGTGTAAGTGTGTTATGCTAATCCAATTAACATGTTATGGTTTGTAGCTGAAGGGTTTATGTAATAGTGTTCGACATTCATGTTTGAAACTTCTATGCCTTGATATGCTATGCAGTTTTACTTCCAACATGGGCGCCCACCTGCGAAAGAACTAAAGGAACAATGTATATCCATGGTTGATCATTTTTTTAGTAACTATATAGACGGACTTCGTATAGATGGTGATGTTTCAATTCAAATTTTTTTCTTACATCAGTCTCGTTCTGTAAGGAATAGACAAATAGTTGATCTTACAAACACGTTTTTGCTTTGGTCCAATTGCAGAATTCAAATCCATTACGAAAGAGGTCTGCAAGCTGCCTTCTTTTCTTTCTTCTGTAATGTTTAGAAAAATAGATACAAATGGAACTGGTATCGTTACAAGGTAACTCATTTTGTGCTTTCTTATCATATGCCTCATGGTAGTTAAGTGTATATAAATATAGGTATGCTCGTGTTTTTGTGTATATGTTGTATAATAATAGAACACGTTGGGTTGGACTTTTGGATTCACGCTCATCTATTTGCTTAGTAAATTGCACACCCTTAAAAATGTACAGTGGCATAATAAATGTGATACTTGATTGTTATCTTTTTACATAAGCCACTTTAGAGAATTTTAATTACTTTACAAAATTTAGTGCGCGAGATTTTATATATTGTCGCTAATTTATTATTAACACATTTCTTGTTAAGTAATTTTGAATGATCTATGTTGTTGATATTTTTGGGAATTCATATATCTTTCATCTAGCCAATTCTGTATTACTAATTATAGAAATGTATAGCAGCTATAAAAAAAATTCTGTTTAATTTGTACTTGAATACACCATATTTGGTTCCTGAATTTAATGTTCACCTGCAGGGATGCATTTATCAAGTATTGGGTTGATGGGCATATGTTGGCAATGGACGCAGCATCACAGTTATATAATATTTTAAGGCAGCCAGGTTGCAAGTACCTCAGACAGGTCTCTTTGTGATTTTTTCCCAGTCCTACTCTGCTGTTTGATTTCCTTGCCAAAGATTTCTGTCTATCTAGGTTTTTTTTAATCCGTTGTTTTGAAGAATTCTGTCTTTTTTTTGTTGATAGGCTGACTTCAAACCAGTTCTGGAAGAGCTTCTGACAACTCATCCTGGCTTGGAATTCCTGAGGAATACACCTGAATTTCAAGAAAGATATGGTAAGAATTTAGTCGGGTTATGAAACATTCATGCCGTTTATTTCCATGTATTTGATCCTTTAAAACACATTCACGAACTTGAAAGTGACTTCTTTAGCTATCTTGTTCTTGTTTGGCCAAGGCAAATAATTCTTTCAGTGTTAATTCTATGGACGTTTTCCATTATGATTATTTCTTGAAAGTTTTGAAATGACACTGAAATATATAGTATTTCAGTTACGTACTGTTTTATACATCCAGTGACTAAATCATGTTTTTTCCCCGTGTTTGTGTCATTCATCATTGTGTTCTTTCCCGTCTACCCAGCTGAGACTGTCATCTACAGAATATTTTACTACATAAACAGATCAGGAACTGGTTGCATTACGCTTAGAGAGCTGAAGCGTGGAAATCTTATTGCTGCCATGCAACAAGTTGATGAAGAAGACGACATCAATAAAGTTATTAGGTAATTATATTTCCTCTTCATCATTTCTTGTACAGTTCTTCGAAAGATTTCAAGTTCAGTTTTCATTTTTATAGTAAAATCCAGTTTGAATTGCTTAATAATTCAAGCTCAGAAAAGAAAGCAGTGTAGCATTGTGAGTTGTATGGGTAGTCCTTAGGTCTTCATATAAGTTCCTAGACACTACCCGAAAAACTCAAAAAGGGAAACAAGTGTATGTGCAGTTCATATTGATACTGAGATAGGACTTTATGCATGATTTGACCATTCAATAATGACATTTTCTTTGCTTTTCAGGTACTTCTCCTATGAGCATTTCTATGTTATATACTGCAGATTTTGGGAACTTGATGGCGACCATGATTTCGTTATTGATAAGGAAATTCTCATCAAATATGGTAATCATGCCCTTACCTACAGGATTGTCGACAGAATATTTTCACAGGTTGGCTCCAAATGTCGAAACTGTTACTGAACACTTTTTTTTTTGAAACTTATTCATAGTCTTATGGGCTGTGTTTCATTCTATTTCAATTTATGTTATGGCGATGTCTCTCCATTAGGTCCCTAGGAAATTTACAAGCAAAGTTGAGGGGAAGATGGGGTATGAAGATTTTGCTTACTTCATTCTCGCTGAGGAGGATAAGTCATCTGAGCCTAGTCTTGAGTATTGGTACACGTCTCTCCCCTTCTTCTCTGTTGTCTTTAGCGACTTCTCTTCAGCCATTTTGTCCTTCAGCTGCGTAGCTGACAATATGTGAATATAAATGTAAAACCGCTGAGCCAAAACCCAAAACTTGTGGTGTATGTGGCCTTATCGATGAAGCAATGTCTACCTGAGATTTTAATTTGTTAAACAATAAGTAGTACTATTTCATGAACAGAAAATAGCCATATTGTCTGGATAGTGATCTGTCGGTCGTTTTTCATTCATTATTTCATGAACCTAGAGTACTTTCTATTGAACTGCTAATATGAGTCGCTATTATACTCATCTGCCATGGATATCAAACACATGATCTTGGCGCTGTGTTTTCCCCCCCCCTTGATATTGATTTAAACCATCTTTGCAGGTTCAAGTGCATAGACCTGGATGGAGATGGGGTGATCACTCCCAACGAAATGCAGTTTTTTTATGAAGAGCAGCTGCATCGCATGGAATGCATAACCCAGGAACCTGTACTCTTTGAGGATATCTTATGTCAAATATTTGACATGATTAAACCAGAGGCAAGAGTTCTTTAAAATCATGACATGGTTTTTTAATATTCCCGGGTGTTGTCTCTTTTTTTTTTTCCGATTCGGCTCATTAATTTGTTGATTGACTATTTCAGAAGGAGAACTGCATCACACTCCAGGATCTGAAAGCATCTAAACTTTCTGGAAATATTTTCAATATACTCTTCAACCTGAACAAATTCATGGCGTTTGAAACCCGTGATCCTTTTCTCATTCGCCAGGTAACCATAGATTTTTGCTCGCTTTGGTTATTGAATCATTGGTTCAATAGCTGTTGAAGCTATTGCCAGTGAATATTTACTAATGCCATTATAGTTTGTAAAAATAGTTAACAGTTTTGATAGTGTTTCATAACCCTGGAGAAAACTGTGAACAATGTGACATTTTTTGCTAACTTGACTGCTTCTAGCTATTCCAGTCCCAGCTACTACAAAACCAACTTTGTTTTCCATTTATCAGGAACGCGAGAATCCAACTTTGACAGAATGGGACCGATTTGCTCAGAGAGAGTATGCGAGATTATCAATGGACGAAGATGTGGAGGAAGTCTCGAATGGGAGTGCTGATGTTTGGGATGAAGCACTCGAATCTCCATTTTAATGACTCAAAAGAGGTATACTTTGTTCCACACTGCTGAGCGTTAAGAGTTTCTTAAAAATATCAATGCATGGATGAAATGGCAAATTCATGTGTTTGGTAGTGTTTAAAGTTAGCGTCTTTAGCTTCATTAAAAAGGTATTATAGTACTAAACCAACACTGTCTTTGCTTTTTCACTAGTTTCTTGGGAAGGATGATTGATAGGTTGGATCATCTTGGCCAGTACACAACTCTCAGACAACGGCAAAAACCGGTCCCTTCCCCTTATAGATTGATGAGCATGAGACTTATCCGAGGCATAGGCTATGTTATTTCATGAAATAATTGTCTTGCTTAGGTTTTTCAGGTTGGACTCTCTTTCAATCTGTGTATATTATAAGTGTTTTGTGGAACCACAATAATAGCTTTATATTTAAAATCAACAGAACTGTTTGTACAAAGTGATTTTTTTTTGTGGAAGAGAGGTACAAATCTTTTAACTTGTTTTACATGTTCATATCTTTTTTTTTTTTGCTTATTTTATCATTCTCAAATTTTGTGCATATGGTATAAATTATACTACACTTACATAACACAATATACCTTCATGCTACAAAAGTTGACACAAATCTCTTGTAGGTGAAATTATTACGAGATTTTGTGAAGAATGTCCTTGTTGATTGTCCTAAGCCGACATAGATTATTTGTTTGTAGTGGTAGAAGAATCAATTCAACAACCAAAAAATCTACTTTTTCCTTTGTAAGATTGGATAATATTGTCCAAACTTTCTTTGTCAATATTAATAGTAATTTTGTAAGATGAGTGCAAAACGTGTATTATTTTTTATTTTTTTGTAACAACTGACAAATTTGAATTACAAACACTTCATATATTGCTTGTGAAATGGAAAGATAACTGTTTAAGCAATTATTGAAATAAAAAAATAGTCACTATATTACCTTAATTAAATTCAAGTATAATATTCAGTTGATTGATGCAAGTTTGGCGACTACTGATTAAAAAGGTGGTGTCTACAACTGTTAAGTCACAAGTTGATGACCAAAAAAATATGCAAAAATGCAAGTGACAAACATGAACACTTTTTTATTGCATTTGAAATGAAAACGTAAATGTTGAGCAATTACTGAAGTTACCGTAATTAAATTAAAGTATATGAAAGTCAAGTTCAATACTAATAATGCAACTAATTATCTTAGAAAATATTTGATGTAAGTTTAGCAAATAGCAACCACTACATGATGCTTTGAAAAAAAAACTAGGGAAGTGTAATGCACGTACCACAAATGCGTGTGTTCTTTTCTATAAATCCTCTATGCATTTATTTAATGTAAAAAGTGAATTAAATCCAATTTGGTAACAAAATTGAATGAATTGATAAAATAAATTAGCCAAATCCATATACTAGGGTTTCACATTTAAACTCAACAAAACCCTAAAATCTCGCTATTTCTGGTTTTTTTTTTTAAGTCAAGTCAAAGAAATCAAACAATTCTCCGATCCGATCCCGGCGAGTAAAGAAGAAGAAGAAACAAACAAATTTAAAATTCTCCAAAAAAATGGCGTCCTTGAAGATGATACGTTCTTCAAATTCTAGAAGCTCGGATCTATCTCATCGCATCATTTCTTCTTCATCTATAAGACCACACCAATTCAAGCGAGATCTCATAAATGGCGGTTACGGTTGTTACAGTACAAATACGATGACGGTGGAAGGGATTTTACAGAAAACTTTCACATCAGATCTACCAGCAACTGAATCATCATCACTCTTAGACACTTCAATAATGGATACTTCAACTCCAACTCCAATGGATACTGATATTGCAGATCGTGACGATGGCGGTGGTGGTGGCCGGAAGAGTGTTGATGAGGTTTGGAGAGAGATAGTAACAGGAGGAGAAGAGAAAGGTATGATGAAGGAAGAAACACAAGAAGATATAATGACGTTAGAGGAATTTTTAGCGAAATCTGCAACGACGGCGACGGAGAAGTTAGATGTGAAGATTCCTCCGCCGCCGCCGCCGCCGAAATACGGATTCGAGCATCCACCGCATACTCAGTTTCAGATGATTGATAAAGTAGAAGGATCATTAGTAGCGTTTGGGAATGGTTTAGATGTATATGGAGGTGGAGCAAGAGGAGGGAAGAGAGGTAGAGTTATAGTAGAGTCATTAGATAAAGTAGCTTCAAAAAGACAAAGAAGAATGATTAAGAATCGTGAATCTGCTGCTAGGTCTAGAGAAAGGAAACAAGCTTATCAAGTTGAGTTAGAGTCTTTAGCTACTAAGCTTGAAGAAGATTATCAATTGCTTTCTAAAGAGATTGAACAGATGAGGAAAGAAAGGTTTAAGAAGTTAATGGAGTTTATAATTCCTGTTCTTGAGAAGGAACTGAAACCGCAACTTTGCGTAGGATTCGGTCTTTGGAATGGTGATAAAAAGGTTTAGACTTTTGTGTGTGTTGTGAGTGGATTCATAATCTTAAGTAGAGTGTTATGATTATGGTTCAAGAAGTTCAATATTATATAGATTTGCTTATGTTACATGACTTGACACAGATCTTAGGATGTGCAAACAGAGTTTGAAAAAGATTGAATTAGTGAGGAGGAGCAGTGAGGTCTTCCTCTTCCTTGTTCTCTTGGCATCGTTTTAGTAGAAGAAGTTGTCTTCGAAGATGAGATACCTGTAAGTAAACGACCCAAAATAAATAGGTAATAATTCGTAGACTTGACTAAGGATTCAATTGAAAAGTGTGTTGTTGATGATATATAGATACTGAAAATTTGGTATGTTAACCTCTTCGTGCTGCATAGTCGAGAGTCTACCAACGGAAACAAGCTTTTTCATTTTGTCCTGAAGAGCTTTGTCTTTGATTCCTAACCATGTCTGTGGAGGTAAAGCCAACAGAAGCGCAGTGAACAAGTCTTTACCTTCAGGATACTTTGCCTCCGGATCATACTCGGAGCTCTTGAGGACAGGTTGGGTTGATGGCACTAATAAGTCCACCTTTTGTTCAGTAACATCACTAACCACCACCCCGACTATCACAGTGGCTTCCTCCATGCCAGGAGAACCTTTGATAGATTTCGCAGAAGTTTTGCGACAATAGAAGTCTTTTGATGAGTTTCCTGATAAAATTTGAGCTCCTTGGCAACAAGCCTTTGCAGCCGCATATGAGAGACTCTCTTCATACCCCACCGAGGCTAAGAACTTACTGACGTGCTTGTACAGTTCAGTTTCGTGCACTTGTGTAAGTGCATCTCGCTGCAGTCAATGAGGGCAGAGATATTAGATTATATGCAAATTAAAAGGCAATCAATTACCAACTTCCTTCATGAGTCTTCTTCAAATACCTTTAACTTTTGCCTTGATTCCTCCTCTGGGCTAAGATTTGGTTTAGCATCCTCTGTTCTTCGGATCTCAGCCACCCATTTGATGAAATGGTTGAAATTCGAAGGAAGTGACTTGAACACAAGTGATAAGATTTTTTCTATAGTATCTATATGTTGTGAACTTACAAGACGAGGAACATCTTCCTTTAAATACTTGACTATACTCATCCAGCTTTCATCTTTGCAGCTCTGAGAATAGCAAAGCTAAATTCAACAAGTTGATTCAATACTAAAAACAGTTAAGGCTTTTTTTGTTGTAGGTCAATTGGATAGACAAGATCCTATCCATAGCAAAATCCCTATTCTGTGGGGAAACACAATCTAGTGGAAGAGAAAGCTGCAAAGATGGACCAATATAGTTTTGACCAAAGGCACTTCCCAGCAAAACAATAAAGATTGTGACTGAGAAAAATGCAAAAAAAACGAAGAAAAGAGTATTCACAAGCATGAAAGAGATTCTCTGTTGTGTTAGACATACCAGAGTATAGAGCAATCCTGGGTCTTTGTGGAGTCTAGATATGAGCATGAACCTGTAAATAAGAGAGAGCATATTCTATAAGAACAACTACCTTAGAAAACAAAAACTAAGGAAAGATGATTGGATTAAGTACCCTCTACGTTTCCCTGTGGACTGATCAATGCTATCCATAGCTTCCCAAAGAAGGTTAAGAGGAACCCAATGAGGAGGATACTTGAAACGTGCAACATCAAGAATCAAAACCATATCTTTTTCAGCACTATAACCACCTATAGGTGAAAAGTGACCAGACCCTGTCTGCACTATGATATTGTTAGGATCCTGATTGATTTAAGAAGTTTCAAACCTTGACACTATAGATGATGCCTAGCAAAACACAATACCTGCTTAAGTACTCCTCTATCATAAGCAGAGATGATATGGCATTTCTCAGAAGAAGAGCATGTAATTACAAATTTGCGGAAATCATCAATGGTGCATTGACTTGTGCGGAAAGCTTCAACTTTTGCTCCTGAACAATGAGCCAAACACACAAGTTTCCCAAATGAAATTCCTTTCTCCTTCACTACTTCAAGTGGCTCGCAACAGTCCAACATTGACTCATCAAACCACTTCCAAGACCCTCCTATAAAAAAACCCAAATTAAAATGTGGTCATACTTGCTTGTAACCTAAATGGTTTTTTTTACTTAGTACCGTAACCCTTGTACCTTTCCATTTACGCTGAGAATCAAGGGCATTCAAGACCAGTGATAGGCTAGCCAAACCACAAAACGCAGGTTCTGACTGCGTTTGAAAATAAGATATTAAACTGAAATATCCTTCCATTGTCCCTTTTTGAACCGCTTCCTTGAATATTTTCTACAAAATAATTTAGAAAAAACTTTGACTTGTAAGACACTTCTTATATGAATCAACATTGGATCAAACTTGATCCATACCTTTCCTTCTGCAGAAGAAAACTCAATAGCTGGAGGAGAAGGAAAAGATCGCCGATATAAACTCGCCATAGCCATTTTCGTGGGTATTCTTTGAGATATCACAGAGTATTAATAACTTGCAATGCAAGATTCGTGAGTTGATTCAAAGATAAGGAGGAGCCACAACTTTTACTTTCTTCCAAAAATGGAAAGGCCATTGATGTTTTATGTATAGAGAGAATTCTTTATTCCAACTCTCATGTCAATGCTCTCTGACCGCTTCAATCGCCTAGTCAGGTTCGAATCGGTTTCATTGCCACTATGAAATATTATAAGGTACATTTGTAAGAAATGGTCATTTGGGGGAAGGTCAACAAACATGTCTTGTTTATTAAATCAAACGCTTCTAAGAGATTATTTTGGTTTTAATAACAGAATATGATAGAAATGTTCTGTTCGGTTTAGAGTTTGGATAACCAAACCTAGTTGACCAATCGGTTCAGGAGGGATCATTTGGAATGGTACTTAAAAGGTCCGGTAGGTACATAATGTGACAATATCTTTCAATACAAATAGAGTTTGAATCATACAGAGAATCAAAGAGAGTTTCTAATAACAGTTAGGTTTGAGAAACTTGGATTCAAATGTGGAAATATGACTAGAGAGTAGATGAATTAATAGGCAGGAGCAGCTAGATCTTCTTCTTCTTTGTTCTCTTGGCATCGTTTAAGCAGCTGAAGCTGGCGTCGAAGATGCAATACCTATAATAAAACCCCAAATTCCCCATGTTCGTCAGATTCGATTTCGCCAAATCACAATGTATCATCTTTAGAATCCGCAAGAAAAGTGATTCTTGGTAAAGAAGTTACCTCTTCTTGCAGCAGAGTTGGGAGAGAAGCCATGGAAATGAGCTGCTTCATTTCATGCATAAGAGCTTGGTCTTTAATACCTGACCATGTCTGTGGAGGTAAAGCCAAAAGAAGTGCGGTGAACACATCGTTCCCAGCTGGATAAGTTTCTTCTGGACCAAATTCACATTCAGTTTGTGTTGATGGCACCAACAGATCAACCTTTTGTTCACTCCCATCACGAACCACAACTCCAGTCACCACTGTGCTTTCCGCATCACCAGGACCTTGAGTGGGAAAAACAAAACTTTTAAAAGTTTAAGACTTGCTAATTACATACTAGTTTTAGTCCAGTCAAAACATGATCTAAACCTACCTTTGATGCATTTCACACAAGTTTCACGACAACAGAACTCTTTTGATGAGGTTCCTGATAAGATTTCAGCTCCCTGGCAACAAGCCTTTGCAGCAGCATATGCCAAACTGTCATCATAACCCACTGAGGACAAGAACTTACTAATGTGTTTGAACAGTTCAGTTTCGTGAACTTCTTTCAGGACCACTTGCTGCAGTAGTTTTTTTTTATTATATAAATTAGACGATTATAAGTCTCTGAGTGTCCAAAACAAAGGAAAGAACATGTTTTTTTTGTTTTTAAAGGATGAAGAATCTGGTGAAAATACCTTTAGGTTCAGCCTCGATTTTTCCTCTGCGCTGAGATTTTGATTTGAGTCATCTGTTATTCGGATCTCAGCGACCCATCTGATGAATTGGTTGAAGTTTGATGGAAGTGACTTGAACACAACTGATATGATTTTTTCTATAGAGTCTACATGTTGTGAACTTACAAGACGAGGAACATCTTCCTTCAAATACTTGGCTATGCTGATCCAGCTATCATCCTTGCAACTCTGTTATAGAAAAAAAGTAATATCATAATCAATACAGTTTGGTTGACAAGTTTTGTATTACCAAAATACCAATAATGCTCGAAGTCCATGCAATATAAAGGGAAGAGATGGTTCACATAAGGTTTCAAGAAGGTCGAATCAAATTCACGTTCACATCAAAAAACTATATCCAACATACCAAAGTGTAGAGCAATCCGGGTTCTCTGTGGGGTCTAGATATGAGCATGAACCTGAGAAGAACACAGAACAACATCAGACCATACTATATAAAAACAATTACATCCATAATTGAGTAAAAGATTAAGTACCCTCTACGTTTCCCTGTTGACTCATCAATGCTGTCCATAGCTTCCCAAAGAAGTTTAATAGGAACCCAATGAGGAGGATACTTGAAACGAGCAACATCAAGAATCAAAGCCATATCTCTATCAGCATTATAGCCACCAATAGGTGAAAAATGACCAGTCCCAGTCTGCAAAATAAGATTTGTTATAATCTAATATCAACATGGCAAGATTGCTAAAACATTCAAATTTAAGCTGTAGAAGTAACCTGTTTAAACACCCCTCTATGATAAGTTGAGATCATATGACAATTGTCAGAACTCGAGCATTTCGCTATATATTTGCGAAAATCATCAATGTTACTCTGAGTTGTGCGGAAAGCATCAACTTTAGCACCAGAACAATGAGCCAAACACACAACTTTTCCAAATGAAATACCCTTTTCCTTCACTATATCCAATGGCTCACAACAGTCAAGCATTGACTCATCAAACCACCTCCAAGGTCCTATTAAAAGAAAGAAAACAAAAAACAAAAAAAATCAAAACACCATCTTCTAAACATTTTTTAGCTTCTCTAATACATATAATTTGGTATTATACCTTTCCATTTACGACCAGGATCAATAGAAAGAGCATTCAAAACCACTGAAAGACTAGCCAAACCACAATAAGCAGGCTCAGATTGTGTCTGAAAATAAGAAATCAATCTGAAAAATCCTTCCATAGTTCCTTTCTGAAGTGCTTCATTGAAGATCAGCTGCACAACAATCACAATTAGCAACCAAAGACAATACATGTAACATTAAATAACAAGTCAAACCCCATGTAATAAAAAGCAACAAGTCAACTACTTCTAGCAACAGTTCAATATGAATTAAATTTTGCTAATTCGTGAATTAGTCAATATTAAGAATATTCAGATCTCACTGATCAGTGAACCTATAAGCAATAAACAGTAAGATCTATGAAACTGAGAACAAGAATTCAAGAAATTAAAACATAAAAAAAATGTAACTTTAATTCAAATTTACGAATAAAACTTGATTTATACCTTTCCTTCAGCAGAAGAAAAGTCAATCGCCGGAGGAGAAGGAAGAGATCGTCGATACAAACTCGCCGTAGCCATTTTTCACAGGTGTTTTTTCGATTAGTATAATATATAATATGGAGAAATAACAAAGCTGCGCTTAAGATTCGTGAAATGGATTCGAAAAAGAAAGAGCAACAAATTCAAGAAAAATCTCTTGTTTTTTTTTTTTAACTTTTGGTGTGAGATTCGAAGATTGGAGAAGACGATGATATGTATATAACATAGACTCGATTATTCCAACTCTCAAAAGGTCAACGCTTCGTCAGTCTAGTTACTAGTCAAAGGTGGAAAGCGTAACGAAACGCGGTTAGTGTCCAAGTCAAAATTGTCCGGTTTGTTTCGGTTTGTTTGGTTATTACTGGTGTATTGCATGTTTTAAGGTAAGATTATTCAGAATTTTCTGAAAATATGGGGATTTTACTATTTTAATTGAATAAAATTGGTTTTATTTTTAGAATTTGGTAGTGTAATGGGTTAACAAAATCTTCGGTTTTGTTTGGTTTGAGAGATTCGGATTACTAAACCGAGTTGACGACGTGTGGGTCACCGTTAGTCTTTGGTCAAAGTTGGCGCGAGAGAAAGGAGATTTCGTAAACCAGTTCCCGTAGGAAGAATCCGGTTTATTTTGTGGTGTAGCGTCTCAATCATCACTAATTAAAAACACCAATTGGTACCCAAATTACAAAAATATAGTAAAAGAAAAAAAAAACTATTGGAAGTTTAAAATTAGTAAATTATATATTTATGCAAGTGCTACGAACGATCTGTCCTGCTTGTCAATTAGGTGTTCAACCGTTTAAAACTGGATCTAAGATTTCGAATTTATGAAAGTAGTTCATAAAAATAAAACGAGTTGGTATATTACAATGTAGATTGTCTATAATATTGGTTTTTTAAAAATTGTAAGTCATTTTTCCATCCAAGTTAAAATGCAAAAGTACTACAAATATTATAAAGTCAGAATACATATTAAAAAATAAAATTAAACGTTGCATTGCAAATTTTACACGTTATTAGACGTTGTATGATATTATTTTCCTTCTTTCCTATGTTTTACAAAATTAACACGATATCAATTAATTTTATTCACGTTTTTGATAATGATGTATATTTCATATTTCTCCCTCTTTAATTTTATATATCATTATGTTTGTCAAAAACTTATTTAGATAATACTATTTAGAGTTTTCCAATAGTTTAAAACGAGAAACTGATGTCAATATAAACTAATAGTAATCCTGTTCCGTTAAAAATGTATTACTTTTCTGAAAAAAAATCTGATTTGTAAATTTTAAGCAAATTGTAAATTCATAATTTTATTCATTTTTATTTCCTTTAGCAATTTAATTTTCTTCTAACTTATAAATTTCCTTTTAATTAGAAAGTATACTGCATCCACTGATACACACAAATACGTCAATATCCAGCTGGTTGTGCTAATACTAGGCTCTATTCCAACCAATGTGGGCCATCATGCTTTAAATATGTCCACATTTTCAATTTGCACCTCTGCCTTTTTCCCGTACTCTTCTTGATTGGTAGAGCAAAGTTTTAAAGCAGAAACATATTATACATGAAAATTCTATTTCATTCCACATATATTAAGAGAGTATTAAAATTTGACCCGGAAAAAGAAGAAAATATTTCAATATACAAGTAAGCTCCTGTTTAGTACAGTTCTAACTAAAATAAAAAATGATTTAAACAGAAAATTTTATAGTGAAATGAGGGATAAATTTAGAAATTCATTTAAAAAAATACATTGAAAATACTAAAAGATACTCTTTTTGAAACAGAAAATTCAACTCCATAACAACAATATTTGCAAAACTGGAGTAAAAATCTTAAAAATAAAAGAGCTAATGAAATAAAGAACCCACCAAAATCTTTATCAGTTTCTTTTTCGCCTTATGTTCTAGTTAAAAACACATTGTAAATATATATAAAAAAAACTTCCAAATTTTTGCTTTCATTGGATTTAAAGCAGTTTAACCAATCATAAAAAATACGGTTGAACAGTGATGGTCACAAAATATCAAATACATTTTAAATTTGCAAAAAAAAATTGTGTAATACATCTTATATTGTAAAACAAAATAAAAATTCCAAAACATCTTATTTAATGGGACTAGGGAGTACATAGCAGATTATAAGCTTTAAAATTACCCATTATCCAAAATATATCTTATATGTACAACCAACAAAAACGAAGGGTTAGAAGCTTGAATTAGAAAGAAAAAAAATGTAAGATCATGAGATAAGGGTGAGAAAGAAACAGATTAAGGGAAACTAATAGAAAACTAACTGAAGTGGCAAGTGGCTTTTTCTTAACAATTAAAGTTAAAATCCTTTAACATTCCATGACCTATAATCAAAGATTCGGTCTGTCTGGTTTGATACGGTTAACTTCGATGCCGTGATCCTAATTACATACATATCACAATGAATAAAGAAGAGATGTTTAAGAGTTGAAGATTCTATATCAGCAAGAAACAAGAAGAAAGAGCTTTAGATCAATGCTAAATATCATTGTATGGATGTGTTGAAGAATAATCCCAAACATATTTTCCAGTGCTTAGTGCAAATCCAACAAACCACAATGCTTTAACAATGCCCTTAAGCAAAACACATACGACGAAATCACAAAGATAGAATATAACCAAGTAACCAACTAATCGCCTTTGAGGTGAAGACCACAAAATATAAATCTATGTTCTTGATTTCCCAAGTATTCAAGTATTGGCCTTTTGAAAAAAGTATTGTCCTATTAAACTCAAATTTGGTCATTTTTGTATCAATATATTATCGCACTCAGACGAATTGTAAAGGATCAAACTAGTGACAAAAATATAAATATAAACTAAAGGATCATCACAATAAAAAGTCCATTTGAATGTATTTTTGAAATTGACTATTTTCACAATCCATAGGCTGTGAAATTAGAATATAGAGTTTTGTTTGACAATAAAATTGTGAAAGAATTTATCCTTTTTTTTTTTTTTTTTTAACTCTAGTGCATGGTTTAGAGTTGTTAGAAATTAGCTAATAATGAAAATGAATATTTTATATATATAAAATATGAAAATGACTAATTAGCACATAGTTTACAGTGTTTTCTGATCATTCTCAAAATTACGAAAAAACATCTCAGATCAAAGATCTGAACTTGAGAACTCAACACATAGATCAGTTTTATCCAAAAATTAAGTAAAAGGTGATAAAGTAATCAGTTTCATATATGTACTTTATCTGATTCTGTGATTGAACAAATTCTGAGATTCACATTGTGGAAACACTTCAGATCTAAGATTTTTATCAGAGAAGAAGATTTATCTAAGAGGTTCAATGATCCGTTTTTTTTTCATCATGAAAATCAGTAATTAATAACATAAAAATAGCAAATTGAATGCATTTTGGAACCAGAAATTTCAGAAAATGACGTTCAAATTTTCAGTAAATTGGCTAAATCGATAACATAACCATAATTACGAAACACATAATATCTAATTTTCAACATAAATAAATAAAAACCCTAAAAATTTCTGAGTCAATTTCGACTAAGACGATGATGAAGAGAGCGCTTTACAGAAAAAAAAAGAAAAAAAAAAAGAAAACGAACCAATGACATCAGTCCACGTGGATTTTCGCCATCACAATTTAAAAGAACGGGCAAGCTGTGAAGGGTTGACGATACCGGGCAAGTGGACCCCATCTACCCGGAGGATATTAGCCACCTCCACATATCTCCTTCGTTTATGGTCGATCGGCTCAATATCATGACTCGGCTTTGTCTTTCTCGGCTCAGTAGATTGGGCCATAAATGGGCCAGCTTGAGCTCGAGCCGGATTCCACTGCTCTCCGAAGAGTGTGCCTTTGTTGAGAAACTCGTGAGCCAAGTATCCGGCTAAGAGCTGATTCGAACCAACCGGCTCGGCTACGGTGGTTGTAGTCGGTGGTGGAACAACGGTCGGAGTTTTCTTGAGGATAGATTTAATCGGCGGCGGTGGTAGATTTATCACGGCGGATTCCGTTTGTTTCCCTGTAACGGCGCCGGAGATAACTCGGCGTGGGGGAAGACGCATCGTTTTGGTATTCATGACGGTTTCCAAATGAGTGCATGCCACGTCAGCAATAAGTAATTTTTAGCAAATAATTACTGCGGTGAAACAGTAATTTTAAAGTGATCGGATGTTTAAAAAAAAAACCAAGAGGCTTTGGTTTTTTTTTATTAGTTATCACTTTTTTCTTAATTTAAGAAATTATAAAATCAGAGACAAAGAGAGAGAATTAGTCAAAGAGGGAGCGAAAGAAAACTGTAGGGACAATGTGATTGAGTACGGGGTTACGACAATTTATAGAAGCACCATAAGTAAATGACCCTTTAATATTATGACAAATTACAGACAATGCCATTCATTAGTAAATGACTTAATTGTCCTTCCTTCTTTACCATATCTTCTAATTTGGGTTACACAAGTAATGCACACATTAAATAGATTTTAGTGTGTAAAAAAGGAATCCTTTTTTTAATTTGTTATTCTTATTCCCATGAATGAATTCCAATTTTGGATTTTACACTTTATTTTTGTAACCTTATAGTCCATTTCCTCATGCAACGGTTATAGTATGCTAATCTGTTTTATGGTTATTTTGTTGAAAGTTTGTTTATTTTTTGTTAAAATCTTAATATTTTTTTAATTGTTGGTACCATTTTCAAGATTTCAAAATTTTAACAAAAAGGTTTGATAATGGATATTATAATTTCATAATTAAGGTTTAATAAGATTTTATAGGGAATTTTATAATCTGGTATTTTGCAAAACATTTACTTAGTGGTAGTATTTCTCATTTAAGAAATATATTCAATCATTTTGTCCCGATTTATGATTATTATTCCTCAATTTCTGTTATGTATGACGATTTTGTGTAACATTATGCGCAAACTTATATATATAAGTTGACCAGCAAAGTTTTTTTTGAACTTCATATATTTTAAATAATTTATTCTATTTTATGAATTGTCAAAATTTAAAATTTTACAATAATGAATGAATTAAGTATTTTCAAAATTAGATTGATCCTATTTAACATTTTTCTATTTCTATCTGATTAAAAAATGTCATCAACTTTTTTTATTGGGGCTGATTCGCTCATTAGCTATGAATGAATCAGTTTGTATGGCACGTTAACGTATATATCAGAATATGAGTGGAGTCTCTCGGTGGTTTACCTCTCATACGAGCATCATCCAAAAACAACCCTTACCTCTTTTGGAAGCAGAAGAGCATAGCACTTAGTTTTGTTCTAAGTAAAATATTAACCGAATATTTCATTATTTAATACATAATTGTTTGTTTTGAAGCGAACGAGTTTTTTTAGAAGAACCCAAAAAACAAGTGCTAAAGGAGTCAGAAACCAAAATTTTCACCGAACATTTATGATCTTGATGGAGATGAGTATTAAGTTAATACTTCAAATATAACAACTACCACTTAACAAAGAATCTCCTGTCCTAAGGAGTAAACATTGTAGGAAGCCCATTATCATTTATTCCCCCAATATAATCAACACAAATAGCTGATGATACTTTGATACTTTCGAGTTTTTCATTTTTTTTAATAGAAATATTAGTAGCTGATGATCCCTTACCTTTGAGTTGACTCATACGTTGTTAATTAGAGTTCAGTCTTCTCAACTCGTATCTATTTGTTAGCCAGTTAGTTAGAACATTTCCACAAGTGTGGTGTTGTTTTGTGATATCATGCTTTCAATATATCGATGTCATGTTGCCTTTTTACTAGGCAGAACATATATGGACCTCACAAAGTCTATGGAACCTCAACGGCGACATCTCGAACCATTATGGCTCTTTACGCTAGCGATCCTCGGCTTAGATTGCATCGCCTTTGCTTTGATAACTTCTGTCGAATAAACTAATTTAGGATAACTAACTGTTATTCAATTAAAAGAATCCGATAACAATATATATTATTTCAAAAGTAATTTTATTTGTAAAGAACTCGTGGCCTAGTGGTTGATCAAAGATTTTTCGTCGTGATTCTATTCAGAGAAAGAAATGGTGTCCGTCAAAAGCATGAATAACGAAATATTTTTTGTAGTGGATCTGATAAGAATAAAAGAAATTGTCTGTAATAGACTCGTATCTGTAATAGTTCTCATAATTTGTAATAAATTAATAAATGTAGACGACAAGATTTTTTATTACTTTACCAATAAACACTATTAATTGTCCAATAAATATATAATTAGTAAATTACTACTATATTTATGCTTGTTCTAAGAATCCCCGCCTAACTCCGATTACATCCCGCCTAGTCGCTAGGCTCACCTTCGCCGCCTCGATTAATGATTAATCCTTCGAGAAAGTCAGTCAACCGATTAATCCCCGCCTAATCCAATTAATCCCCGCCTAATCCGATTAATCCCCGTCTATTCCGATTATTTTTGGTATAATCATCTATAATCTAATTATTTTTAAATTTTCTAAATATAAATTTTATTTTATTTTTTTATTCAAACATTTATATTGATAGTTTCTGATGTTTCATAATAAATTATGTTAAAATTATAAATAAAAATCATAAAATAAATTATTAATACTACATTTTTATGTATTTACTATAATTTTTAAAATAATATTATTTAAAAGTTTAATATAATAGATAAATATATTTTAAAAACATTAAAATAACCTAAAACTAATTCCCGATTAATCTCCGATTAATCCTCTAGGCGCTAGGCCCATTTTCGCCGCCCGACTAGTACCTACATATTTTTAAAACATTTTATACATGACAATTAAAAGCTGGAAATGAAAACTAAACGTAGACTTAACATCGGGGCCCACCTCAGGATAGACTAATGGACAATATCACTTTTAATCATAGAGTATTTAATTCACCAATTTTGATAGCAAACAAACATTGCAAACTATGATATAGCAATCTAACGATAGGTTAATTTAAATTTAAACAATAAAATAATTCATTTATAGTAGTTAGGCGTCAGTTTGCCAATTCATATTAATTCAATTTCATCCAATTGAATGATATAATAATAATAATTTCAATATGAATAATAAATTAAATAACAATAAACACGATAAATGCATGCCTTTAATTTACTCCTAAGTATACAGAAGGGACGCACTTGATTTTGCAAATTCCTCATCTCAAACACATGTCCAACCAAACCATCAAACGCTCAAAGCTGGTCTCCTAAACCTACGATGGCTGTGTCTATCTTTTTGAATGAACAACGAAGAAAACAGAAGTAATTAGAAGAAAATTGTAGATAATTTTTTTTCATATTTAGAACAAAATTACAGGCTATATACTAATATCTCAAACACCAGAAAAATACCAGACACTTAAAAGTTACGATTGTGTTTTATTCATATGACATCTTTTTACGTGTGTCCCTCCATCTTATATTAAAGTTAGATTGTTTAAGGTCATCTAACGTTTTGCCAAACTTGATATGTTAATCTGATCAGATGGTAAAGAACTAAGAAATTCTGAGTATATGTACATGATCTTATTGAATGAGACTAGAACATGTTAACAAATCTAGCTATTTTGCAAGGGGGCGGATCCACATTGGTTAATATAACTAATGTGGCATAGTAAAATATAACTAACATAGACAACAAAAATGACAGAATGATATAAAATGCACTCATTACTAATATAAGGGAAATGGTTCAATGAACATTTCAAGACTTTTACGATATTTTGCACCTGGTTAAAAATCTTTATGTTGTTTGTAACAAAAAGATGTTTAAGATCATGGTTTCTGTAACCCATAAATTTAAGATTATATTGTATGTTTTTTGTAGACATGCTGAGATTTTCTTGTCCATTTGACTTTCTCGATCGGTGTTAAAAGTTGATATTTTTATTATTCTGATATATATAATTCATGAGACAGGAGATAGCATACAAGATAATGAAGTATAATCTGAATACACCACGTGATCTGTATGTCTTTCCTGCACTTGGATGCATCTCCTGTACGAACCTTCGTCATCCCACCGCATCCCATGAAACGGTTGCAGATGAGGTATCAAGATTCAACTTGCATGATGGGAGGGCTAATCCTGTCCTTACCAAGGCTAGATCATGCTGTTTTTGGTGGGTGTGTGGTTGATCCTATTCCTCTTATAGCAGCAACACATGTTCAAGTGATTCCTACTTTTTTTTCCAATTCAAATATTTGATATATATTGATGTTCATGAAGAACAATGTAAATACAGGTTTGGTTTTCAAATAACATATTGTTGTTGAAAGTTTCATACTAGAGGGACATAAAGAACCGAACCAACATGTGGGACAAATATAATTTTTGATATACACATTATCGAATGTGGACCCAACACAAGGATTGGTTGTCTCCTTTTTGTATATAACTTTCTTGGTTTATAGAAACTCTGATCTGGTCAAACACGGCATAATCTTTCTTGGGTTATAGAAACCCTGATCTGGTTCGATATTATTATTTTACAGATTCGACTTGTTTTAGTAGTATACATTATGGACTGAGAAGGGAATATATACATATATTCATTTTGGTCAGTTGTTTAACGTTTTGACCATTTTGACCAATTTGGAACAGTTATAAATTTGGTAAAAAAATTGAAACTGCTACAAAATTTGGTTGATAATTGGTAAAAAAGTTGAAATGGTTAGAAACGGCTACAATTTGTTTGGAAATGGTCAAAAAAAATTCCACCAGTTTTGATCACTCTTAAATGGCTATAATTTGGTCAATAAGTGTATGTATTTTGATGACTAATATTAGTTTGTCTTCTATTGAGATTAACACCAAGGCTTGATCTTAGACCGAAAAATTATACCAACTTCACTGACTATGCACTAACAACTTTGAATAAATGTGTAAGGTTAAAAAAGATTTTCTAGTATTATATATGTGTTCCTCACTAATCACAAAGCAACATTGCATGGGCTAGTGGTAAACGTTCCACATCTGAATCACAAACATGCAAGTATGCAAGTCCTAGTGGATTAGAAGATTACGTATTTACCTTACTTTCTTCTTTGGGCCATAGACTTAATCAACATTGCATGAGCATGTGGTATCTCAATCATTTGAGGTTGAATCTGTGTCTGCCTTGAATCCAAGTTAGACTCCGCTTGATCTAACCCACAGAGAATTTGGGCAATAAAGAAAGTAAGCCTTAAATGATTAGTTTGAACCTAAAGTATGATGTTTACTCTGATTTAAAAAGAAAGAAAAAAATTGGCTAGGCTGGGTTACTCTGATTTAAACTATGTGCATCGTGATTACATTTACTCCACAAACCAATGATAGCATCCACGTAGGATCAAAACTTTCAATTTGGGTCACCGACACACCAACAGATCACTAGCTTATGAATCCCTTATAACTATGTAAATCACATGAGACGTTATTCTCCAATTTTTGATCTGAGAAATCTGGGTTCATTTAATATTTATAATTTCAAATGTTCTACTCATATATAATATAAGCTATTATTTTTTTGATTAAACTCAAAAGTGTTAGTAGTTCAATGGCTAAAATCCCCCAATTTGTTCTCAATTCTCAAGTTCAAATCCAACAAAATACATTTAAAATTTTCCAAAACGACGTTGTTTTGAAGTTTAGTCATTAAATAAATATAGAGACGAAACGATGTCGTATGACTTAACATTAATAGTATACAAGGTGTTTAAGTTTTTCTAAAAAAAGTTAATGGTGTGCTAATTTGGGAAGTCAACTATATAATATTGAATATTTAGTATTTATTTGGTTTCCCTAAAAAAAACCCGAAAACAAAAAACATATTGTGGGCCAGTGACTTATAACGGTCATCTACAGCCCATTTTTTCTTTGACTAATTGGGTTTTATACGGCCCATTGTTTATTCGATTAAAAAAATTTCATATATAACAACGCAGGTACCCACAACGCAACGGTCCAATTTCCACAGTGCAATTTGTAGGTCAGTGACATGTAACGGTCATATACTTTTCCCTCCCCCACCAAATTAATATATTAATTAATTAAAACATAAAAAGAAAAGGAAATTTGCCGTTAAAAAAAAAAAGGAAATCCAAAAATACAAATAAAAAAAACCTAAATCCCCAAACCCATGAGTACACTTCTCTTCTCTTCTCTTCTCTTCTCTTCTCTCTAGCTCTCTTGAGTTTCTAAATATAGTTAAGATTATCTCTTTGCGATGTTGACCCTTTAATCTTCTATCAATTAATCTTGTGAAAGCAAAGCTCTCTAAGTAATCTATCTTCAACTCTTTCACTAGCTCTTAAAATGGGTTGTTTTGGTTGCTTCGGCCGTCGGAAAAATCTCCGTCGCCTTCAGGGTCGTAGAGAATCTTTCCAGCCTCGTTTCATCGTAAGATTGCTTCATAACTTTAAAAATCATATCTTTTGATTATCTTAGTGTTGAATTGCTTCAATTAAGCTACAAGATTATCTTAATTTTTGTTGGGTTTGTTTTTTTTGTTTTGTAGAGAATCTCTGATGGGTCTATGAAAGATGTTAGTTTGAATCTTAGGGTTCCTGTTGTTGAGGAAGTCCCAAAGCTTCTGAATCTTAAAGTTCCCAGTGTTGTTGAAGTCCCTAAAATCACGGAGGTATCTCCAAAGGATGACCATCTGAGTGTTGAGCAAGTATCTAAAATCACTGGTCTTTGGTAAGTATTGCTGATTTAGTTTCTTGTACTTAGAATCATGTTTTGGCCTTTAACAGATTTGACTTATTGATTTTTTCAAACGTTTTAATTGCAGTGAAAAGGCTGAGGAGAAACATAGTCCTAGTCCGAGTCCGAGTCCGAGTCAAGCTCGAAAGAGAGTTACTTTTGACTCCAATGTCAAAACTTATGAACACATTGTGGTTGAAGAATCTATAGAGTTCTTTGAAGAGAAGAAAGAAGAGGTGGATTTGAGGCAGGCTCGATGTTTATCTGAAGGGAGTGATGTAACCTCTAACTCGTCTGGATCTTATCCTTCAAACCATAGATATCAGAATTGCAGAGAAAGTGATGATGAAGAGGAGGATGTAACAGATTGTGATGACGAAAGCGGTCTTGAGAATGAGGGTGATGATGGTGAGCTGCTTCATGAAGACTATTATGATAGTGACTGTTACGAAGATAAGCTGAACAATTGGGATAAAGAAGTTTATACAGAGGAGATTGATGATAATGTTATGGACATAGAGGAGACTAATGCAAGTGCTAGAGACAGAAGCGGATATGTTAATGCGGTACTAAACCCAATAGAGAATCTTTCTCAATGGAAAGCTGTGAAATCCAAAGGAAGAAGAACATCAATACAGACCCAGTCTCGAAAGGAGAACGCGATAAATGCTTCTTCATTCAGCTTGGAGCCTCAGATTGATAATGACTTATCAATATCATCATCATCATTCAGCTTGAACTTGAATTCAAGAGATGATGAAAAAAAGAAACAGAGAACTCAAGAAGTAGCTGTTGATGCTAGTCTCTCAACTTGGTTATCCACTTCACGAACCACTATCAGCGGATGCATCAGGGTTGAAACCGCAATGTCTGAGAAGAATAATTACTCGAAACCGGTTCAAAGTTATGATGAAAGACCTATATTAGGCGCGTTAACTACAGAGGAGATTAAACAGTTTTCAGCTACAAATTCGCCAAGGAAATCACCATGTAGAAGTCCTGAATCACCTATAATTGGAACAGTTGGTGGTTATTGGAACAATCACTCAATGGCCACAAGCAAGTACAGTCGAAGCTCTTAAACCTCAATTCCCAAAACAAAGAAACCATTTCTTCCCCACATGTTCCGTTACACATTTCATTCATTTATTACTAAATTGCCTTTGTGAAATTATCTGATTTTCATCACTCTGTGTGTTGTGTGTCTCTTAAAACCAAATTTGATTTGTGTATGTGACTTGTTTTGATAAATATTCATTCTATTTGTTTGTCTGTGTATCTTATTTCAAAATTTGATTGCTTTTTTTTTTCCAAATATGATTTAAGGTTGTAAACTTTTTCTCCTTTATATATCAACACATACAAATCCTTTAATCGAACAAAGAACATCCAAATCGTGAAAATAGAAAAGGGCGATTAAAACGCAAACGCGGTTTTCTCATTAACAGTCGACACCACACTGCTTCAACAACGGACCAGTCTGTTTCGGCAAGAACGGATCAATCCGAACCCAAACCAACGAGAAAATGGAGGCGAGGAGTATAGACCAAAGAACAACAATCGTCGGCGTTCGGTTTTGCCGACCCATCAAACCTTTAAGGAAAGGGTAAAGATGAACAATAACCCAAAACGCGAAAAACAGTTTCCCAAATAACGGTCCCCAACCACCGTAACCGTTATTAATAGCGTCAGAAATTCCGGCGACAACACCAACCATGTTAAGTATAATGAGAGTCGTCGGAGGGATGAGAAGTGTAGTCCATTTGAAAAGGTAAAGATCTCCAAACTCGTCAGCTTCATCAGTGGCTCCTTTAGACGTGACTGTGAAGTTAGTGTCAACGCCAAATAGGACTTTAAGAAGACCTTGAAAGACGGCGAAGAGATGAGCTGAGACTCCGCCGATTACCCAGAATTGCTCGTTACGCCAGAGGTCGTTGATGCTCACGTTGCTCCATCGGAGCTCTAATATTGCCGTCGCTATGATTGATAAGAACAGAGCGAGGAACCATATGCTTGCGAAGTTGTTGATCTGAAAACAAAATAGAGAAATTTGTGTTAAAAGAGTTTTATATTTTCTCTGTTTTTGTGAGTTTCAGGAGACAAATTAAGAATCTTTAGGGTAAATGTTTAAATCTTTGGAAACTTAAAGGGTGATCGAGTAATCTTTTAGAAAAATTAGTATAGTAAGTTAGTGGGTAATCATTTTCCTAATTTTATGTGGAAAATCAAACTTATTTATAACATTATTGGTAAGTAAAAACTCTTAGGATCAAAGTTTTAATGTGTAGGTTTGTATAAATATAAGAAAATACATGGTTTGGACGCATGATATATTAAAAACTATGGTAAAAGACGTTGTATAATTTCTCTGATTTTGTGATCGTAAGAGACATATCAAGAACTCCTATGGTAAAAGTTTGAATCTTCAGAAACACCAGGGGAATCTTTAGAGACTCAACGGGTGAAAAATTAGGGTAGTGGATAATCATTTTTGTAAGTTGAAGGGGGAAACTGAACAACGTTTTTAAAATTGGAGTTAAAAACTGATATTTTAAGAGTTTAGGGGTTAATAAGAAAAACTTACCGTAGGAATGATGAATTTGCCGGTGAGAAGACAAACGGCCGGAATCGTACAATAAGCAAGTAGAGGAATAGAAGTGAAAGGATAAACAATGGTGTTGATATAAGCAAGACGTTCTAGGATCTTAAGTTTGCCTCCCCAAGCATACCATAAAGGACAATGACGGCTAAAGAAGATTTCGACCGAACCAAGTGCCCATCTAAGAACTTGGTGCAACCGGTCAGATAAATTTATTGGAGCTGATCCTTTGAAAGCTGGTCTTTTAGGCATACAATAAACTGATTTCCAACCTCTACAATGCATTCTGAATCCTGTTAGGATATCTTCTGTCACTGATCCATAAATCCATCCAATCTGAATCATAATATTTAAACATTAAATTCAAACATTAATATTCATGCTAAATGTTGACCTTGCAGATTAGCTAACTTATTAAAATATAGATCTAGATTGACAAAACAATTATGACTCGTAAACTTCAGTAGTTTTCAAATCAAAACTCAATTGTTTTAGTTGATTCTGTTAATCAAGAAAATCTTTAAAAGTTTATGTTAACTGAGATATTTTCTGATTAATTATAGTTAAATTTTAGAAATTATAAAATAGTTAAAAAGAGAATTCTCTAAATACCATACTTTTAAAATATTGCTCCAAATGTACCACCATTAGTTTTTTAATATTACCATAATTCAGTTTTAAAACAACCCAAAGCCCCTACTTAATTAGGAAATCTAAACCTTAAAATAGATATGGAGAATTCAAATATATATTTTTAATTTTACTTCTAATTTATTTAAAATAAACAATTATTTTCACACAATAATTTGATGTATTCTTGAAAGAAAGAAAAAATATTGATAATAGTGTGGAAAAACTAAAAATATAGTATTTTAAGGCATTTATCATAGTGATGAATATAAATATCATTTTTGCATAACAACTACTATTGATAAAAAAAAAAAAAAATACTGCGTATACTCTACCATATTCACTAATCAAAACCCCAAAGTTTCGTTACTTTATAAATACCACTGTTAATTTCTGTAAAATTACGAATTAGAACCAAACAATTCAATTATATTACCTCTTTACCCCATTCAGTCTTCTCTTCATAACCACAACTAATAACATGAATGGCTTCTTTGATCAACGAACTCGTATTCGTCGCCTCCGGCAAACCTCCATTCTCCATCAACGTCGACGCAATAAACACAGGAGACATTCCGAATCTCTTCTCAAAATTCTTCTGTGACATTAACGAAGATTTCTCAAGCTCATCATATCCTTCAAGACCTTCTTCAATATCTTCCAAATCAAAAACCGCTTCCGTTGATCGTTTTCTACTATAACCATTCGCATTCGTTGTATTAATCTTCTTATTCTTCTTCTTCTTTAATCCCGATAACAAACTCTTAATCCCTGATTTCTTCTTTGAATCTGATTTGTGATGACGGTTGCCTCCGCCGCAGCAACAGCAAAACCACCGCGGCCAACAATCACAAGTCATCTTTTTGCGTTTTTCCGATACCGGTGGCTCGTATCCATATAATGCTGGTCTATTGAATACACATCCTGTTCCTACATAAACTGGTCCTTGAATCCCATCTAAGCCTCTCATGTTTATCTGCAAAAATTTGGAGGGAACATAACAGATTTTTAGGGTTTTGAAATTTTGAATTTTGAGGATTTGTTTTGTTTGTGATGAATTTGCTTACATCGAAGAAGACAATGTTTCGGTTGGCGTATCGATCATTACGATCAATTCCATCAAATCTTTGAGGGAATTGAACATAACAAAGCTTTTTACCAAGTTGTGGATCCATTAGAAAGCACATCGATTCTCTTACAGCTTTACTGTTGTTGATGTAATGATCACAATCCAAATTTAGCATAAATGGTGCATTTGTCAACACTGCTGAGACTCGAACCTGCGACATTACATGAAAACAGTTTAGCTTTCGGTTGGTTTTAGAGGTTTTGTTTTGTTCTGTTTTGTTTTGCTTTGCTTACCATTGCATTCATAGCTCCTGCTTTCTTGTGATGTGCGTAACCAGGTCGCTTCTCTCTCGATACATATACAAGTCGTGGGAGCTCGTTACCGTCAATGTCAAATGCTCCTTCTTTTCCTAGATACACCTGCAAAAAAAAAAGGATTTGAATTTGTTGGATTTAAAGGTCTGAGTCTTTGATGGTAATGGTATATGGAAAGCGAAGAATCGGTTTTGTATTGACCTGAATCATTCCGGGATGATCACGAGTGTTGTTACCAGGCCATGGTGTACCATCTTGCATCACCCAACCTTCTTCAGGTTTCTTTTGAGCTTTAGCTACTAAAGCATTGATCCTTACTTTGAACTCTTCATATTCTCTCTGCAAAGCATTTGATGAGAAAGTAAAGATATGTTTCTGTTGTGTGATTTTAGAAGTAAAGATGTTTCTTTCACTAACCTTCATTGCTCTGCGATCTTTGACGAATGTAGGTTGGACTTTATCTTTCAAGTAATCAATCTTCTCAGAGAAGTAAAACTCTGGAGCTCTTGGTTCAACATTATACTTCTTGCAAAACGGAACCCATCTCCTTGCAAACTCGGAAGTTTCAGACAATGTATCGAACAGGAGCATTGATGCACCGTCATCAGATACATAGCAGCTAACCTTATTCACTGGATAATCAACAGCTAAGATCGAAAGAATAGTATTGGCTGTGATTATTGGAGGTTCTTTAAGTGGATCCACTGTACTCACAAACACATCAACCGGTGCAAGCTTGTTCTTTTCGCCTTCTCTTTCGAATCTCATTGAGAGTCGGTCAAGGTAAGTTTCTCGGTTAATCGGGAACCATTTCGGGAACTGATCGAGGATCCAAGAGAGCGCAAACCAGATCTCGCAGATGACTGAGATAAGCCAGAGAGGGTATGCGTCATTGGCTGGTGTCAAGATACGGAAACGGAAGAAGAAGGCTAAGATCACAAGACGAAAAACGATCACTATTCTGTAAGGACTGATTTTGCTTGATGAGATTGGAACTTTTCTCCACAGAGGTTGTCTTGCTTCAGCATCTCTGTAAACAACAAAGAACTCAGTTACTTGCGTTTCAAGTCTGTATTACTTGAGATTAAAGAAAGATCAATTATTTTTTTGTTATTACAGGTATTCATCTTCTTCTTCATCATCTTTGTCTTGATCATTTGCTTGTTCTCCTTTAGTGACTAAACCTCTCTTCTCTTGCCTAGCTTTCCATTTATCCACTCGTTCTTTCCACTCCGCGTCTGTGTAGCCATCTCTCTCAGCTTCAAACTCTTTGCCTAATACTTCATATCAAATCAAACAGAGACAGTCTCAAAATTTGCTCTTATACATCTATACGTATACATAAATCACATATACGTATATTAATATATATATATATATACCACTTCCGGTGGAAGAAAAGGCCCGGCCATTTGGACGCCATTGCTGCTTACTATTGTAGTCTCCACTTTCCTGTAACACCCAGAAAATACTCAGAATCTTGATTCGAAATAGGTAAGAAGAGAAGAAACATCGATCAAGATCGTATAGTACCGATCCGTAGGCAAAGTTCTGGTGAATGGAGGAAGCATCTTGGCGATTCTTGATGTTCAATTCATCATCTGAATCATCAGGACCATTGTTTTCTTCTTCATCTCCTTCAATTCTTGGAGAGACTTTAAACAAAACAATTCACCAAAATGAGAATCACGCTAGTTTATGGATTTGTTAAGACAAAAACAGAGTTTGAGTTTAATTTACCTTTGTGGCGTTTGTAAAGAGTGTTGCATTGAGGGCAGCATTTGTTACCGTTGCTACGCTCATATTCGTAGCAAGGTTTGCAAACCGGGTAAGCGCACACATGGCACGCCACGAAACTCTTTCCACTGCCACCGTCTTTAACTTCATCGCCACAGACTTTGCAGATCTTAGCCGAGAAAGATGAATGACGATGCTACATTCACAAAAAGTTATATTACTTTGAGATATTTATGTAAACTCAAACGAAAGAATATGGTAAAAAAAACCATGAAGCAAGTTTCAATTTTTTTGTTTTTTCTTTCTCTCTTACCTCATCGTCGAAGCTGGCCATGGTGTTTGGTTCCATGGCGAGATAAGCTGAGCCAACAGCAGAGCAGAAGGAGAGATAGAGATCAATGTATATGTGACTATGTGCTTTGATGATTGTCCATAGTTTTAGTGGTCATATAAGAGGAAGATATTAGAATTTGTTGTAGAGGAAACTGAGGTTGTACCAAACTGTGAGGTGAGATTGGTCTAAGGTTTGTGTTATAAGAAAGCTTCAAGAGACAGCAAAAAGATTTGGTGGAACCAGGAGACAGCTCAGTGTAGTCAGAGTTTTATTTATTTCTTTTCTTGAGCTTCCGAATTCTTCTGTTTGTTGTTCTTTTTAGTTCTTTAGAGTATGTATATCTTTGAGTAGCTTTCAAGTTATTATGTATATATTAATACTTTGTGATCTGATATCTGAAGCCTGAACTTCACCAAATCTAGCAATGTTCAGGAATCCAAACAGATAGAGATAGAAAAGATTATTTCACAAAGGCCCAAAATCAATTTCACAAAGGCCCAAACTGGTAAATACAAACAAAAACAAAAACAGCCAAATTATAAACAAAGATGATCATGGTTCATGAATTCATAAGCATTTGAATTGGTAATATAAACCAGAAATGAAAAAAGGAGAGCAATAAAAGAGACTCAAGAATCAGATTTTAAACTCTGATCTTTTTCTTTTGTTAGTAAATAATATTTGATCAAGCGACATAGTAGATGGAGTTAGGGAGCTTGAAGGTTCTCTTAGGAACTGGACAACCTGCGAAGCTGTTCCATTGTGCACCCATGACTCCCCAGACTCTGTATCCAAGACTTGTAAGCCATGTCCTTACATCTGCTTTGTATTGGCTCACACTCTTCTTCTCATCTGCCTCTCCTCTGCAATTTTCCGGTTTGACAATTTTATTAGACCCGGTTTGTAGAATATTATCAGAATGCTCGACTTATATTTTGATTGCTCATATATAGAATTATATGAACCGTGGCATGTTACATAATAATGTCATAGTCCAAGTTAAATAAACAAATTTGACACAACCATAAATACTGAACCATCTTATCTGTATTGTTATATCAGTTTGGTGAAATTTTGGTTTTACTTAAATACTAAATGAGACTTGGACCGGGGAATATATACCTGAGAATAAGGTTAGACCAGCCGTGGTAACCGGCTTCAATAAGGTTTTCAACGGTGGCAGATCTAAGATACTCTTTACGAGAAGAGACCAAAAAGATCTTGAAACCTCTCTCTCTGATCTCATGGTACAGCTTCACCATATATGGAACAGCTGGTGCCTTGCCCCACCCTTGCCATTCCTCGAACTTGGTTGTATTCAATTGTTCACCACTGATTCAACAAATCAATGTAACATTTCAATCCCGGTTATTGTAAACCAAAATAAAGCTAATCAGAAAAGGAAAGTGGTAGAGGTAGACATGAAAAAACTAGATCAGTTATATTAAACTAATATAATATTTGTTTAAAACAATATAACTGTAAACTATAACCAGATCAAACCAACAAATATTTTATATCTAGATAAGTTTCACTACTTTAATACCATCCGAACCAAATTAAAACCAAAACTAATGTAACCAAACTTTTTTTTTTAGTGTAACCGAAATTAATAAACCATAATTTAACTTCAATTTTATTATATTCCTAATTATATATTCGAGTTGAAAAACGAATTTGCTTTTTCAATTACTTTTATCAAAAACCTGAACCAAACTGAACCGAACCGAATCTATTAGAAGGTTAATTTAATAAATTTACCCGAAACAGCCATTGCTCTTGTGGTAAGGAATGGTGGATAGAAGAGTGTCATCAATGTCAAAGATCCAAGCATCCATACCATCGCATTTCTTATCTCCGCAACAATGCTTTCCAAGGTATAGGATGGCTTCATCAACGGCTCTCTCCACATCATACTCGTACTGAGATGATGTCATGTACTTTTGGACGAACCACACACATTCTTGTGGCACCACTGTGAAGTCCCTAATATTGTGAAGCTCCACGTTGGATCTCCAACTCTCGCAGTATCCGTTTAGGTTCGGTCCGTTTTGGCTTATCTTGGTGGTTTTGAGCTGGTTCAAGATGTTCCAGTCACGAGCTGAGACCATTCCGGTCATGAAGAGGACAGCTAGGGTTAGCGAGAGCAACAAGGATCTAGCCATGTTGATAATTATTTTCGATGAAGAAGAGGAGTGGTTTTAACGATCTGTGTATATTATGATAATGTGTATATATAGAATGTATAGAGTATGTAGAAGAGCAAGTCAACATAACAAATAATGATATTTTCCGAAATATTTATAATATTTAGAAATGTCTGACTAATCTCGCAGGAAAGCATATATTTTGGTAAAACAAAATAATAAGCCTAGTAGCTAAACCAAACTCAAAATACTGTGCCACCAGATTACCATGTAATTTTTGTTTTGGAAGAAGGTTTCACTTTTGGGGTCAAATCACTATATTTTGTTTCTTACATTTAAAGAGAGAATATAATCAGATATTTCTGTTTTTATGCATCTGTTTGTGACTTGAACAAACAAATATATCTGTGTTGTATCAATTGATTTGTATTGAAGTATACCGGCCGTCAAACTTTCGGATCAAATTTCTCAGTAATTTTACTTTTGTTAATATGGTTTTAAAATTTCCTGCAGTACATTAGTTTGTCTAAGCTACCAAATACTGTAATTAATTTTATTTTATCAGTAGAAATAAATAAAAAGTTTAAGAATATAATATCTTTACTTAATATTTTTGTGTCGTACTATACATAAATCTTATCATGTTCATGGGATCAAATAAAGTATCACATTAAAATATTTTGGGGATGAATGTGAGCGACAGCACATTTTTTCATAGATATATCATATATTTAATAATCTAAGAGTGAGAGGAAAGTGGGCACCATGTCAAATAGGAAAATTGAAGAAATAAGGTGAGAAACATCCACACCAGCTCATACAATGTAATATAATCAATTATGTTGGTTGTCTAAATAAATGTGTTATTAGCTCATATATATACTCATCAGGATATGATCAACTTTTTTCTAAAAAGATATTTATATTGTGTGTGTGCACAACAAACATCTACAAACAAAACAAAAAATGTTGTAGACATGATCATCTAAAAGTTGTCGAGTAAAATTACAATGACGATGGTAAATCTAAATTTTTGACTATTGAGATAAATTTAAGGCTTGAAAATTTTAAAAAAACTTTAACATCTAGATCTAAAAATTAAATTTATCTTTATTTTAAAATTTCGATTTAACATTTAATCAGATCTAAAATCAAAGAAATTCGAATAAAGATGGTGATCTCAATTTTTGATTCGAATCATATGATCTTTAATTGTTTGGGGTCAAATTATTTAAAATTTATGTGGTCCATAATAATTTGTTTAACTGGTGTGGTGTGTAATATTACACTCCAACTCATACCCATTTCTTAAATTTTGTACAATATAATAACTGTCTCCGAGTTTTCTAACATTTTTGTTTCTGTTATCTACTCTTAATTCCATGCCAACCATGTAAAACATGCTTTCCCAACCAAAAGAACATTATTGCTCAGGGATCAAATTAATACACCAAAGCTATCATAACATGTCGGATCCGAAGAAAGCACGTTACCTAAAGTCCTACGACTAGTGACCCAAACCGACTACTCAATATCGGGTCTCCAGAAACATATATTTTTCTACAAGTATTTCTTCACGCCTACTGGCTAGTGCAAGATGATGAAGAACGAGTTAAAAGCAACGCACACTATCTACCACACACATACGTTCTAGGCTAAGACAAGTGCTCCGATCTTATATCGAAGGGAACATGTTTCTCTCGTTCAATATCGCTTATCAAAACTTATGGTTGGAATACTTGGAAACCAATCCACTAAATCACACTCCAAAGAGACCCTCTCTCTTTCTTTCATCCATTTCTTGTCTTGCTAAATATCATATTATACCTCATAATCATATTAGTACTAGACGATGTCCATAAATTGTCCTATCGTTTCTTGACCTCCGGGCTAATTACACTGTCTTATTTTGACTTAACCATCAGATATCAATTACACCCCTTTTTCATCCCATATGTTATTATATATGACAAGTGTTCTAAAAAGTGGTTTAAGCGGCCGCCTAAACGTCGACTAGCTGTTAGGCCGGCTTAAACCGCCCGATTAACGTCTAGACCGTTTAAATTTTTAAAAGATCGGTTTATGTTACATGGATAATTATATTTAGTAAAATATGCAATTATTAAATGAATTAAACACTAATTAGATGAGTTATAATTTATGCGAGATATGTGAATTTAATAAATTATTTAATATATATTTTTATAAAAAAAATGATGTTACTTAAAAAACTTAAAATTACAAAACATTGATATTCTTCATGTTTTTATAGTTTAAAGTTTTTAAATTATTCAATTTTATAATTTTATTATGTTATATTATATTATGTTAATATATATATATATATATATTTAAATATATATTTTATTATAAAACTAATTAAACCGCTTAAATCGCCTAGATCCCGACTAAACATTTTAGACGATAAGCAGAAGGTTACTGCCCAATTAGCGCCTATCGATTTCTTGAACATTGTATATGATTATGTTATTGTCTATGGAATATTCTTCTCTGCTGATATTTAAGCCAAATGAAGAATTCAACATCGACGGACTTCTCCCGTCGAACATTTCTTTTCCTCCCAAAATTCAAGTATCTAGTGGATCTCAAAAATATGTCATGAGCGTTGACATACGCAAAGTGTAGTCTTTTACTTTTTTTTTTTTTTTTTAATTCTTCCTTACATAGTTGTGGTGATAACCCTTGTCTATGGGGAAAGTTATTTGTATCTTCTCAAATATTAACTTTTGGAATGAGGTGGAAATACTCTGATTCAAATCGTGATTAACAATTATCTGTAATCAGAATTAGAAACTTTTTGACATATGATGAAACTATATAGTTTTGCACTAGAATTTTTATTTATATAGATTTCATCATTGACGTCTAATTTGGAACTTTATGTAGTTAACTTTACAGATCTGGTGAGTCTTACAGTGTTGAACTCTATGAAAAATATGTTAAATTTTAGTTTTAGTTTAAATTTGTGTTACGTTTCCTAATTATGCCAAAAACTGATATATATATATATATATTCTAATATCATAAATTATTTCCTACTTTGTGAAAAACTGAACTCATTGTTAACGTAACCCTTATCCTTATTCGCTTACATTACATCCTTAACAACATTTCACACGTTCTAATTTATTTTTCTTTGTTTAATATGGTGCGACTGTGAGATATATAATTTTGTGTACCAAATCAAATTGTGTACAACTCTTTCAGGACTTGATCAGTCTGGATTCACACTATTTGCTATCAGGATGTTTCTCATCATGAATTATTTTTTTTCAACTTTTCTGATTTAACCATTGCAAATTATTTTTCAATTATAATACTTTGGAACATTTCAATATCATAAATACTTTGGACCAATTTATAATAAATATTCATTTTATTTTTATTAATAATTGATGCTGGGCCATCTATCTGCCGCCTCTCCTTGTGTGAAATCAATAGCTTAGACTGGCTTTTTAGTTTATCTAGGAGGAAATAGAAATACAAATCTTGTTTGTTATAAAGATTTCATTATTTCTATCATCAGAAGTATTGTAATTTACAATGGGATTTATCAAACATCATTCACAGCTCATTCTATAAGTCATGTTAACTACTCCATAAACATACTCATCAATCAACTTTACAAATCCAGTGACAAAACAAATAAAATCAAACATACAAATTTCGATATATTTTATATTGGAGCATAAACAGACAAGCCATTTGGGTCACATGTGATGTCATGCGATATTAAAATATAGTGAGGAAGTTATCGATGTAAATACTTATTTTGATTTTTTTTACAATTATACCCTAGTTTTGTCTTGCATGTACACAGCTTAAAGTGTTCTATTAAATTAACTAAACATCTTGTAGTTCTTAATACACGAAAACGTCAGAAAGTTCTTTCTTTGAAAACAAAAACCTTATTATTAACTATTAAGAATACCAAATTCTCTTCTAGGGCAGCAAGAACGCGCGGGAAAGAAACCCAAAGACAAAATCTTTTCAGTGATTCACGATCATGCCGCTCGTAGATCCGTCAAATCACTTGTGGGTTTTTGAATTAGGAGTTTTTCTCATTGAAATCGAATCAAAAATAAGAAGAAATGGTTTGGAATTACCCAGAAATTTCCAAGGAAGATTTCATCAAGCTATTGAAAGGGTTTGTGGATTTACTCATCCTTGCTTCTGGGTTTCAATCTTCTGGTGTTCCTGCTCATTGGGATGCTGAGAATTGCAAGAAAGCTCTTCAATGGGGTCTTTTCATCGAAAATGTTAGCTTACTTACTCTCTTCAACCATAAAAATCACTCCTTTTTTTCTTTTGATCTCCATTGCTTTCGTTTTGTTAATTGGTTAGGTTTTCAGAAGCATAACTATTTCAGATATGTTTAGGGAATCTGTGAGAGAGCTTGATGAAGCTATCTCCGAGATGAAATCTAACCCAATGTTCCCAAAGGTGTGTTCTTGGTTTCGCGTAATCATAATTAAAACGAAATTTAGATTCTAATTTCTAGAAGTGGCGTTTGTTTGGAGAAATATTTCAGGGTTTAGAGAATTTGTCATCAACTACTTTTTTAAAAGCGAGAGACTTTGTGTTAGAGTATTTGATGAATAACTCAACTTTGAAGGATAAACAACTCCAAGCTATTCTGGTTGCAGCGTTGGAATCAGGTGACGGTATTACGGATATAATTGATGGGAAACTCTGTAAGCAGCAAGGTGTTGTGTCATGTGTATCAGCACTTGAGACTGGTTTGAAGATCCTTACCAGAAACATAGAATCAAAAGAGTCTCCACTGAAAGAAGACAAGGATACAACTATGTTGGGGTATGTATGATTTTTCGGTACGAGATAACGTATATTGCTATAATCTTGTGGGGTTTTTTTGGTGAACTTTGATGTATTTCTTTTTCTTAGCTTGGGACAACAGCCTATTGAGCTTTTAACATGGAACATCTGGCAATCGAAAGGTCTATCTTATTTTCTAAGTAAGAGAACTTTAAGATTGGTATCAGGAGCCAGCTTGATATTTTCTGCACCAAAAGCTCAGTGGGCAGAAGTGTTAAAAAGGCTGCGTTTTTCAGCTGAGAATAATGATGATATATTACTCGAAAAGATTGTAAGATGATCTGATTCTTTGAACTAGGTGTATCCATTTTGGCCTCTTCTGTTTCTTAAGAAAAGATTGTCACTTTTATTTGATAATTTGTGGTGATGTTGGTGAAGAGCAGGAGCTACTGTTACTAGGATGTGTAACAAGTAGATGGACTTATTTAATCGAAAGTATCATGTCAGTTTCTTACAAATCTGTCACTGTGTCAGAGCAACATGAGGAGTTATGTAAGCTGCTTCTTCAAAGATCTAAAAGTTTAAAAGAGAACGAGATTTCTTTGAAATTAAAGGTCAGTTTTCTCAGTTTACAACCATTTATCGAAATTTCAAAATGTACCATAACACATTTGCTATATGTAAACCAGGTTTTTAACTTTCTTGGTTTCCTCTTGAATAGGTTGAAGAGATTCTTGAGTATCTAACAGAAATACTTATGATTCGTTTACATCTCCTCTGGAAATTGCCTTCTGCCCTTACTGCAGCTGCAATTCCGTCTTGGTAGTTTCAACTGTATGATTAATCATTTTCTGGTTTCGGGTAAGAGGTTGATTACAAATAATACAAATAAAAAGCTTAGCATGTGCTATATGCTATGTTCTCTTATTGTTCTGGTAGTTGTGAATTCAATACTGAAATTTTTCATTGAGTGGCTTGAATAAATTTAAACCTATAGTCAAATCCATTTCACCTAAATAAACTCATGGAGTGCTCTTTATACATCAAGTTCTTTCAATTGTCAAATCCCTCCCTCATACACAGATGTTACAACAAAATTTTTGTATTATGTTCTTGTCTAAAGCAAGATTTTGTTAAACAGGTCACCTCTGTTTGCTCTGTATTTTGGTGAAATAGACAAACAATTAAAACTAGACCCCTCAACAACAAGGTTAAGTATCTCTCTAAACATCAAGTTTCACATTGTTTTCCAACCTAAACAGAAGCTATAAACAGTCATCTACATATCTAATTCTTTCTCTTCTGCAGATGTTGTAGCTCCCATAACAATCTAAACGAACACAAAGACTGTAAGTTACACAACTACATAGTACTTAACCCAAGTGTTACTATCGCCTTTTATTTACCTCTCAAGATCATTCCTTGAGATAATTTTTTAATGACCTTGACAGCATTTTGTTCGTATGTGTAGGTGAGATCGTGGAAAGAGTTTGGTGCTTGTACGTATTCCATATATGTGGATGCCACACAATCCAAACTAATGGCCATTGATCGTTTTAACAAGATCAGTTTTTTCAAGGTAAGATATCACATTGATGCAGATGTTTTTGGTAGTATATGTTATGAAAACATTGGTCTTTTCTTGCGTTTGCGATTAAGTGAAGAAAAATCACAACCGTTTCAACAAATGGTATGATTGATAAGTAATAGAAAGATTTAGAAATGAATTTGTTTTCTTGTTTGCTTTTTTTTGTTGTTTAAAATTGAATTCTCTTTTGTGAATATTGTTTTCAATCTTTTTCTCTTTGACTCGTGTATCTTTACTTTTACGTCAGGCAACAATAAAGCAATTACGCGTGAAGGTTTTCTTTAGGCATAATATTTGTCATTTTTGGTATATTCTTGTATCATTCTTTATCTTTAAAACGTTGTCGTTTTAGGTATGGACGGTTTAGACTGATCGGTTGTATTTAAAATGGAAAAACACACTCAAATCTCACTTTTAAAACCGAATATTTCCAACAGTTTCTGACAATGAGTTTGCATCAGATTATGATTTATGATAAAAGTGTTTCAAAAGTGGAACTATTGAACCGTTGAGATTTTTTCTTGCGCCTTTGGGTATAGTAAAAGTTGGGTTTGATTTCCCACCCAAAACTGGGACGGCTTATAAGTTATGAGTTATGACCCATAAATTAGGTGTGTGATGTTGAGTTGACACTAACCAAACTTAAAACATATATGTATAAAACTTTATGAATTAAATATAAAATTAAAATTAAAGTACAAATATAATTCCACAAGAGGCTTAAGATTTTTATTTTATTGTTTTGTAGCAATATTACTGTTGTGGGAGAAGTACATTTAGTAAATTTGTAGTTTTACCACGGGAATTTAATTCCAATAGATCGTGTTTTTCTATGAAATAATAATTTTGATATGAATTGACAAAGTTTAATCTAAATGATTAAAAAAGAAGCTATATGACTGACGTGCTATAATCTAGATTTAAATATGGTATAATACGCCTCACAGAATTTAAAATGTAGTAAGTAGTAACTTCTATTATAATATTATCTTCATAAATAATTTGTTGTACTAGAAATACATATTTTATGTAGTTACTAGTTCATCAGCAAGTGTGAATTGAACTTATTATTTTACTAGATTTCTTTTATGTTTACCATTAGATAATATATGCATGTTCGATGAAAACTCATTTCATTTATAAACCTTTGTTGTTTGTTAAAAGGGTGGTTTTAAAACCTTGATATATATACCTATATAGATGATTTCGTTTAGCCATTAAAACATAAAGTTGATTTAAAAAATTAAGAGTCAGGCGGTAGTCTATTAAAGTGGTAAATTGGTAATTAGATTGAATTAATTATAATACAAACTTTTACATTATTGGTAGTCGACAAAAGTTTGGATATATGATGAGTGAATGACGCACTTTGGACTATTGTTTTGACATTTTGACTATACACTTTTAGTACACGAATTATGAATCCACACGTTGCAAACTCCACAAGCTTCTCTCTTTTTCCCTTTCTATCAAACTCTTAACTCTTTAAATGTTTTCTCTCATTCTTTACTTCTTTGTTACTTACATCTACACATTTTCTCACTCTCACAAATAAAACACACACAGATTAAACTAAACTCTAAAGCTATGAGCAAACAAAGTTTAAAGAGACTTAAGTTTCAAACATGGGGAAAGCGAATTGGGAGCTCAAAGACAGCTTCGTTGACGCTAGGAAACACAGAGGAAAGAACAATTGTGGGGTTTGCGTTTTCATGTTGTGGAAAAACGCGCGTTCTTGTGAAGCAATTTGTTTGGAGGCTTAAATCGCGTTTGAGGTGGTCGCGGAGGAGTGATCATAATAATATTCAGTGTAGTTATGATCTCCGGAGTTATCATCTCAATTTTGATGATGGTTGGTCTCGCCGACGGTGATTTTTATTAAACGGACGTTATTATGATTGTATGTTTAGTGTAAATGGAGCTATTTTCTTTTCATATTTTGTATGTATTAAGTTCTCAATCTGAAAATATTTTGTTAATTTTTGTGTGTTCTTGCGTGAAAAATTGCAAGATCTATAATTTATTTAGTTTTTGATTTCTTGGTTTTTGGTCCAAATATAAATACTCGTCGTCGGTTGTAAAAATACGTATATTATATATATCCTAGAAAAATATTAATGGCTATTTACAGCTATTTTCAAGAAAATGTAGCTATAAAACAATTTATACATGTTAGAAAATCAATTTCTACATAATTTTATTTTTCTGAATACAAACTATTTAGCCTACTAGTATTTCTTAATAAAAATATAATATCAACATAAGTTAGAAAGTGTGCATATAAGAGTTGTAAACGAAAAAAAGAAACGTCTGTATTCGATATTCAGTTTAATTAGGTTTGTGTATTTTGGTTTTGGAATACAAATACATTTTTATATTACTTCGGTTTGGAAGTTTTTTTTATTCTACTTCTTTTTATATATATACTTCAAACTGAAAAATAAATACATATTATCACAAGATGCCATATTTCTTCATCATATCATAGCTTAAAAGGCTTTGGTTTGTTTCCTTAAACGACTTATATGTGCTATATATTTTCTCATACATTTTTTTTCCGATTCACTGGCTCACCTTGCTTCCATAACCGTGATGGTAACTCTATTCGCTGATACATTTTCCATCTCCGGTGGCTTAATTTCCATCTCCGGTGAACTTCTCCGAGGACCATCATAGAAAGCAGGCTCTTTAGGCAAAGCAAGAGCATTATTGCCTTCACCATATATCATCGACACAACATCTAACATACTTGGTCTATCTTCTGCGTTTTCTTGTACACACAATAGAGCAACTTGAACACATCTCAAGACTTGAGGGTTCTCAACCGCAGAATCTCCCAAAGATGGATCAATAACCTCATGAATTCGGTTCTCTTTAAACAGATTCCACACCTGAAAACAGATCCAAAAGCCTAAGCAACCACGTTGGGAATGTTAACAAATGAAAGAAGAAGAAAAACTTTAGATTCTTACATGAACACTGAGGTTCAAAGTTCCTTCTGTCTCATAGTTGAAGCTATTGTTCTTCCTTCCATAAATGATTTCAAGCATTAGAACCCCAAAGCTGAAAACATCTGATTTCGCCGAGAATAATCCTTCTCTGAAGTACTCCGGAGACATATAGCCACTATTATATAATATACATCAAGATCAGAAGAAATTATTTCAAGATGCATATGAATGATTTGAGAATCATTGTTTCTAGGCCACTCTTTAACTTACAATGTACCAGCAACTCTTTTTGTGTTGGCTTTAGATTCTTGAGCTCCAAAAATCCGAGCCATCCCAAAATCAGATATTTTGGGACACATATCTTCGTCCAGCAAAATATTGCTAGCTTTGATATCTCTATGTATCACTTTCAATCTTGAGTATTTGTGAAGATACAAAAGCCCTTGAATTATCCCTTCCATGATCCTAAACCGCAGCGTCCAATCCATAACGTTTTTCCTTAATGGGTCTACACAGAATCAACAATATTTATTTCTTTTTTTTTTCTGACAAACGGTTGATTTGTTACTCAAACTTGAGGTGGTGTTACAAGTCACCCCGGAATAGAACAACCAATCAACATATTTATTCCGAGCATTGTTTTTTTTTTAGAGAGAGCTCACCAAAGAGGAAGTAGTCAAGGCTCTTGTTGGGCATGTATTCATAAATCAACATTTTCTCATCCTTGTCAATGCAACATCCTATCAACTGAACAAGATTTGTGTGCTGAAGTTTTGCAATAAGCATAGCTTCGTTCTTGAACTCCACTAATCCTTGCCCAGATGCTAATGATAATCTTTTGATAGCCACTTCTCCTCCATCTATTAATCTCCCCTTCAAGAAAGTAACAGAAATATCAAAATATGCTCAACTTAATTATTAATTCTGAAGAATTTGCGTTACCTTATATACAGAACCAAAACCTCCTTCACCGAGCTTGTTTTCATTAGAGAAGTAATCTGTGGCTATGGCTACACTTTCAAAGCTAAAAATCTGGAGCTCATTATTATTCTTCCTTAGGCTTCTCCTGTGTTGGCGTCTCCGGTCAATTCCCAATTCACGTAGTAACGCTTCTTGGTCTATTGTTGAACCTACTGATAGAACCCTCCTCCGTATGCAACCAATCACTGACATATTTAATAGCAAAAATCATATACACAATTCACGTTTTCAGACATGCTTATTCAGATGAACGTCAGCTACTTACTTTGTGGAATGATTTCTCTATGTATAAAGTAGAATAAATGGTGAACCATTACAGTTACTGGATCAGATAACAAAAGGTGGTGAAGTTATTAGTAAGAACACTAACACCACTGGGGAAAAAAACATATGTTGGAGTATATTGTGATAGAAAATTTAACCTTTTATTTTAAGTTTTCTCAGAACAAGACATATGATCAACCAAATCACAGGTATAATTAGGACAAGTGATGTCACAACAACTAGCCAAACTGCCGCCTTTTCGTGGTACACATATTCTGTATTCCAGACAACTTAGTATCCAACATACTTGCTGCAGTTATAGAGACACTTTTATAAAAGGCACAGAAGTAATGTACCTCTGTGACGGATAAATAAAGTTCTGGGTCTATGAGAAGACAACCCTTTGTTGGTAAGATTAGTATTCCAGATTTCGCAGCCCGTACCATCAGCATGGACTGAAGCATAAGCAAGACACGAACAGTTTTGGAGACAGTGAATATAGCAATCATCTCTGCTAAATCTTCCACCAGTCTCATTAAGTACAAATCCATTGTCTAAGGAAAAGGATTCAGTCTCGGAGAAAAAAGACACAAAGGGCGAACAGTATGCTGCCGGGAATAAGCAACCTACACTCAGACAGCTAGTGGATTCTTGACAGTAACACGAATTAATCTCTTTATAAAAAGGAGAACAAAGGATACGCATTTGCTCGCTATGAAGCATATTAATATGCAAAAAGCCTTGCCGGTCTATCATTATCCTAGGAAATAATGCTCTTTTATGGCTCTTCTCAGCTGAGTACATGAAATAGTGTTCGCTCTCAGATGAAACAAAAGAGAAGACAAAACCGCTCTGGTTTAACTCCTCCAAGGAAAAGGCACCCTCAAACCAAAGCCCACTTTCCCAAAATATATTTCCACGCCACAGGATGGTCAATCGGTTTGTAATATTAGCATCCATCCCAAAGACAAAAGATCCAGAAGCAGGTACTGTATCACTTTGATATGATGTCAACTCCCATCTCTTCCCTGTCTTGACATTGAAACCGAGTTTCATACCAGGAAGAAGAGTGTCTGTTGGATAATCAAAACTTTGCCACAAAACCGACCTCATCGATCCATTAGAATCCATCTCCTGAAGCTGAAGATTTCCAGAATCCAATAGCTTGAGAGTTGTGTTTCTTGTGGTTTTCGTAGAGCTTAGCTCAAGCAAGCTTGATGCTCCGCTTAAAATCCTCAATCTGCCAAGAGAGTCAACTGTGAGTTTTCCAGAGCCTTCTGAGACTGGATTGTTACGGTTAGCAATCCAGACAGCTCTGTCTTGGACATCAGCATTCTTCTTCATACCATTACGATAAAAAATGTTATGAGCATCAGCATGCATCTTCATACCATTAAGATAAAAATTGTTATACCAAATTCCAAGATACCACTTGGTTGAATTCTCAAATTTGAAAAACTTGAGTTTGAAGATATTGAAAGCTGAAACGAGCTCTTGCCCATCTTTCAAGTGTTCTCCTTGCAGTAACGTATCTGTTTCACAACACGATTGTCCTAACAAAAGCGATAAAGTAATAACAGTGAGAAAAATGTTCTTTAGCCACAACATAGTTTCAGGAATAAACTTGAAAGATGTAAAATTTGGCAATTAACAAACAACTTCTCCACAACTAGTAGCGTTTTCGTTACGTATATATAATTTAATGCAGTCAAAGTCGGAGGTCAGACACAGAGTTGATGTTGACTCTTCTTTTTGTTTTTTTTCTGGTTGACTGACTTTGACTTTGACTTTTTTTTTTACTATTTCGAATTATTTCTCAGTTTACAAAAAAAAAAAAAAAATCGAGACACCGGCGTTTGCCCGGGCTTACCTTCCGGCGTTGGTCAGATATAGTATCGGCCTCCGGGATCGGTAGATCGGGAGAGTTTCTACCTAAAATATTAATATGGGCCTAAAGAAAATGTAAATGGGCCTACTTTCATATAGGTAGAAACGCATCGTTTTGAGTCTTTCGTCTCCTCTTCTCGCGGACTCCGAGTAACAAATGGAAGAAACAGAACTCAGCCATGGCCACTTCCTTCGTGCCACAACTTAGCTTCCCGTCCTTCAAATCACGTCACATCAGTCCTAAAATGTCACACCAATCACCAAAACCAAGGGTAACCACCACCAACATCTTCAAATCCGCCACAAAGCTACTGTGGGGCCATCACTTCCACCAGGTTTACTTATCTCCACCGCTCGAACAGCTTGGACTACTATATGGCAACTCATGATGACCCAACTCGCTCCATCCGATTCATCCGGATCATACACCCGACCCACTTCAAAATTTCGTCTTGACCCGACCCAATTCACTTCCGTCGCTGCTTCTTCAGAGCTCCATCTTTACGTTGGTCTTCCTTGTCCTTGGGCTCATCGAACCCTAATTGTACGCGCTCTCAAAGGTCTAAACGACGTCGTTACGGTTTCAATTGCATCGCCTGGTCAAGATGGATCATGGGAATTTAAGGATAATAATATCCCTATCAGGGATAAGGATAAACTTATCCCGAGTTTGGATAAGGCTAACCAGTGCCGGAATTTGAAGGAAGTTTATAAATTGAGAAGTGGAGGTTATGATGGCAGTTGTACAGTTCCTATGTTGTGGGATTCAAGGAAGAAAGAAGTTGTTTGTAATGAAAGCTATGAGATTATTGAGTTCTTCAATTCAGGTTTAAATGAATTAGCACAAAACCCTAATTTGGATCTCTCTCCGTTAGAATTGAAAGGAAAGATTCAAGATTGGAATCAGATTGTGTATCCTAAAGTTAACAATGGCGTTTACAGGTAATTGGAAAACATTAATAGCTTTTAGAATTGTTTACATTTTATAAGGTTTTTGCTCGTAGCTTGTGTTCTTGAAGCTGTAATTGCTAAAGTTGATGGCTTTGTTGTTTGATGATTTGAAAGGTGTTTTTGCTCATAGCTTGTGTTCTTGATGGTGTAATGTTGCTAAAGTTGATGGCTTTGTTGTGTGATGATTTGAAAGGTGTGGATTTGCGCAGAGCCAAGAAGCGTATGATGCAGCAGTGAGTGAAGTTTTCAGTACCTTAGATGATATTGAGGATCATTTAGATAGTAATAGATACTTATGTGGAGAAAGGTTAACTTTGGCTGATGTATGTCTGTTCACAACTCTGATTCGTTTCGATCCTGTTTACAACATTCTATTCAAATGCACTAAGAAGAAACTCGTCGAGTATCCGAATCTATATGGCTATTTGCGTGATATTTTACCAGGTTCCTTTTCTTGACTAGCTTCTCTCTTGTATCCACATTTTGCATTGGGAAGTCTGTTTCAAAATTCTGTGTTTGTTGATGTTTACAAAGATTCCTGGTGTCGCGGCTACTTGTGATATTCCGGCTATAATGGATGGGTACTACAAAACGCTGTTTCCGCTAAACGCAAGTGGAATTCAACCAGCCATTGCTTCATCTGGCGATCAAGCTTCTCTCTTGAGACCCCATAACAGAGACTTGGTGGGTAAAGCCGTTGAAGCACAGCGGGCGTTTTAAGTGGAGAGAGATGTACATAGCTCAAATGATAGGATGATGTTGCAGCACTCAAATTGTCATTTGATGTGTAGTAAGCTCGGATCTTTATATAATCCTTCTCTATGATTACTTTTTTAAGTTGAGATTCTACTTTCGAGACTTACTTCTATACTATAATGTATATAAATAGAGAGATATTTTGTACTGTTGACCAAAAAACCAAAAGAGATATTTTGTACTAGTTATAAACAAAAAGCCATAGCCATTAGAACCTTAATTAAGATATAAACATGAGTTCGGTACCACAAAAAGGTCAATTCAGTTTCTAAGGATTAAAAGTGTCATCCTTTGATAGCTACCAATTTGATGGACCAACCGACTTACTTATATGCTTTGTCGGATTTGACAATATGAGTTTTTCCCCGTTGGAAATTTTGCCAATACATTCACAAATAAGATTTGGTCCACCACATTTTTTCAAAAACTACCACTGTAAAGCTCTCATCTCATGCTCTCTTCTTCTTCACATTCTTGCCTTCTGTATCATTAGAAAATTGCATGTTAGCTGCAAGAAAAGTCGTGTGTTTATGTACATAAATCTTGTGATGGTTACTCACTGCTTATCTTCTGAATGTTCCGGCAAAACTCGCTACCGCATCGACAATGAAACGGAGATGTGGGAAACACAGTATTGTTGAACTCCACTCCATAATCCTGCAGGTTAAGTATAAAACTTCTCACACATAACCACAAAAAAAGCCAGGACATGAACCTGAACTAGTAAAATTTCTAAAAGAAACAAATCTGATAAGAGCCGGTTGAGAAACTTCTAACATACCCAGGTAAGTTCCTCCTTAGCATCGATCTCTCTGGTTGCGAAGAACGCAAGCTGGGAAAACACACAGATTAGCTAATCGTTCTGAGATGAGACTTCTATAAGCAAAGTAGATATGAAACACATGAACTGTTTTATACATGATAGTAGTGTAGGTCAGTATTCTCCACATGAACTGGAATCTCAATCAAATTTGAATCTAAGCATCTGCACATATAGACACAGTACGGTTAGACATAATGAAATGATAGGAAAACCAATTATAAGTTCACCAAATCAGTTTCTAAACTAAGCTATACGTTTGCAAATTTATCCTGGTCAAACAAATTCATTTTCAGAGATTGTATTCGTAAAAGCCCTTTACCTGTGATTAATGAACCTGGAAATATTTCCATATTGTGTGCCATCAAGACAAAGAGCCTTGGTATCCCCTGAACTGCCTTCAGAACCCCAGTGTGCATCCAATATTATTGGAGAAGTAATCTTCTCAGGGCTGCGTTGGAACAACTCTGGAATAGTCAATATCTCTCCAGCAAACTCACAGACGAATGCTCCTTTAGGCAGCTTTTCTAGAGTCCTGAGTCCCCAACCTCTCCCATCAGGCGTGTAAAACACCTGAATCAAAAAAATGCAAAGGACATAGTTTGGCCACATTCTATTAATAAGCATAAACAACATTTGGGCGTCAAAAACTCTATGGAGCTCAGTCCAATCCAAGTCAGAATGATCATAATCAGTTTAAATTCTAACAGAACCGAGATGGCAAAAAACCAAAACGGTAAGGTGAATGTGTCCACCTGCAGCTTTTTGTGAATGCCCTGTTGGACAACTCGCTTGCCACATTTCTTGACGCAGTCACACTTGCTCCAACATTCTTTAATCACACTCCTCTTTAGATGCCCCTTGCATGGTCCAACAATTGCTTCTTTTTTGGCTTTCTCTAAAGGACACTCTTTGCAATACTGCAGCACATGTTTCCGCGGATCACGGGACTCAGAGATACACTGTTCCAGAAAAACATTTTGTAGGATGCCATCTACTGTGTATGCAAAGCCATTAAGTCCAGTCGCACAACTGCATGGCACTGACGGAACCAAGCAATCTCCACAGCAAGAGGAGCAGCATTGGTCATCTCTGATATTCCCAAGCGAAAACTTCACTGCAGCATCCAGATATATAAGGCTTTGGGCTATGTACCGAAAAACTGGAGGAACCTTGTCATTGACCTCATTCACCCAAGGAATCTCAACCGATTCTTTCCCCATTGTGATGTCACTGACGCTGCTTAGCAATCTCCACTCATCGGCAGAAATATGGCATTCAGGAACAACTACCAGACCCATGGAATCATCAACTGTGCTGTTCTCAACATCAGGCATATGATCATTACTGCCCGTAGAAGTAAAGGCCATCCTTGCTGCAGATTTCTTCAATTCATCAATGTTTGTCGTAATAAATGGCAAGTCTTTTGGTAACTGGTTCGCTGAATCTTTCGCCTTTGTTGCCAATTCCAAGTAGCAGCTACACATGTCGTTCATAAAACCAAGTACAGAAAAGTTGGGGTCCAGTATTTTGTATGAACGGAGACACTTTTCCTCCATTGCTCTTCGTAGTTCCTCCATAGAAGGTAAAGGTAAATTTGGTCCTCCAGTTGCAGGGGCAAAACTAAGATTAATCTTCACCTCACCCGAAGCAGAAGAAGCTAATTCAAATGCTGAAGATTCGTCTAACCTTGTAGCCAGCTTGTGCTCACTAGAATTCCCAATAGCTGTAGGAGTAACGTCATTGGTAGTACCATCAACAGTACTTGCTGTTTCCCCACCCATCTTTTCCACATGCCCATTTTTTTTCTCCATCTCAGGCATGGGGACTGAAGAGTTCCCTCTATCTAGTGAATCTAGAGAAAGACAACAAGAGAAAACATTCAAGACACATATCAGTTTTGAAGTAAGTAGCTTCAACATTTAATAACAACAAAACAAGCAAAGACTTAGTTACTCCAACTTATGAAAAAGTACCTGACTGAATAGAACTGAAAGGCGTATCTGCAAAGGGCTCAGCTTTTGGTATAATGGGCACACCAGCATCAGGGTCATTTTCGGTTGCTATAGGATGAAATGGCAATAAAATTGGGGCAGTTGTAAGGTCCATTGAAGTGGGACTTCCCAAGCTATGGTTTGTCAAAGCAGAGCCTCCTTCCCCTCTGCGTCGCACCCTCTTTAGAGGGCGTTCAAGCTCAGCAATGGCATCTTCATATTCGTCGACACATCTGCGTTTCACTTCTGCAGCACTGCCTTCAGCTTCTTCAGCCTTCTTTTTCTTTCCTTTACTTTCTTGAATGGCCTGAGTTTCTTGGTCTTCAAAGATAGCATCAGCAAGAACCCTATAATTGTCCTCCGCTATCAACTCCCAATTTTTATCGTAAACGAGGAGGAGTTTCTTCAAGACCGGCTTTATTAACGACTCCTCTATTTGAAGAGCCTTCATAGCTGCAAATGCCTTTTTGATATGCGGATTTGGTGCCATTGTGTCTGCAACAACATAAATTGATTTCCATCACCAGCCTTATAAAGACAAACCCATATAGAGCAGTTCGATATAACAAATAAAAACCCAGAATTTAGAGTGAAGCCAATGAAACGAAACTAAAGAACAACTAAGCAAAAGACAAGAGACCCAACAAAATCAACATTACAAAGCAAGAAATCCATAAATTAGAAGGTCTAAAAGGTTGAAACTTGTCCTCTGAAGAACCCAAAGGAGCGAGCTTGCGATAATCTAAACACTATAAGACTCATAAAGGAGAAGACTTTCGTAAGAATGTCATTTTGATCTAATGTAAACGCACAAATTAACCCTAATAAAACGTTGTTTTCTCTTCCAGAAAACAAGTAACGTCTTTTAAACACTTGAAGGCTTTCGCCGGAAATTTGAAGAACTTACAAAGCAGAGTGACGAGGGTTGGTAGGGTTTAATGAAAGCTTGGAAGAGTGATGAGTCAAGGATTTTGACTGATTAGTAGATCAGCTAATATTCTGAAAATTTGTACTATTTATGATTTGATTCATCATATCCTAATATTTAGTTTTGTAATTTGTTTCAAGTTCTTAATTATTCTATTCGACAGTTAAAAAAAAATATATATTTTAATATTTAAATTAATTTCTAAAAATAAAATTGTTATATTATTGGTGAAAAATAATATCTCAAATTTACAAACAAAATATATCCAAATAAAAAATACAAACACAAATATTTAATATTTTCAATTTATATAAAACTAATTAATAATATAATATATATTTATAATTATATAATATATATATATATTCGAATATTTTGTGATTAATAGATAATCGTAGCTGTGTGAAATCGATTGACAACAGTGGCGAGACAATGTCGGAGTCGACGACAGTAGAACGTCGACTACAAAGGCCGGTGAAAATGTCGTTCTTTCATTCTTTGTTCGTTTGCTAAAATGTGACTTTGATGACAATTTTCTTTTGCTCTTCTCTGCTTAATGGGCCTATTGGGCTGTGCTTAACTGGGTCGGGTCGATCTTGGGTGGGTAAATATGACCGTTGAAAATCCCAAACCATACGAGTTTTATTGGAAAAGGAACTCTCAAACTATCAAATATCAAACAAATTAACGAGTTTTAAACCCTCAAGATTTTTTAAAGCCTCGACTGTGATCGATTGATTAATAAAAGTTTTATTTGAGATGGACTGTGAAGATAATATTTCAACGACTGAGAGATTGGGAGACTAGTCAATCTTTTCGACCGAGTTTTAAAACTTGTTTTAACTTCGAAGATATTTAACCTCGTTTTCTAGTTCTTTTTTATTTCATATGTGTTAAATCAAAAATGATCAGTAATACTTCTTGTGATGTAACTATGTTTGTATTTTAATAAAATGCAGTTGATAAAAATATAAAAAATGACCACTTGATTTATCTTGCTAGACTTTTTTGTAGAATAGTTTTCTTTGCAAGTTGTTCTTTTTTTTTGGTGTGTTTTGTCACACCATCTCAAGTTCGAGTGATAAATTGTAATTTTTTATAAAAAAATTTCCTTTTGACGTTAAACTTCCAATCATAAGCCTCTAAATGAAATGTTTAAATTTTGTAATTGTAACGCTATCCATTTTAAAAGAAAATTCACAAATAGAAATATTAGATACTACAGTTTTGATTTATGAGTGAGTTCTATGACACAAGTCGAATATGGCTATTGGCCAAAAAAAAACGAATATAGCTGCAAAATGTGTTTTGTCTTATAAAAAAACATGATGAAATATAATATGGGTGGGAGCTAAATCATACCCTAGTTTACTATCTAGTTTGTAAGCAGAAGTCGAAGCCTTATCTCGAGTTATGAAATGTATCGACTCTTGACAATTTTGGTTTTGGTGATGATGTGATTTTTAAGACAGTTGATGAAAAGTTATTAGTGATCTTTCTTGATGGCCTCTAGTATGTTCTACATGGTAGATATCTTAGAACTGGAGAGGAGATTCGTAAAACGTTCGCATCGGTTTCAAAGACATAAAGTTATTGGATGTATTGATCTGATCACAACCAAAGGTTATATATTGGTCCTTACCCATTTATGATGCTTTCTTAGATTGTAGTATTTTGCATGGCTCCGCTTTTGATAAATGAACAATTTTGTTTTGAGTATGTGAAATAAAAGTAGTATATTAGAAGAAGAAAAAAAATGAGATGATGAATTTTTTATTCTAACTAGAACTACAATTTAGATAAAAATACATCTTAATGCCTTGAACTACAACAAAAATATCATGGTACCTACCTACCACCATAACCATCCACAAACATGTTTTTCTTCATGATATTTAATGTTCTGTAACAACTCAAAATTCAAACAAAAATAAAGTCAGATTCAGTGGCATTAAAGAAAATTGATATTGTAATACATAATCAATCCCAAACAGATCTATACTAAAAATAACACTGTCGTCTTAAAGTTTATCTCTTTTATCTTAACCTTGAAGCAAGATCCGGAAAAAGTATATTCCTTTATTTTCATGGTTTCATACCACAAAACCAGCTCTTCTTTCACTAATGATCTAATCCCAGTAGATTTTTTTTTTTGTCTTTAAACTCTCAAAAGACCAAAAAACGGCAATTTTTTTAATTTATTTCCGAACAAAAAAAAAGACAACAACACAAACTTTATGTATATTCTACTTAGATTTTTGAATACTAAACAAAACAAAACAAAAAAAAGAACCAAAAACTTCGAAATTTCTCTCTTTCTCTGAATTATGAAACCAATCTATCAAATTTTCATCTTCTTGTTCTTTTTACTCTTCTCTGTAAACTCCGGTGATGATTATAAAAATCTAATCTTTAAAGGTTGTGCAAATCTGAAATCTTCAGACCCAACTGGTGTTTTCTCACAGAATCTCAAAAACTTATTCACTTCTTTAGTTTCTCAATCAGCAAAAAGCTCTTTCGCCGCCACAACCTCCGGAACTGATAACAACACCGCCGTAAACGGAGCTTTTCAGTGTCGTGGCGATCTCCAAGCTCCTGAGTGCTCAGATTGCGTCAACAAAATTCCCAAACTCTTCTATAAGCTCTGCGCTGCAGATCAAGATGGTGGCAATGTGGTGGCGGCTCGTGTGCAGCTCTCCGGATGTTATATCCGGTATGAAGTTTCAGGATTCCGGCAGACTTCCGGTACGGAGATGTTGTACCGTGTTTGTGGGAAAACACATTCCGGCGATCCTGAGTTCTCCGGGAAGAGGGAAACGGCGTTTGGTATGGCGGAGAAAGGCGTTAAAACAGGAACTTCCGGAGGCGGTGGAAACGGCGGAGGAGGGTTTTACGCGGGGGAGTATGAGTCGGTGTATGTGTTGGGACAGTGTGAGGGTAGTTTGGGAAATTCAGATTGTAGAGAATGTGTTAAAGATGGATTTGACAAAGCTAAAAGTGAGTGTGGGTATTCGAACTCGGGTCAGGTTTATCTTCATAAGTGCTTTGTTAGCTACAGTTACTACTCTCATGGTGTTCCCAACATTACTCCACTTTCAGGTAAACAAACAAATAAAATATATATATATTTCGTTCCTTTTTTGAAATTAAGTATCAACTCCTTTAATTATCTGCTTAATTTGTTTCTTCTCTGTTTGAGTTTGAGATATTTATGATTCAAGTTCCGTTCATTGGGTGATAGTCATAGACACATGAATCTCGTAGATGTATGTTTATATCATTTTTGTAATTTCGTTGTCAGCCAGATTAAACAAAAACTAATGGATATAAGACAAAAGAAAAAGAAGAGAGAACTAGTGGAAGCAATAAAAATAAAATAACAAGTGGGGGGAAAAATATTACTTTCTAGAAAAGAACAGATTTTGTCAAATATTAGTTTGTTGACACATCATTTATTTGTTACATGTGGACTAAAATTATATAATGAAACGGCCATTGATGAGTGTTTGTGTACGTAGGTGGAGGAGAGAAGAGACAACAGACGCAAAGGACTATAGCTTTGGCTGTGGGTGGAGTTGCAGTTTTAGGTTTTGTGATTGTTTGTTTGTTGGTTTTAAGATCTGCCATGAAGAAGAAAAGTAAATATGATGCTTATTGATTTTTACCTACCAATTTTGATAAGGTAATGAAATATGTATCTCGTCCATTGTTCAATTTGTATATTCAACTATGGTATTATTGATTTACAATATGAAAAAAGATTCCTCATCGTTAGTATTCGTATTTGTTATTCCATTTCTAATGATGTGTATCAGATGAAAAAAGCATATCCACGATTGAAAAAAGTAAAACTTAGCATCAAAATAGAAATTGATTAAAATAGTGAAAGTACTCAACAAGAAAGTTAAGAAATGTGACTTTTAATTTCTCGATAATTCCAAGTCCGGTCGTTTTCGTTGGGAAAGACACTTTGGAGTAAGTGAAATTCACAATATCTAACTATACATTTCATTTTGCATCTACAAAATTTTATCTATGGCATATAAAGTGATTGGTGAGACTACTGTAGAAATTTACACAATTATGGTAAAACCATTCTACACGAACTGAGTAATTTGTATACTTACTTGGGATCATTTTTGGGCTCAATCTAGAAGCCCGACAATCTCACGTCAGCGGAACAAGCTCAGCCTTTGAGCGACCGACGAGTGAGAGTTCAAAGACTAATATTTATCTGAAAAGTTGGGTTAGTGTTTAACAGTTCAAATTTTATAGGGATTAAAAATCGATTATCTTTATTAATCTTTGTGATCAAATGAGTACAAGAGAAGTTAGGGTTTAGAGATGAACAAAATTAGCTAAATATTATGTATCTCTAAAATTTAGGAAGCCTTAATTAGTAAATACAACTTCTGTATTTATACTAAGTAGAGTCTGTCTGACTAATTATATTTTGTTATAAGGCTTTTGCTTCAATTTCCTTTTTCTCAATTTGATTTTTTCGACCTGCGTAGGTTGGTCGTTTCAACTATCCACTTGACGACGATTTGATGTACCGAGTATTATTGGGCCATATTAATTGTTTAATAAGATGATTTAATATGGTTTGAATCGGGTCGGTCTAAGGTAGAGTGTTAAATCCGCTACCAACAATCCCATCAGATAACACAAGATAAAAAAAAAAATTAAAAAATAACATTTGACCCATGATCATTTTCTTGATTTCTTTTTGGATATGAGTTATACATCAAAAGTACCCTATTTATTTTTATATTGAATAGGGAAAGTTCATTCTTTTCACAAATTTTTAAGTTGAAAAAATTCTATATATTCTAATTTCACAAAATAAGAGTCTCTTTTACATAACAAAAATGATTAAAAGATATATTTTAATCATAGACCTGAATAGATACGGTTAATTGCATATGGTTAGTAATGTTTCAAACATAGAACAGTTTGAGATCCTGAAATAGCAATTACAGTAGATGAACTCATGTACATTTATTTATATATTTCACAAAAGGTTTTGAGATATGTAACAGTATTATCTTTACATATGATTTATCTCATCATCCTTGGTTCCAACTTTTTGTGAACCCCATTCTTATTCTAAATTTTACTCTTTTCCCAACTAGTCTTAGGGCCTGTGTTAACGCACACGCCATCTTCTTTTGTTGTTACCAAATCAATGCCAGAGTTAGTAAGAATGATCCTGAATTGAATCAGCAATTACAAATCCACAAGAGATAAATTTCATGTTGGCAATCACATCAAGTTTTCCCAAAGACAACTCCCAGACTTACAAAAAAAAAAAAAAACTCAAACTCAATAGCTCAAGTATCATGATCAAGAACATAACCACAATTAGTACTCTACTAAAAGGTTACAAAGCCAATCAAAATTGTGAAAATCAACAATTTTAACAAGTTTCAGAACTCTAGAGCATTTTGATTAGTACGCTTTTACAAGCCAATACAAGTACAAAAGCTTCAACTTCACTGACTAAAGATGCTATACTAAACTAGTTTATATTACTATCATCTATCAAATGTTATATACCCCATTGAAAATCAACCATATTAACAAGTTTCAAAACCATAAAAATAAGCCTAAAGATCCAATTTTTAACGATTTAATTGAATGATGATGATCAGAGAAACCAGACAAGCTTCAACTTGAGCTATAGTTTTATCAAATGAAATCTGAAGATGATAATAAACCAAACAAGCTTCAACTTTATGAATCCACGAACTCTTATACGAATTTGGAAACCAAAAACACACAAAACAAAACAAAAACAGAGAACCCTAATCTGAAGCATTAGGGTTTCTTAAAATCCCCTTTGAGGAGCCGCCGGAGCTCCAAGAAGACTAGCTTGTTGAAGCTCAATTTCATTGATCTGTGCTTCACGATCCATCTCTATGATTAATGGAACAACAAGGATTAGAAACGTTGTCCCGGCGATCCACGCTGCTTTTCCGGTGCTCTTGAGTAGTTTCTTCGATACTTCGACAGCATCTCCTGCGGCACGTTTTCCTTGAGACACGATCTCGGAGTTTGAAATCCTTGCTAAGATGTTTGGATCTCCGCCGCCAGATTTACCGGCTCCGACTTTCTTCGCCGCCATTGATTTGATTAATCGCTTCGCAAAGAGAGAGAGTATCGAGACGAGGGTTTCTTATCGTTAGGAAGAGTTTTTTTGTTTACAATGAACAAGGCCATAAAGGCCCAATAAATCACTCGGCCCATATAATTATTTGATAGCTTATATTTAGTGTGATAAAGTATCATGTTTGAATATGATCTGAACTGATGTATCAATGGAATCCTTGATGAGTTTGGTCGACTAATCGATTGATTTTACAAGACTCTCTCACGTATACTATATTATTAGGGGTTGCACCGCGCTATGGGCGGTTTATGTTTATTTTTGCTCGGTAATTACATTATGAAAATGATCTTTTATATATTGATTTTGGATGCAATATTTACCTAATAATTGTTAATAAATATGATTTAGAAGATTTCTTGGTATTTTAAGGAAGATTTAAAGTGTTCAGTTAACAATATGATGACTGATGTCCCAGTCTATTTGGTGAGAAAAATAGTCATACAGCTCCACGTCCAGCCATCCATGAATAATTCCCATCATGATTACCAAAAACATGAGCAACAATGCACTCTTGTATGATTTGTAGTTTTAAAATTAGACTGAAGATTTAATGATCTTACACAAACTTTCTAAAAAAAAAAATTATCAATATAAACAAATTTTTTACTCCGTACTATATATCTTCCATGATTTTGATCATAATAAATTATATAAAACAATATAACTCATCACTCTAATCATAAAGAAGAACCAATTTTTCTCTAAATTAAGTTTTCATGACTCCAAGTCATCTCCTTTCTCATCAGAGCTATTCTTGAAAACTTGCAAGAATGAGTATAAACAGAACTAATAGATAAAACGAAATAGAGTTCTATAGTTCAATATTATGCATCAATGCCATGATCTCAAAAGATGAATATAATATTGCTAGTGAAAAAGAGAAAAGCATTGGCAAGTTAAGAGGAGTAAAGAAACAGTAGTAATCATTTAGAATTTTGAATGAGTTGCGAGAATAAAAGAGTTATGATATGACCTGGTCTCACTTTTTTATATTATTTTCACACCAAACTCATGAATATAGAATAACATCAACTATTTAACCAAAAAAAATAACAATCTACCCCAACTTTACAAAAAAGTTTATAGAAAATAAAATTTATAGAAGATAGAATCACTATTTTTTTTGGTGCCAAGAGTGTGACGTATATAAATCAAAGGACCTAAGGTTTCTCCTCTGTGATAAATACTTTCGCTCTCTCTTGTTGTCTATACGAGCTGACGATTATCTGGTAAAATAACAAATTCAAAGAATAAGAGAAGACGATAAATGAAATGAGAGAATAGAAAAATTGCCTAATTATTCCAAGAGAAATTTATGAGTTAGGACATAAACGCTTTGTCCTGTAAATGAAAGATACTTTTGTCTCCTTTGGTTGGGCCAAAAATCTGTCCCAAAGAGTGAAAGCATTCTATTCGTGAGAAGAATGATATGACATGCACAATAACTATGATAAATTGACATTAAAATTCTTATTTGGACATAGAAACATACCTAAGAGAGATGGTCTGCAGTTTTTAACCTGAAATCATAACCTGTAGATATACTTAATTTTCTTATTCCCATGTTGTTGACACAAACTGGTAAAAATCGCAACTGTGCAAACATTAGTAGGACCAAAAAATAAAATTAGTAATTGAAGATAAGATTAAACCTATAATGTTAAATCATGAACTATTTAATAAATAATATAATTTTTAATGCTAATAAATAATAAATAGAACTGACATGACACATTTATAAGAAGTAAAAAATGCTGAGATAAACAGCTTATTGAACCTCAAATACTTTTTTATTAGTATAGATATGTTTTTATTAGTATAGATATGTCAAATAGGCCAGCCCACGCCCATTTCATTTTTTTTTTTTTGCAATAGGCAATATGTTTTAATTATTATTATTTGTTAATTTATTAGTTTTAAGGTACGAGAGACTCTTATGAAAGATTTCTCAATAGTCAATACACATGTTGTTATGTATCCATATTAATATATGAAGTGTACTTCAAAAAAGAAGCTAATAATAAATGTATATTGAGGTCCGGCGTAGAGGCCAATCAAGTGAGGTATGGACTTAGGACATCAATTTTTTGGATATTTTTTTAATAGTTTTGGCCATTCGTTTAACTAGTTTTGGACATTTGTTTTAATAGTTTTGGGCATTTTAAATTAAAATTAAAGCTGATAAGATTAATCTTATTGGACATGTAATTATAGTTGTGTGTTTTAATTGATAAAATATAAATTTAGGTATGTTATTAATGAATTTTAAAGTTAAATTATAAAAAAGAATTAAAACTAGTCATCTTTTTTTATTTTAAGTCGATTTCTTTTTCTTATTTTAAAATTTGAAGGTATTAGTTATCAGATTACATATATTAAATTTAATTACAATGGTAGAATTTTGTTTTGATTGATTATTAAGAATTTTATATTATAATTTTGTAAGGTGTAACATCATTTGGATAATTATCAATAAATTGAATTAGAGTTTGTGTACTTGCATTAGTTTTGTAAATAATTATTATTATGATTATGTAAATTATAATAATTTTAATAGTAAAATTTTATGGTTTATTTGTGTTATTATTTTTAATAATATTACATCAAACAAATCATTTTTTTTTGTTACTTATGGCATCCAAAATGATTGGACTAGTCAGTATACTCTTACTAGATTGCATAGAAACTAAACGGTTTCTCTTTTTTTTTTTTTAACGTTGTAACAGAAATGCATTGGAAACATGAAATAAAGGTGAAACGTGTTTGCTAAAATTACCAGTTTGTAAAAACGATTGAAATGTTTTTGTTTTGGAAATACTATTGAAATTTACTCTTTTTCGTAAATACATTGGTAAAAAAAGGATTGTGTGAGATTAAATAATCAATTTAATTCATTAGGGATAACCAATAATAAGTTTGACCAAACAAAAAGTAAGTAAATAATGAATTTGACTAATTAAACGAGACTAATATTGCCCTATTTGGATATTTGAGGATCATTTTGAAAATTTATTATTATTATTGTTATGATATTTCATGTTTGGTTACACCATGTATTTGATTTGTATTAATAAATTTTGACTAAATTATAAAATTTTAGGGAAATTTAAGTACAATCTCAAAACTTATAGGGCAAATTAACAAGAAAAATAAAGATAAGATACATAACTAAAAAAGGGAATAAACACCGCCTCCTCTTAATTCCCTTACCTTAACCCTATCTACTATAGTCACCAAAACCTTTTTAATCTCTTCTTATTATTATTTTTCCAATTTCTTGTAGATCTAAAAACACTCCTTTTCTTTTTTCTTTTTTTTTTCTGTAAACCCTTTATAAATCTCATTTCTTCATCTCCAGAGTCTTTTCAACTTCTTGACGAGTTTCGATCTTCTTTGGATCGTGAGGGGTTTTGTTAAATCCAGATTTTGATTTGTTGTTTAAACTTATACTATCAGTGTTGTTAATAATGGCGACTCCTTATCCTGGAGCGATGCAGGCGAGTTTTTGCATTTCGTAAAATTGAAATTGGATTTTTTTTTGTAAGGTTTAATATAGTACTGTTTTTTTTTTTTTTTGACTAGTGAGAATCTATATTGTTGTTGTTGTTGTTGTTGTACTGGTACAGGTGGGTTCGTACTTTGTGGGACAGTACTATCAAGTGTTGCAGCAACAACCAGATCTTATTCATCAGTTTTATACTGAGACTAGTAGAGCGATTCGTGTTGATGGTGATGCCACTGAGACTGCTGATACTTTGTTGGTAATTATCTTATGAACCCAGTTCACAAGATCCAATCTTTTTTTTTTTCTCTGTTTTGATGTTTTGGAGAATATAGAGTTCAAAAGAAAAAAACCTTTTTGGTTAGGAATTTAGTTGGATTCTTTTGTTTTTAGATGTTAATTGGATCTTAAGTTGATGAAAGATTTGTGCTTTTATTAATTTTGGTTGATGCTTTTGTTATTCTTTCATTTAGTTAAAAAGTTATCTAGTTTTTCCAATCTCTTTGTGACTTAGTTTGGTTGATGCTTTTGTTATTTTTTCTCTGTTTTGATGATTTGTGGAAACAAAGTAAAAAAAACCTTGTGGTTGTGTAATTTATTCGAATTAAGATGATGAAAGATTTGTGCTTTATGAATCCAGTTCACAAGATACAGTTTTTTCTTTTCCCTGTTTTGATGATTTGAGAGTACATAGTAAAAGCCCTTGCTGCGTTGAAATTGACTTGAATTCTTTTACTTTTGGAGATTTTAAGTTGATTAAGATTTGTGCTTTACTTAGTTTTGGTCGATGCTTATGGTATTGTTTCAATTAGTTGAAGTCATTAATTTCCAAATTTCTCTGTGATTGTAGCATATTCACAACATGGTTATGTCACTCAATTTCACTGCGATTGAAGTGAAGACAATCAATTCAAGCGAGTCATGGAAAGGTGGTGTTCTTGTGATGGTTTCAGGCTCTGTGAAAACTAAGGAATTTAATGACAGAAGGAGTTTTGTGCAGACCTTTTTCCTCGCTCCTCAGGAGAAGGGATATTTTGTTCTCAATGATATCTTTCAATTTATTGATGAAGGAACTGTTTATTATCATCAGCCTTCTTATTTATCTGAAACCAAGCATGAAGCTCAGCTGAATCCTCCTACCCCTCATCCGGAACCCCAAGGTTTGTTTGCTAAGTCTTAAAATAGCAAATCATAGATATGGTTTAAAGGTGCACTGGTTTGTCATGTTTTATTTCAACAGATTCAGAGATGAATTTGTTTTGTTTTTGTGTTAAGTTTCATAATTGATATCACTGGTTTGAATTTCCAGTTCCTGACTATGTTCTGGAGCAAGAGGCAAGAGATTATGTGAATGCAGTCCAAATCAAAGATGATCTTGTTGACAAGTACAGTCTGCAAGAGGACCAACATCAACATCAGCAAGATGACTATGAGGATGAAGTTGCGATTGAGGAAACACCTAGGGATGAAGTCACAGTTGATGTTGTACATGAAGTTCGGGCTTCACCAGCAGAAGAACCTGTTGGTGAAAAATCAAAGATGAGTTATGCTTCCATTGTAAGTACGCACTCTCTGTGATCAAGTGTGGTTGTTCAACATAGTAATCAAACTATATATAGTTCTCATATTTGTGGCAAGAGTAGACTGTAGACCTTCTTTCAAAAGATAATGGTGTGAATTGCGGATAATGATCTTGTAGCATAAATGGATAATGATGATTCAGTCTTGTCTCGGTTAAGTTATAGAAAATAAGCTTTTATTAGAAGTTGTCCTGATTTTTCTTTCTTTTCTCAGTTAAAGGTTGCGAAAGAAGCAGCAGCTGTACCTGTAGCTGCTACACAAACTTCATATAACAAGAGCTCTCAAGATATTAATGAATGGGATCAACCGCTGCGGGCTCCTTCCCCTCAGCTAGCTGCGCCTCATGCCCCTGTTCAGCAATCAAACACTTCTTCTCCCTATGTTACCGACTATGGAGCAGAGGCAGATGATGGCTCTGGATTTGAAGACTGTAAGTTGTTTGATATTTTGAATTTTCTCATATACTCAAAAGTAAATGTGTAAATGGTTAAGAGAAGTGAATTAGGGCGTGCTGTTATTTGATTTGATTTGTCATTTTGGAACTTTATATTTATGTTTTGCCTTTCCTTGTTCCAGTTGAATTCAAATCAGTGTATGTTAGGAATTTGCCTTCTGACATATCTGCTTCTGAAATCGAGGAAGAGTTTAAGAACTTTGGTACAATCAAGCCCGATGGTGTTTTCCTCAGAACTCGCAAGGTAATATTCTTTTCTTTCCTTGTTTGTGTTTTTTTTTTCTCAACTGATATGAAGTATCAAAGCTAACTTAATTCTTTTGCAACCAAAAATGAAGGATGTAATTGGCGTTTGCTATGCTTTTGTTGAGTTTGAGGAAATGTCTTCCGTTGAGAATGCTATTAAGGTCTTTGATTCTTTCACACAACTACCTCTACGCGGCTCTTCACCAGATTCTTCTATTCCCATTTCGGTTTGTTCTTATCTGTTTCTCCTCTGTGTAATAATAAACAGGCTTCTCCTATATACTTGGGTGGAAGACAAGTATACATCGAGGAACGAAGACCCAACCCGGCTGGTGTTCGTGGAGCAAGTAAGTCTTCTTTTGAAACTGTTATCTGTACCAAACAAATACTAGAACATATAACCTTGTTCTGTTTACCTTATTTGACTCGTTTTGATTGTAATTTGTATTGAACAAGTAGGAAGAGGAGTAGGACGCGGACGGGGTGGTTACCCTACAGAAGCACCAAGAGGCCGGTTTGGTTCCCGTGCTGTGTCTGGCAGAGGAAACCAGGATGGTGGTGACTACAGGCCGAGGGGTAACGGTTACTACCGCAGTGGCCGTTGAGGAAAAAAATAAAATCTCTTCTGAGTTTTAGAGCAACTAAAAGGATGAATGGTTTATCTTCTTTTATCTACCTGAAGAAGTAGTTTATAATTTCTTTTTTGTTGGGTTTGGTTTTGGCTCAAGGAAACAAAGATTTTGGTTTATATAATGTTTTCTTTTAATTGCTTATAGATTTAGAAATATGGCTCTTTACATTCCTTTGAGAATTGTTTTAGTTATGTAACATTTTCAGTTTTTGGTTTTCTTTTTTAATTGGCTTGAATTCTTCACTTTATCGTGTTGCTCTTTATTTTGTTATCAATTAGTAAAAAAAAATTATTGGTAGAGCTTTATTATGTTCTGTAGAGACGTCAGCTTTAACTTTGAAAAAGAAATTGAAATTGTCTTTTGTAGATGATGAAAATTTCTGTTTATTATTTTCTATATTTTTTCAATCACCTTTTTAAAATCTCCATGCTAAACACTTTTGGTGAGTTATAGAAAAATAAATATCTATATGAATTTAACTATTTTTCAAGCTTTGGTGGCACTTCCTAAGTTTCTTGTAAAACGATCGCGATCAATTCTCTTTTATGTAGGGGGATCTTAAGATAAGCCACTAATAAGAGTCAAAGCCTCTATAATAGACAGAAGCTTCAGCTGTGCAAAGCTACTTCACCAGCGAAGCTTCACTCGCATAATTATTACATTTTGATAAAAGTCAACTTCTCCTACATGCTGAATCATGTTGAAACTCCTCCGACGATGGTTGCTTATTTATTAGTGATGCTTATGGGTCTTCAAATAAATTTTATGGAGGCATAAGACAAAGAGACACGATTTGAGTCCATTGCTCAGGAAACTGTAATCAAAGACAAAAGACATAAGTCACAAAAACACATGGATGAAGCAGAGAGAACCATTGTCGATGTCATTCGCTGGTACTGAGGACACAACGAAGGCAACCACCTTCATGCAACAGATCAAAAGCCTTATTGATCTCTCCCAAACTCAAGTTGTGCGTTATGTATTCATCTACTTTTATCTCCTGCATCGTTGGAATTTCAAACCACAGTCAAGTGTTTGAAGAGAAGAGATGACAAGAACTGTTGTTTAAGTTTCAAGTTTTTTTCTAACCTTTTTCATATATTTTTCTACAAGCCAAGGCACTTGAGTTCGACTCTTGAAACCACCAAAAGCTGTTCCTTTCCACACACGGCCAGTCACAAGTTGGAATGGTCGAGTTGATATCTCTTGTCCTGATGCCGCAACACCAACTATAACCGAAGTTCCCCATCCCTGTAATGTTGTTTTTAGCTTTTAACCACATCCTCTTATATGTCTAAAATTTTAACGGTTTTTTATAATGTACATGGATGACTTACCTTGTGACAACACTCCAGTGCAGCTCTCATCACAGAAACATTCCCGATGCACTCAAAGCTGTAGTCAACACCTCCATCAGTAAGATCAACAATCACTTCCTGAATTGGCTTGTCGTGCTCCTTTGGGTTCACAAATTCGTTAACACCAAACTTCTTTGCTGAAATTCCAACCAAGGAACTCAATTCTATGCGTAAAACTCATAATATTTCCAAAATCATTTCGAGTGAAGAAAGGATAAGAATATTTACCAGTTTCATACTTCTTGCTATCGATATCAATGCCAATGATCCTTGAAGCACCAGCTGTTTTCGCACCCTCGGCAACCTATCCATTCACAATTCAAAACAGTTAAGCACAAAGGCCCTCTTCCTTGGGGATAAGGAATCATAGAAGCTATGTAAAGTTAGAGGCACTAAGCTTACAGCAAGTCCAACAGTACCAAGACCAAAAATGGCAACATTTGACCCTGGTTCTACTTTTGCAGTATTCCAAACTGCTCCAAGACCTAATAGGATGCAGATACACGATTTACTGTTAAAGACCAACAAGTCCATTTATGTAACCAAAAAACCTCACAAGGAAAGCAAAAAAGGACAGAAGGAAAATTATGTTTCCTATCAGAAAGAATAAAGAGGATAGCCGAGAACCATGTAGAATCAATCTTATCAGTAATGTTACATTAATAAACAGAATCGACGATAGTACCAATCAGTGAGAAAGGTTAGTGAAGATCCAAAATGAAAAAAAGGAAATCAAGAGAAAGGTGTAAGTAAAGATAGTTGAATTCTTACCAGTAGGAACACCACATCCAAGAAGGCAAACTTTCTCCAAAGGAGCATTAGGATCAATTTTAGCAACACTCACATCATGAACAACAGTATACTGACTAAAGGTAGAAGTACCCATGAAGTGATAAATCGGATTTCCATTAACGGAGAAGCGAGTCTTACGGTCATTCATCATAATCCCAACACCAGTAGCAGATCTAACCTTACCACAAAGATTAGTCTTTCCAGATTTACAAAACTTGCATTCACGACACTCAGCTTGATAACAAGGAATAACATGATCTCCAGCTTGAACTTCTGTTACTCCTTCACCAACACTCTCAACAATCCTATGCTCAGGAAAAAAAACAACAAAAATATCTTTAAACAATCAAGCAAACCTTAAAACTAGATTTGATGATGATAATGAACATTAACATACCCAGCAGCTTCATGACCTAGAATACATGGAAATAAACCTTCAGGATCCTGAAATCAAACATTTGGATTCAGATGATTAAATGAATCAAATCAACCAAAAACATTGAATCAGAGTAAGATTGAATGAAAATGAACCTTGCCGCTCCAAGTGTAAGCATCGGTGTGACAGAGAGCAGTATAGAGGATTTTGATCCGAACCTCACCAGCTTGAGGAGGAGCGACTTGTACATCTTCGATGACCAGAGGCTTGTTTGGCTCGTAAGCCACCGCAGCTATGCGAATCGGAGTTTAAGTAAAATCAGATGAGAAAAATCACAATCATGTATCTATTAGATACAGACAATAACACATATTTCACTAAATAGTCATAGAGGAAGCGAGAGTGAGGAGGAGGACCGAGGATTGAACGTACCTTTGCATGTGATAACTTGACCTTGAGTCGCCATTCACGCACGAAGAAGATACAAAGAAGATCAGTGGCGAGTGAGGTGTCGTTTCTTCTTTTTCTTCTCATGGCCAGAAATGTTATTAACCGGGTCGGGTCGGGTCGGGTCGTAAATAATGTAGTGTGAAGAGTCCGATTTGAAGTAGGGCCCGAGACGCGATATGTCGCTTTGGTTTAACAATGGCATTACAAATTACAAATAACAAATTACAAATTAAAAATTACAAATTACAGATTACAAATTACAAATTAGAAACTACAAATTACAAATTAGAAATTTTATTTCACATCTCACCAGTATGAGGTTTAAATCATGTTTTTAAAATAGGGCAATAGCCCTATAACAAAAAGAAGAAAAAAAAGATTCCCTATATATAACTGAACTTTTAAGTTTAAATGAATACATATTTTTTTTTTCTTTTTTTTTGAATTCCTTCATTTATAATGTGGCAAGTCAACTAAAAGCCTATACAACATGTACATCAAAGGAGAGTACATGAATTGCAAATGTAACAGAGAAAGAAAGAGAAGGACGACTTTGAATGCTTATGAAACTCGTTGAGCATCATAAGATTACTTAAGAAGAAGAAGAAGACTCCATTTGTTAATCTGTAAAGCAAGTGAAACTTTTAGCAAACTTACAATTACCATTTTCCTTTTTCTTACATTTCCTGCAGCCTTTAGTCTTCACCTCAAACAAGAGAGTATGACAAGGAATGGAAACGATTTACGGAGCTTGCTTGCTAGCACTCTAATGCACCTGTAGAAAGACAATACCGGCGGATTGTGAAGTATCAGAACTCAGAAGTTTAGGAGTGTTTACAAAATTGCTATTCTTATTAAATTTTCTGTTTAACTTAAAAAAACGCGGGAACCGCATGGTATGGTAACAAAGAACCAACAAAACAACTAGTGAACTTTTGCTGTGAACAACAAAACAACCACCAAAGACACACACACACACAGCTAGTTTCCGTTTCTGCCTAAACCCGTTTGGTTTCAATACTGTCTCAAATGAAAACCATAGCATGTCAGATAATCAAAAAGCAAGAAAATGTTTCCCAAAACGAATAAAGAAACACAAAAAATAGAAAAACCAGAAATAAACTATACACAAATGTGAAACTAGGTCCTGGTTTTTAAAAAAGCTACTACAGTTTCTAACCGGTTCTTCGGCTTCTTTCATTTTCTTGGTCCCCTAACTGGTTCTCCGGTTTGCCCGGTCCCCAAATACGGATGGTTTGGTCATCACTAGCAGAGGCCAGCATCCGAGGATTTTTCGGGTTCCAGCTCACACAGTTCACAGTCATGGAATGACCTGATAACACTTCAAGTGGCTTTGCATTCTTCAGATTCCATATGTAAACCTGTGAGCAACATATCAATCTCAGTGAAAATTAACCAAAAACAAACTTTATTGGTTCGCAGTAGTGTGTTACCTGTGAATCCTCGCTTCCACTGGCAACAAACGAACTGTCTAACCCACCAAAACATGACCGTATCACGTATTTGCTCTGCTTGTGACCCGAGAACTTCAATGGTTTTTTCCACTCTCCAGCAAGATCCCACAGATGTATCCCTTGACAGCTCAAGTTAACTATAAAGAACTTACCATCACCAGAAACCGAAAGGGAAGTAATTGGCTGTTCCTCAGAGATAACACGTTCGACTTTTGTCTCCAAATTCAATATCCGGATATCTTTATCCGAAAACACTGTGATCATACTCTCGCCATCTGGTGTCACAGCCAAATCCACTACCTATTGGGAAATTGTACATTTCAGATTTTATGTAGTTGAACAACAAAAATAAGGAACCAACCATAAGCAAATCTTTTTCACCATTACAAACCTTTGGAATTCTCGATCCTCTCCAGGCTTTAAGCTCGTTTCCATCAGTATCCCACATTACAATCCCTCTTTCTGGGTCAGAACTGCCACAGACAAGCCTAGTTGAGTCAGGGAACCATGCGCAAGAGCTGACCGTGAACCCAGTATCATTGTTTCCAAATGTGTGTCTCAACACACCTGTGTCAACATCCCATAACTTAAGAACCTCACCATTTCCGCATGTAAGAAGCTTAGTATCATCGGGGCTCCACGAGACAAAAGAGACTGGATTTTGGTGGCTCTGAAGCGTGTGCTTCAGTTCAACTTTGTTGTCACCCAGTACCTGAAACAATAAGTTTTATTGCAATACAATATTAAATCAATCTCTCACAAGACCAAAAATAACCATCTTTGACCCATAAAGACACACACGGTCATGAAACTGTAATAGGAAAACTAAAGAATTACAAAAAAAATTATCAACCCTGAAGTACTAAGACTAGTTACATGGCTAAAAAGACTAATCGCCATCATGCACCACATTTAAGTTACTTATTTGTTTTCATTAAATGGCTTTCTACCTTCTAAACCACGCTTCATGCCAAAACATCCAAATGTTATTTCCTTTTATTTTTTCACCACTCACTGCGTGAAGAGCTATATAAGAAGAAACCTCGTAAGGTTCTCTTACCCATCAGAGCTAGTTCATGTGGTCTCTTTCTCAATGAAATTGTAAAGTTAAGAGAAACCAATGGTTTAACATCTCTACCTTCCATATTATAGCTGTACAATCTCTTGATGCAGTGGCCAGATATTTTCCACAATTAGAGAATTGCACAAACCACACTTCGTTTTTGTGTGCCACCAATATCTGCAAGATAATAAGAGATTGAGAAACTATAAGAACCAGACACAAGAGTCCGAAAGACATGACTTTCTGGTGTATATGACCACCAAATTGTAACCCTATCTGTTTATCACGGTAAATATTACAACAATACCAAGAATCTGCAGCAGTTTTGCCCTAAGACAATTCTATCCATGGCAAAATGAAAACATAATGGTAACCAAGGCAGATAAAACAGACCTGGACTGTTTCTGAAGGAATTTGGTCTCTACCACATCGGTGATCTTTATAGAGCGATACAGCATCGCATGAGTTATGATACAGACATGTATCAATCTGGTCCATTACAGCAATCTCCACCAAGTTTTCCAACCTTCTCTCAGGAATAACAATTGGCAAAGGAATCAATTTCTTCAGTTCAACCAACAACATTTTCCTCGAATCTTGAACTAAACAACTGTCTTCTTCACCAAATTCCATCTCTTTCGAACAAACAATATCACAAGCAAGCCTATGAACCTTCTCTTTACCCATTTTTAACAACGGAGCTTGCTTCCTTAACACATTTAAAGCTAAAGAAACATCTCCACGTTTCAAATACTCAAACAAACATTGCTTGAATACAAGATACAAAGCTGTATTCCTCGTATCATCCTTCGAGTTATCAAAAATCCTGTCCAGGACAGCTATGCAACTATCCCAATCACCACTCAAAACTTGCGTTTCAAGGAACTGATAATCAGCAGGTTTATACAAAATATTCGACTCGTGTTCCAAACAAGAAGCAGATTTCTTGAATCCTAAAGAGTATAAGCATTGAACCAAAACCCTGATAAACTCATGTTTCTTCAATAACCCTTTTGAACCTAAAACTTCACCAAACCCATTCTCCATCCTGATCCCTCTAAAGCTTAAAACAAACGATAACTTCTTAATATACTATAACCAACAATAGCTGAAAAGTCCACAAAGGAAAGTACAATTTTCCCGCTGAAAATTTGACTTTTCTTCACCAAGAATACAAATTTCCTAAAACAGTACGAAGTATCACCAAATCAGAAGTATAAAAACCCAAACTTGGAAGCAAATCACAAACCCAAAAACGAAATTAAAATCTAAAAGAAAAAAAAAAACACTAATCAAATTCCAAAACAAAAAAGTTTTAAAGATCTTAGATTTGATTTCAAGTGAATTAAAAATATTACGAATCCTTAACCTAACATGAGAAAACAAAAAATCACTAAGCAGTGACTACCCAATAACTCAAAAACACCTATCCCACGAAAACGCTAATCAACGAATTCCAAATCAAATCGACTACACTCTTCTTCAACTCGTTGAAGCGTATACAATTCCAAACATGAGAAATTTAGAAGCGAGAAGATAAATGTTTTGAGAGATTCAAATTCGTCGGAAGAGATATCAAAACCAGCTCAAATGAGAAGAAGAAGAAGATGAAGAGCTGAAGAAGAAGACGAAGATGGAGAAGAGAAAGAGTGAATCCAAATATTGGATTTCAATTTTCGTTTCGAAGAGAGTGTAATGTAGAAGAGAGGTGGAGAGAATCATGTGTTTATATTGTTAAGCCTTATCACTAATTCCTATCATTAAGGTTATAATATAACTTTAGCCATTATATCTTTGATAATTTGATTTTCTATATATAAATCTATTACAATAAAATAAATCAACATCAACTTACAAGAGCCCTCCGTTGTCAGATGTTGATTTTTCAATTAATATTTTCTATAATCCTTGAGTCAAGTAGTATTCTATATTTTTAGTACATATATTTTTATGTGAAGCACAACATTATATTTCATGCTCTTGATATTCGGAAAAAAATATCTTGATATTTAGGGGAAAATATTATTTTAGGTTATTTTATATATATCCTAATTATCCTCTATATGGATTATATGTTTTATCCAATTTTAGCATTTGTTTTCTATAAATTCTGAAAATAGAATATTATTTTCTTGGTCGGAGTACATATAATATCAAAATATCCGAATTGAGACTTAGTTGAATAGTACTATTTTGTCCAAAAATAAAAAATAAAGGTTAAATAGTAACATTAGCAATTACAACCATAAATGACATATTGATATTATTAAGTATATTAAATCCAATATTCAAGAAAGTTTTAGACGCTAGTCGGGCGGTGACACTCCGCTTAATGCCTAATCAGGGTATATACAATTTTAAACGATTTAAGGCGGTTTAGTATAAATATAAATTTAGACATATATATATATTAACAAAATATAATATAACATAATGAAATTATAAAATTGAATAGTTTAAAAAAAAATTATTATAAAAACATAAAAATAGCAATATTTTGTAATACGTTTAATAATCACATATTTCATTAAATATATTTATATATATTATATAATCGATTTAAAAACAAATGGGTTAGATGCTAATCCAGACGGATATTTTGAAGACTGCTTAAATTTATATCTTAATTAACGAAAATAAAAAAAGAGAAGGAGAAAGACAATAAAAGTTTCAATAAACAACTGAAAAGCTCGAAACGAAAACCATCGAAGTAGGAAAACAGTTTTGGGTCTTTAGTCTTATAATATCGAATCCCATTTAACAATTTCAACTAACGATTAATAAGTCGTAAAAATGTAATTGAATTCTGTGGGTTCTATAATTCTACTTGATGATGATGTTTTTTTTGATAATTGGTTTTCTATATTGATACTTGATGATGAAGCCGAAATACGTATCCAAAAGAGAAGATGAATATTTCTTCTTTTATAACTGAGAAAAAATGTGTTGATTTTAGCGAACATGTTAAATTGTTGATGTTGAAATGATGAAGTGAAATAAGGGCATGTTCAATGTTGATGGCTAAACTTAAGACTTAAGAGGTAGCTTTAAGAAAAAAATTATATTTGGGTTGAGAAAGCTAAGAAATTTAAAACTAAGGAAACCTAAATTCTTGAGGGTGGTTGAAAACTAAATGAGTATTTTATCAATTTCTGGTTGGTTTGTGCAAAACAGAAGAAGTTAAAAGGATTTTATGTAAGAAGTAAATTAGTGTGAAATTTTTGTTTTATTTTGTAATACAATTGTGCTAAAACCAGTGGAGTTGAGGTAAGAGGGGGCACTTGACCCAGTAAAATTTGAAATTTGAAATTAAATTTTCATATTTTTGTAATTTGCAATTTTAAACTTACTTATTTAATTTTTTTTTAAATAAAATCCTCTATAAAATTCATTCTTAGATCCGCACTAAGATCATGGTTTCTATTGGTAATATGTATTATCAAATTTGAGTTGTATTATATATTATTATTTGATATAAGTTTCAGTCAAAATTAGGTAGTATTACGGTCGATTTATGTGGAGAGTAGGTGACTAACGGGACAAAAGTTAACCTAGTCCTTCATTTATATTTTTTTTTAAAAAAATTAGGGTTTAGTTTATTCGGTTTAAAGCGATTCCAGGTTTTTTTTTTCCACAAAACTAATAAGACGAGTTTGGCGGACTGGGATAATGGTGTTACATCATCAGTACATTGTGATATACAGTGTAACTATATTTTTTTAATACTTAATTAGAACTAAAATCTAAAACATATGTTAACTTGGTGTACCATTTATTTAATCAAAAATATCATTATTATTAGGGACATCAAATTTGGTATATGAGTCTTAGTACAATGTTTAAATGTTTCAAAAAAATTGAAGAGGTATTGAGTTCGATGCGCGTTAGTTGCTGAAGTTTTATATATCATTGTTCATGGGTTAAATATTTTTTTTGCTTTAGACGCAATATATATACGGGCCGGATCATTAGTTTCAATATAATACAATTGAAGACGAAAAAGTATCGAAATATTTGAATCATGGTTTGGGTCTTCGGTCTTTTATGTGTAGCTTGGACAAACAACTCAACTTTAATGTGGTTGGATTGTTAATTTCAATATACAATTGAAAACGAAAAAGCATGGAAATATTTGGAAAATTGTTAGGGTCTTTGTGTCTTATAATATCAAATGACTTCAAGTCTCGTATTTCAATTACAAAAGATGATTTAAAAAAAAGAAACTCCTCAAAGAAATGTATAAAAAAGTCCTCAAAAAAATATATAAGAATTTTGTTGGTTCTACGTGATGATAAGTATTGTTTTTTTTATAGTTTGTCTTTTACTATTCAAAATTATATTCCACTAAGTGAAGTTCCATGAAAATGCCTAAAAAGTTCCAGAATGCGAACAAACGAAAAAAAATAATACTCAAAAGAAAAATCTTGGAAATTTCGTTATCAATCATAATTCATAACCGCCGTTTGTTTTCACCTAAACTAAATCCGGTTCGATTTGATTTCGGTTCAATCAAACCAAAGTTTTGGCCGTTTTATAAATACATTACGCAACATCTCTCTCCCTCTCCCACACTTCGAATAAACCGCACAGCCGGAGCTCCGACCATGTCATCATGCTCCGACGAAGCAATTCCAAGCCATCCTATCGTAGTGCGTACCTCCGTCTCTCTCCTTATTCTCATTCTTTCTGATGAAAACTCAATTTAGATACTCTGGAAATGGCAGCTTGGTTGTGGTCAACTCTGTTTGGATTACTTAGTCACAGTGCCGTCTTTTCCAATCCCCGATCAAAAAATCCAAAGTACGAGCTTCAAGGTCAATTACGAGATCATTTGTCATCTTATACTTCGTTGACTTTATTTGATTCGAAAATTTCCCTATAGAATTTAGTTTCATTCAATTATATTAGTTCATCTTTTGTTTTTTTTTCAGGTTCAAGGAGGTGGCAATACTGGAAATTCTTTAACTTGCGTTGCTCGTTTGGGTTTGGGTTCTCGAATCTTAGCTAAGGTTATTCATTTTTTTTGCATTAGTTTTTGATACTGTCTCTCATTGCTATGATTTTGTGTTCTTCGAAGGCATAAACTCCAAAATTGAAGACAAGAGTTACTCTTAATGTTTTCCTTGTGTTTGTCTTTTTTGATGTTGTTTCGAGTGGTTTTGTTCTGTTTTTCTGGATTTTGATACTCTGTTTTTTTTTTAACTTTATAATGGAGTTTTATATGAAAGAAGGAAAAAAAAACTGCAAAATTGTAGCCTTTGAATCACTAAAAACAACAAGGAAGTTTGAATATATATATGTTTTAGGTTGCTGATGATTCTAATGGGCGTTGGATGCTAGAGGAGCTAAAATCTAGTGGTGTTGATATTTCCTTTTGTGTGGTAAGTATCATCAAATATGTTTTGATACAATATAGATACAAAACACAATCATTTCTTTCCTTTTTTATCATTTTCTCAGACTTCTAAAGATGGAGCTTCACATTTTAATTACGTCATTGTAGATAACCAAATGTGGGTAAACCTCATTTTTTGTTGTGTTAATTTGAAGTTTCCATTTTGCTGATCATACAATTTGATGATATCTAGAAAAAAAAGTGTGATAGATTTAACTATTCTGTGTTTTCCTATAAATGAATTTGTAGGAATACACGTACATGTATATTCACTCCAGGATATCCACCTTTGCTTCCAAATGACCTTACTGAATCTCTCCTTATAACTGTTCTTGATGGAGTAAGAGTTCTATATGTAAATGGAAGGTCTCGTGAAGCCGAATTACTTCTTGCGCAAAAGGTGAAAGATCCTCTCTTTTGTCTATTGCTCTCACACATGTACACAGTTTTGCTATGTTTACAATTCTTTCTCACACTGATATGGTATTTATCCATGAATAGCTAAATAAGTGTCTGCTTTGTTTACCTTTGTTACTGAGACTTGCACAATAGTAAAGAGGTTTGTTCTTATGCAGGCACATAGCAAGAATATATCTATCTTAATTAATGCAGAGAAAAGAAGGGAAGGACTAGATAAGCTCCTCGACTTAGCTGATTATGCCATTTGCAATACTAACTTCCCTAAGGTAAAGATTGTTTCCGGTACATTTCTGTAAACTACAGATCAATCTGTTCATAGGTTCTGATGTTTAGTATCAGAGAATCAGATCAAAGCAAATTGGCACAACACTTTCTTGTAAAACTCTGTATTGACGAGTTGTGAAATCAATTAGATATCATTTAGAGTGACCAAATTTTAGATAAAGCTGAATACATGGAATCTATAGTTAATTGAGAGCTGAAAACGAACCTATGTATATTTCTGCCTTCACTTTAAAGCTCATTTACTCTTGATGAATCCTGAAAAAGTATTCGATGAAACTCAACAATATATTGGTTTTGTAACTATTTACACATGTTCTTGCATCAAGAGTTGTATCACAGTTGGTTTATGTAGAGCAAAAGATAGACTTGTTTGATTGACTGCTTAAAAAACAGGAGTGGACAGAGTCACCATCAGCCCCTAGTGCACTTCTCTGTATGCTCATTAGATTACCAAAGCTAAAATTTGTGGTCATGACTTTGGGAGAACAAGGTTGTATAATGCTCGAGAGATGTTCCAATGGTGAGTTTTTTTCTCAGTTTTCATATTTTCGATTAGACAACTTCTCACATATGAACATTTGCTTTCCTTTCTTCCATTACTACAGAGGTTTCAAGATCTGAAGAAGAAACAGACATAGATGAATTACATGAGTCTTTGAAACAAACCACAGACTTTACAAGTGTCTTACCAGTCTGCAATTCATCGGTAAATAACGTTTTCAGATACATAATTTCTCACAAGTTCCACTTTCTTTTAATGAATATATCTTCATTTCTCTTACCATTTTCAGCAAGTGACAAGACTGGCAGGAAATGTTACAGGGAGATTGGTTATAGTAACAGCTGAGAAAATACCTTCATCAGAGCTTATAGACACAACTGGTGCTGGAGATGCTTTTACCGGAGCTGTGCTCTATGGTAATACGCTTCACCAAACAGAACAAAAAAAACGTACTAAACCGAATACTGTATAATCTAGTCCAATCTTCAATCTTGTTCTTCTTTTGCTTTCTTACAGGTTTGTGCACAGACATGGCTCCAGAAGAAATGTTGATATTTGCATCTCGAGTCGTAAGTTTGCTTCTTATTTCTTTTTTATTCCTGACGTGATTTTCAAAACGCTAGCGTTACGCGTTTGAATTGTTATTGAAGGATGTGCGTTTTGAGATTTTGTAGGCTGCTTGCTGCTGCAGAGGCTTAGGGGCTCGAACTACTCTTCCATTACGTACTGATCCTAACCTTGCAACGTTCTTGGGGGCAAAATCGTAGTTGTAAATATTCTTGTCGTTTAAACACTCAAATGTCTCAAAATGCATCTGTGTTTAGTGTCTTGTGAAAGCGAAATAAAAATGAAATTGTAAACGTTTCAAGAAATTCCAAGTGTGATTATCGTTCGTGTGAGTGATACCGTTTACTTTACGTGTACCATGTGAACAAAAGTGTAGTAATGGAAAAGATAATCACAATAAAGTTATAAACTCATTGAAAATTTGAGAAAAGTCACAAAAGTTACACAATTAAGATTTAAGAAATGGACTAAAGAGATCTAAAATGATTTTTTACTGTCCCAGATTTTACTCTCTTATTTTTCGGACAAATATTATTACGAACGGACAAAATTTGTTTTTGCGTGTCGGAAAATGCTATTAGCTAGTTCTGTAAATGATATAAAAATCAAAGGATATTTTAGGGATAAAATGTTTTAATTAATCTCTTATAATTAATTGAAATAATCGCAAGTATATGCTATTAGTTTTAAGTAATTAATTCCCCAGGGAAGGTGGAAGAGAGGAGGGAAGCACGAAAAAGGAAAAAAAAAAGTGAGAAAACAAAATACAATAATACTCAAAAATATTCGGGGGGAAATTTTTCAGAAACGCGTTTAGATTTGCACTTTTTTGTTTGTTTATCTTCTTCACCAAATCTGAGTTCGTTGAAGTTCTAAGCTCGGTGGTATTTTCAAAATTTATAGATTTCCGAAGTTCTAAGCTCGTTTGATTCAATCTAGATCCAGAATCTGTATCTGAAGTCGCTGATCTGCAAAACTAAATGGTAAGATTTTTATTTTGATTTAATCTTGATTAATTTAGGGGGGAATTAGTAATTAGGAGGTTTTTTTTGTAATGTTTGACTTGAACAAATTTGGGTTTTGGGTTTAGTTTATTGTCTTGTGAGCTTATAGTTTTGGATCATGGCTTTGAGCTGACTTAAGAGTTCTCTTCTTTAGATGATTGTATTGTATGTTTTACATTTGACTTCAATTGACCTTGTCTGTTTTGAGTTTTGACGCTTGGTTTAAAATCTTGTTTTTGCATTTACGGGTTTTGATTAACCGATTGGGATATCAAATTTCATGTGATTGAGATATATACTGATGAAATAAAAGGCAGTATTTTTATGTAATGGCTAAAACTTGCATTGAAATTTGAAAATCTTGTGAGACATATAAGCTGATGCTCAGAAACATATGATGCTACGACGTTTTTTTTTTTGTTTAGTCATCATATCCATGATGAGTGCTCCGGTGGAAGTAGTGAAATGAATATAGTAGTTCTTATTTACAATTCCTTAATGAGAACTAAGATTTTGACCCGTTTGTTTCTACAGGTTGCTAACTTCAATCCTTCAGTTGGGTCATGCGTGTGGGTGGAAGATCCTGATGAAGCATGGATTGATGGTGAAGTTGTAGAGGTTAATGGTGAAGAGCTCAAAGTTCTATGCACTTCAGGGAAACATGTATGTGTGCTCCTCGTGTTAATTAGAGGCATAAGAAACTTTTGGGCAAACAGTTTTTTATATTTTTTTTGTAAAATTCAGGTTGTTACGAAAGTCTCTAATGTTTATCCCAAAGATATGGAAGCGCCAGCATCAGGAGTGGACGATATGACAAGACTTGCATATTTGCACGAACCTGGAGTTCTACAGAATTTGCATTCAAGATATGATATAAATGAGATTTATGTGAGTAATTCATTTGATTTCAAATATATAAATGTACTCTAGATATGTGTGGACTAAGCTCTCATTTAATTCCAGACTTATACAGGAAGTATACTGATTGCTGTTAATCCATTTAGAAGACTTCCTCATCTGTATAGTAGCCATATGATGGCTCAGTATAAAGGAGCTTCCCTAGGGGAACTGAGCCCACATCCATTTGCCGTTGCAGATGCTGCATATAGGTAATTCATAAACATTAGTAATATGTATCACCTTTCTTTTTAGTTGTGATTGATCCTTATAAGTAAAATTGCCTGCTTTATCGCTCATTCTAATGCAGACAGATGATTAATGAGGGAGTAAGTCAATCTATTCTTGTTAGTGGAGAAAGTGGTGCTGGTAAAACTGAAAGCACAAAGTTGCTTATGAGATATCTTGCTTACATGGGAGGGAGAGCTGCTGCTGAGGGAAGGAGTGTTGAACAGAAAGTGTTGGAGGTGAAAATAAAAGCATCATATATATTTTCATTTGGTCGAATCCTATTTTTTATAAGAGTAAACAAATAACTAAAATTTCAGAAATGGTCAAATCTTCATTTTAGCTGAGTTTGCTTTTCATGAGCAACTTCAGAATAGTAATGCTAGTAGTCACCCACATTAAGGCAAACTGAGTAGTCTATAGCTATATGCTCAGTTCCTTATGCAAATGATGTTGATCTTCCGTTTTTTTGCTTTGACATGTTCTTTATAAGCTGCTTGATTGTGTCTTTTATTCAGTCAAATCCTGTTTTAGAAGCATTCGGAAACGCCAAGACTGTCAGGAATAATAATTCCAGGTAACATAGTTTCCTCATATATCTATCGTATTCGTTCATCTATATATTATTGAGAATGTTATTGAAAGCTTTTGAATCTCACCACTTCGGGTGTTTGTTAACTGTTTATTTGTGTACTTTACAGTCGTTTTGGTAAGTTTGTGGAAATTCAGTTTGACGAAAAGGGAAGGATATCAGGAGCTGCCATCAGAACTTATTTGTTGGAAAGATCCCGTGTTTGTCAGGTCTCTGATCCTGAAAGAAACTATCACTGTTTCTACATGCTTTGTGCTGCTCCAGAAGAAGTAAGTTTTGTGATTTAGTTGAGAGTATTCCAGAAGAAGTAAGGTTTGTGATATAGTTGAGAGAATGTAACAATGAATAACTTGCTGATACATATGGAGTACATAGTGTTGTTTGGCATACTAATGCACATCTTGTTCTCTCAAATGATATTTTCTATTATCAGGATGTGAAAAAATTCAAGCTGGATGAACCAAAGAAATACCACTATCTCAATCAATCTAAATGCCTACAGTTGGATAGTATTAATGATGCGGAGGAATATCATGCCACAAGACGGGCTATGGATGTTGTCGGGATCAGTACCGAGGAGCAGGTAGTCATCACAGAACTCCTTGAGTCAGATTTTAGCGAATCTACTATATTGACTCTGTAACAGATTTTATACTGATATTTTGTTTCAGGATGCGATTTTCAGCGTGGTGGCAGCCATTCTTCATCTCGGGAATGTAGAATTTGCCAAGGGAGCAGAGATTGATTCATCGATTCCAAAAGATGATAAATCCTTGTTTCACCTGAAAACTGCAGCTGAGCTCCTCAGGTAAATACCTCGAGTAGTAAAGCTAAAAAATGTTGGGTTTTTTTTTTCTTTATTTATATAACTTTCCTTCTCCAGCTGCGATCAAAAGGCACTTGAGGATTCTCTATGCAAGCGTATCATGGTAACTCGCGATGAAACCATCACAAAAACTCTTGATCCAGAAGCTGCTACTCTTAGTAGAGACGCTTTGGCTAAAGTCATGTATTCAAGGTTGTTTGACTGGTGAGTTTCGCGACTCTACCCTGATGAAGATACTGCTCCTTGTTTGAAGAAATAAGCTTCGAAGGTGTTTTTCAATCATTGTTCTATACTAATCCTTTATGGACTTTGCAGGCTTGTTGACAAGATAAATAGCTCAATTGGTCAAGATCCTCACTCAAAGTACTTGATTGGTGTTCTTGATATTTATGGATTCGAGAGTTTCAAAACAAACAGGTGCTTACGTGGTATGCTTGTTGTTTTCATAATTGGTTAGATGGGTTTATTTGATAAAGCGGATACAACTTTTATATGAAAAATGTCTAAGTCGGATCAGCTTAATGGTCAACCTAGTGATTGTTTCTAACATAAGACGTGAGATTTTATTTTATTTTTACTGCCTATCGAATTGTGCGCTTGTGAGGTTATCCGAGTAACTACGTTTTGCAAGGAGACTACTGTTAGATATATTTATAATGTAACTGAAAACTTTTCTTTACTAAATTAACTTCATTGTTTGACCGCTAAAGTAAGTACTCATGACTCTTTCTTGTTGTTATTTGCTGTAATACTTACAATCCCAAGTTTTATTGCAGTTTTGAGCAGTTTTGCATCAATTTGACCAATGAAAAACTTCAACAGCACTTTAATCAGGTTTGATCAAATTGTTTTATTTTTCGATTCTTGGGCTTTTCTTCATTCTGCAGTTCCCATGGTTCTGAGTTGTGTAACTTCTCTCTTTGCAGCATGTCTTTAAAATGGAGCAAGAGGAATATAAGAAGGAGGAGATCAACTGGAGCTATATAGAGTTTGTTGACAATCAAGATATTTTAGACCTAATAGAAAAGGTCTCTTTTTGATGATACCTTTCTGTATAAATGTGCTCACTGTTCAATTGAGTTTTTAACTTGCTCCGAAAGCGACCAAGCCATCCCGGCTTTTTCTGTTGGCGATATGTTTCTCCTGTAGTCAATTTTCTTGCCCACAGTCAATATATGTGATCTCCTTTCATCGATTGCTCATTCTTGGTGTTTGTTTCCTTTTATTTTTGTGTTCTTCAGAAACCTGGAGGTATTATTGCTCTGCTAGATGAAGCTTGGTGAGTTTGAAATTCAAACTGCTGATTCTTAACCACAATCTAAGAATTATGCCCATTGTTTCCTTTTTTCAATTTACTTTCACAAATTCGGTTTTGTTTTGAGCAATATAGCTGAAGTGACACTTTTGCCATGCAGCATGTTCCCGAGGTCAACGCATGAAACTTTTGCACAGAAGCTATACCAGACATTCAAAAACCACAAGCGATTCACCAAGCCAAAATTAGCTCGTAGCGACTTCACAATTTGTCATTATGCTGGTGATGTGAGCAGCCGTCGCTTTTATTGGTTCACATGATTGTGGAAAAATATCCACGAAATTTCAGTAATTGTTCCGTATTTTTATGGTCTAACAACCATTGGGGTATTGTTCCAGGTCACTTATCAGACAGAACTTTTCCTGGACAAGAACAAAGATTATGTTATTGCCGAGCATCAATCATTGTTAAATTCTTCTAGTTGTTCCTTTGTAGCTAGTTTGTTCCCACCAATGGCTGATGATTCCAAGCAATCAAAATTCTCATCTATTGGTACCCGTTTCAAGGTGAGTCTGATTTTGGTTCCATTTTCGACTTTCCATGTTTTATCAAAAAAATTGGTCGCTTACTTCCATTTGGTGTTTCTTTTCAGCAACAATTAGTATCATTGCTCGAGATTCTCAATACCACAGAGCCACACTATATTCGTTGTATAAAACCAAATAATCTTCTGAAGCCTGGAATCTTTGAGAACGAAAACATTTTACAGCAATTGCGTTGTGGGGTGCGAATGACTTTCTCTATTGATTATGTTGTTCAGTTTCTTGTGAAAATAACTATTACTGAAAGAAGGATATTGTTTGTGTGCATGACTTCAGGGAGTGATGGAGGCAATCAGGATAAGTTGTGCTGGCTATCCTACTAGGAAACATTTTGATGAATTCTTGGCCAGATTTGGTATCCTTGCTCCAGAAGTTTTGATAAAGAAGTAAGATGTTCCCACTCTTGGGTTTTCCTTTGATGAGTGATTATGTCCACTGGCATGTATTAACGTTCCTTTTATAATAGCTCGGATGACCCTGCTGCTTGCAAGAAACTTCTGGAGAAAGTGGGACTTGAAGGTTATCAGGTAATTGCCTCATCAAGCTTTTTGTATTGTTACTACTGCTTGTAGGATGAGGTACATTGATAGTGGAGGATTGAAATTTAATTTTGTAGATTGGTAAGACGAAGGTTTTTCTAAGGGCTGGACAAATGGCAGACTTGGATACCCGAAGGACTGAGGTGTTGGGAAGATCAGCGAGCATTATTCAGAGAAAAGTTCGGTCATATCTTGCTAAGAAAAGTTTCATCCTTCTACGAAATTCTGCTAAACAAATTCAATCAGTTTGCAGAGGTATTTTGAACATTCTGCTGAACATGTGTATTTAGCCCACCTAGACTAAATGGTTGGATTTTTTTTTTGTCATTTTATTAATTTAGTTTCTGGTTTCACTTGCAAACCTATGTATCTCCTTTTATTTCAGGTTATCTGGCTAGAAATGTTTATGAAGTCATGCGCAGGGAAGCTGCTGCTTTAAAAATCCAGAGAGACTTGCGGATGTTTCTAGCTAGGAAGACTTACACAGAGCTATATTCTGCTGCCATTTCAGTTCAAGCTGGTATGCGTGGTATGGTTGCCCGTAACGAACTATGTTTCAGAAGGCAGACAAAAGCTGCAATAATAATTCAGGTACACTTAAATGAACATTGCGGTACTATGATGCTATTAGAAGTTCAACTGCTCAGAGAACACCAATATACATAACGAGATTGAGTCCTTCCAAGGAATCATGAGTAACATCAAAACAGCTGCTTTCTGTATCATATTCTGATTGTGAAAATGCTCGTTGTTATTATAGACTTGGTGCCGTGGATATTTGGCCCGACTGCATTACAGAAAACTAAAGAAAGCAGCTATCACGACCCAATGTGCATGGAGATCAAAAGTTGCTCGTGGAGAACTTCGAAAGCTTAAGATGGTGAGATGTGATTTCGTTCTTTGTCTAGTATTGTTCCATGGTCTCTTGTTTTAGAGGCTCACTTATTGTTTTGCATGAAATTGACTGAATTTATGTAATTTATTTTACACATAGGCTGCTCGAGAAACTGGAGCACTTCAAGCTAGAGAAGCAAGTTGAAGAGCTGACCTGGAGATTGCAGTTAGAGAAACGGATAAGGGTGAGATTGCTGTTTGAGGAACCACATTTTGTTTCTTGTGTATTTGACACTAATTTCTTCGAGGCTTTTGGCATTTATGAAATTTGTTGAGAGTTCTTTTATCTTCTTTCAACGTTGCAGACTGACCTGGAAGAGGCCAAAAAACAAGAAAGTGCAAAAGCACAATCCTCTTGGGAGGAATTGCAACTTAAGTGCAAAGAAACTGAGGCATTGCTTACTAAAGAGCGTGAAGCTGCCAAGAAAGTTGCCGAGATTGCCCCGATTATTAAGGAGATTCCTGTGGTTGATCATGAATTAATGGAAAAGATCACAAATGAAAATGAAAAGTTGAAGGTTTGTGAGAAATTCTGAACTTGTAGTTGTAGCTTACTTACTGGAGAAGAGCAAGTATATGCAATTATTTGAGAATGCTAATTACACAGATCACTCCACATGACAAACTCTTTTGAAACCCAATGGTTTTCTTTTCCTTCTGAATTGATTGTCTTGTACAGGGAATGGTGAGTTCACTAGAAATGAAAATCGATGAGACAGAGAAAAAGCTTCAAGAGACAACCAAGATTAGCCAGGATCGGCTAAAGCAAGCTTTGGAGGCTGAATCTAAAGTAGTGAAGTTGAAGACTGCAATGCAGAGGTACCCTTTCCAATAATCTAACCTTCCAGAGTGGCATAATCCCTTATTTGTCTTCTTCAAAATATGTCTGATGTTTCATCTGCAGGCTTGAAGAGAAAATATTAGACATGGAAGCCGAGAAGAAAATTATGCATCAGCAGACAATCTTAAGCACTCCTGTGAGGACGACTCTAGGACATCCTCCAACTGCACCTGTTAAGGTAGAAAGTCTCTCTGCAACTCCAAAATATGCTCTTTGAGCTGCCGTCTAACCTGCCATTATATATTGAACTATTTCCTCATTATGTTTGTAGAATTTGGAAAATGGCCACCAAACAAACTTGGAAAGAGAGTTCAATGTATAGTTCCTCTAACCATCTGTCTCGATCACGTGTTTATTATCACATTTTTTGTTTGCATTTTTCCATTAGTTTATTAATCAATAAGTCCTATTTTTCTAGGAAGCCGAATTTATAACACCAGTGGATGGCAAGGCTGGGAAATCTGCTGCCGAACGACAAATTGTATGTTGGCCAATTACTTAGTAGTAATTCTTCACACAGCTGTTAGTGACTAATTCTACTAACTTGATTTGTATTGTCACTGCAGATGAATGTTGATGCTCTCATTGACTGTGTAAAAGACAACATCGGTTTCAGTAATGGAAAACCTGTGGCTGCATTTACAATATACAAATGTCTACTTCACTGGAAGTGTTTTGAATCTGAGAAGACTAATGTGTTTGATCGTCTGATTCAAATGATTGGTTCCGCTATTGAGGTAATTGGGGATGCTTTTCTTCACATTATTGCAATTTAGGATTTACAGACATGGTGTTTTCTGACATATGCGTACTGGTTGTGTGATTTGCTAATCGAAAATGTGGATTATGCAAAATTACTTAAACTAGGAAGTTTCACTGTTCTTCTGATATTTTCAGAATGAGGATGACAATAGTCACTTGGCGTATTGGTTGACAACCACATCAGCACTACTATTTTTGCTTCAAAAAAGTCTTAAAACTGGTGGCAGCGGAGCAACACAAAGCAAGAAACCAGCTGCTTCGACTTCTTTGTTTGGAAGGATGGCCATGGTTTGTATTACATTTTTATCGAGTTAGCATGATTTTTCCGTTCAACTTTTTGCTTACATATCAGGCTCTTAAGTCTTAACTATCCTATCTCCCTCTTGTTCACCAGAGCTTCCGCTCATCACCTGCTTCAGGCAATCTTGCTGCTGCAGCTGAAGCTGCTGCTCTTGCAGTGGTCCGCCCGGTGGAGGCAAAGTACCCAGCTCTGCTTTTCAAGCAACAGCTTGCAGCCTATGTTGAGAAAATGTTTGGGATGGTTAGGGATAACTTGAAAAAAGAGTTATCAACATTACTTTCTCTATGCATTCAGGTTTCTTGCTGGATTCTTTGTATCCTAATGCTGTGATGATTGTCTTTTTTTGCACTTTGATGATAGTTTTGGTTTTTTTTTTCCAAATGAAAACTTCAGGCACCGAGAGCTTCTAAAGGAGGGATGCTAAGATCTGGTAGGTCCTTTGGAAAAGATTCTCCTGCAACTCACTGGCAAAGCATTATCGACGGTCTCAGTACGCTTCTTGTCACATTGAAAGAAAATTATGTAAGGAAAACTTGTAGAATTCCCATGGGCATTATGCTTGTCTCCTCCTCACTCCAATATATCAATTCTCATATGTTACATGATATATTCAGATTCCTTTAGTACTCATCCAGAAGATATACTCTCAAACTTTCTGTTTCATCAATGTACAACTTTTCAACAGGTAGGTTTAATTCTAATTCACCTATTACAACAGTATGCACCTTTGTTCTGACTTACACAACTATTTTGTATCTTACAGCCTCCTTCTACGTAAAGAGTGTTGTACATTTAGCAATGGTGAATTTGTAAAATCGGGACTTGCGGAGCTAGAGCTATGGTGTTGTCAAGCCAAAGAAGTAAAAACTTCTGAGCCATGATTTTCTTATAAGAATACTTATTTTTCTTCAGATCGTTCTATCAAAGTTCATATTCTTTTCCGTGACTTTGTAGTATTCTGGGCCGTCTTGGGAAGAACTGAAACATATCAGACAAGCCGTTGGGTTCCTAGTATGTTTTACTTTCTTCATTCCTGTTAATATTACACTTACATAACTGATAGTTTTTTATTGACCTTGTTTTGGTTTATACGGGAGAATGTTGTGGGTTCTTTAAACTAAAAAACCATTTCTTTCTTTTTCTTTTACGTTTTCAGGTTATCCACCAGAAATACAGAATCTCATATGATGAAATAGCAAACGATCTTTGTCCGGTAAGGTTTTGTTTTCTAGTTTCTTGAAACACACTTGGTGCTTATTCTTATTCCCTAACATTCTCTTCATTATTTGCTTATTTTTTTCTTCCATCTGTTACAGGTCCTCAGTGTCCAGCAGCTTTACCGTATTTGCACGTTATACTGGGACGATAGCTATAATACCCGAAGCGTCTCACAAGAAGTACATCTAACTTTTTTACTTACAACATGAAATAAAAATTTCAATATTCTTGTCACTTTGGAACCTTGTAGATGCTAAACAACCTCTTGCAGGTGATATCGAGTATGCGGGCACTCATGACAGAGGAATCCAATGATGCAGATAGCGATTCCTTCTTGTTGGATGATGATTCCAGGTAAATCTCTACTTTGATACACCTAAAAAGCATACACCTTTAAGAAGGTTTTAAGATTTCAGGGTTTTAAAATGATCCAAGATCCATCCTTTTACGTCAAATTGAACTTTTATGAAGCTTATGAGTTAACTTACAACTAACTATTTTTCTTTTTGCAGCATTCCTTTCTCAATCGATGATATTTCAAGTTCGATGCAAGAGAAGGACTTTGTAGGAATTAAACCAGCAGAAGAACTTCTTGAAAATCCAGCTTTTGTATTCTTGCACTAAGTTCCTGAAAGTTGAGAAGCTCAGATTTTGAAAAGCTCTTTCTCTGTGATTGTTTTTAGTTTGAAGTGGAGAGGAGGGCCTTCCTGAACCAAAAGGAAAGAAGATGGGCAAAAGTGTAAATTGATATCTGTTGTGGATCTGTTTTATAAGCATAAATATGTAATTCTCAACTATTCTTTCATTTATTATTTTTGACCTCAGATTTTTTTTTTAAAGTGTTAGAGCAAGGATTTACTGAAAAGTTGAAGATCCCTTTGTTTGTTGTACAAAGCTTAAAGAACAGAACATGCTCCATTATATGACTTATCAAGTGGTTATTGTTTTAAACATAAAACACTTCGTTTGGTTTTTTCTTCTCAATTTTGAATTGTCTATTTTTTTTTGTCAAAGCATAGTTGGAATGAATTAGCGTGAGATACAATTCAGTGAAAATTTATTTACTAGACAAGAATATTTGAACCTGGTCGAGGAACCGAATTTCATTATTATTCGGAAGTTAATTCAAGATGAAAAAACAATTAAAATGTGAATTTCAGTTTTATCTATTGTAGTGAATTTTTTTTTTTTTTTTATCAACGAGTATGTATGATTCTTTTTAGAATTTGTATTAGTAAGTGCCCTAACTAAGTGGGATCTTACACACATAAAAGACATCTCAAAATTGAAGGATAGCCACACTTTTATATATTAGTCAGCAAATTTTCTTAAATTTCGATGAGGAAAAATAATTTTATTACCCCTCTATGGCTATATCTTATTAGTAAATGTGGACATAAGTCACATTCAAAAGGTAACTCAAAACTTATTTCTAGTCCACAGATTTTGCAAGTTCTGATGTACACACCCCCTCAATTTCGGTGTAAATGATCTTCTTCTTCTTTTTGTCGGCAAAAGTGTAAACCATCGAAAAACGTGAAATTTTGTGAAACTGGACATCCACATATATATTTCACAGCCGAGAAATTAGAATGTATGTTCTAAAACCATATTACGAAGTGTACTTTAAGTCTCACCTAAAAACTAACTTAAGAGTAGAGAATTGTCATATACTTGATTACTTACATACTTATAGATAAATTTCTTGAGTCTTCATGGAACAAATAAATAATTCTAACATTGTGTATATACATAAAATGTTTCTAATTTATTATCAACATATAGCCAGCTCAACATTCTTTCATAGGAGTTTTTTTATTTCTTACTTTAAAATTCTTATATATTGATCATCTTTTTTGTTTTTTTGCTAGAATCTTTTTGCTTTTGGTTTAAATGTTAAATTTTACACCAATTTTTTTTTTTTGCTAGTATCTTTCAAGGACATGATACTCTAATGGCTGCCATGCTGAAAGGTGCATGCGCTTTCAACATCTTATACACTTTCAAAACATTAAACACGCATACACACTTATACACAGATTTAATCCAATTTGAATAGTATGATCTATTGACTTATAAGGGAAAAAAACATTTAAAGCGTTGAATAGATTTATTGTGGTGCCAAGAGGACCTTAACTGAACCAAATTACAACTGTAAATTTTTACCCTATGGGTTGTTATTCATCATGCCTTAATGCCCAAACTCCAATGCGGCTTCAAATACGTGTGCATGTTCAATACTTTGACGAAGAAACAAACACTTAAAAGTCAAATAGAAGCACACGCACTAACACGGATTTAGTCACTTGTCAGTTTTGTATAAGCTCTAAAACTATCAGAATTAGTATATATATATATATATATGTTAATCCATCAAAATATTAATCTCTATCATAATCTATTAGAAAAGGAAACTTTCTTCAAGTTTAAGTCAACACCAAGTGTACTATTATCTTCAATGTAACATATCAATCTTAAATCGTATTATCTTAGTTGAACTATCCGATTTGGATAATAGAATATTGGTAAATATATATATATATATATACGTAGTATCAGCATTTGAATTATCATGTTATATTATCATGAATATTTTAGTTTTTACAAAAATGATTATGAATATTTCAGTCATTATCAAACTCAAAGAATCATAATCTTTTCTTTTCGTGATAGAAAATGATATACAAAGAGGCTTTGAATTACCTAACACATAATAAATGTTGGTCCATATTATATTTGTGACTATAGTAAACAAAATGAAGATGTGATATTCTAGTTAATTCTAAATAGTTATTTCTTTCTCTTTTTTTGATAAAATTAATTCTTAATAGTTAAGGTTATATTTTTTTCTTATGCTAGGAAATTTGGGACCGAGACTCATACATCCCTTTCATGTGAAGATCAAGAACATTTCCATATCAAAAGCAAGTATGGCCTAGGAAACCAATTAAATCATTTCAATTTTTAAAATAATATTTTATTTACATTTATGGATAAAATTTCTGACGTCAACAACAACGAAAAAGACTAAAATCCAAAACCAAACATTTTATAATATTTACGAACCTAATCAAATGGATTTGGGTTTTAATTCAAAGATATTCTCTATCAATTAAGTAAAACAGATTATTGAGTTTATTAAATTTCACATAATACTCAATGGTTGATGTCTTGAATCTTGATGAAGACTTTAACCAGCACGAATCACACAATGCTCAATAACCTGCTTCATAATCGTAATATTGAAACCCTAACCGTCAGAGACAAAAAAAAAAAAAAAAAGAGAGAAAGGTGTGTAATTCAACCTATTTTTGGAGGTTTCTACAACTCCACCATCGATTGAATTAAAATTGGTATATACTTTGTTGGTAATATTTTACTATGGTTATTTTTGATTTGATAAACTAGCAAAAGAAAAAAAAAAGTCGGTGTTTCGACAGATCCATAGGACCATAAGTAAAAGGGTATTAACAATGTTTCTCCAGCTAATCCTTCGAGTTCAAGACCCCAGACCTGGTCAACATTTGATAAGTTATTGTTTTTAAATATTGAGTATATCGCAATGTTACCAAGATCGGCAATTAAAAGATTGTATTAAAACATCATAACATAAGTCCATCAAACCGGAATAAAGAAGTATATGTTTTAACTTTAAAAGTCTACCAAATATCAAGTGATTAGGTAAAAATAGGAAGTTTTCAAATAAAATTTGAGGTTTTCATTTTTGAGAATATTTGGTGAATAGGTTAATATATAATTGATAGAAATTTTGCTATAACGGTTTTTTATTGGTAGTTTTCTTTATGTTTTATATATTATCTTTTTTAGATTTCAATATTTTCTATCGGCTTAGTTTTAAGAGTTATTACTTTCGTTTGTAATTTCGTATATTTTTTATGTATTTAAGCGGGGATAAAATAACAAATTATCGCACGAACCAAAAATATTAATGCCCACCAGCAAACAGAATGTCAATTTAGCTGACCTGTTTTATATGGAGTGGACTTAATTAAACGACTATCATCGGCTTTGATTGGCCACCCCTCCCTACTAATTACCACGGTTTTGCTCTTACGATTATAACTTTCCTACTTTTTTTTTTTACTTTGTGTATCACGTAAAATGTAAAAAAGTGACACAAAAATGTAAAATGTAAAATTTTTAAATATAAATTGTATTCGTAATTTTAAAATCTATTCGAAATTTAAATTTAGTTTTAATTTTTTTAATGTATGGTTATAATTTAAAACGTATCAGTTCTGGTTAGAATCACTATTTGTAATAATTTACTTTTGTGACCAAAATTTTGTGTTTGTTTAATGTGTCTCTACCGACCCTGATAGTAAATGTTGGCTAATTAAGTGATTAGATTTAAAAACAAAACAATAAGTGTGATGACATGTTAGTATGGTGACAATAAACTTTGACTGATCACTCAATTTATGAATCTTTACGTTGACTAATTACAAACATTAACCATACTTAATGGTTCAATATTCTATTATTATTTTTCAATAGTACTCCTATTATTTTTCAATTGTCATGTAACCAAATTCACATAATTTCATGTCACCAATTTGTATGTAATCTATGTAGATATGAAATGTTGGCTAATTAAGCGCTTAAGTTCAAAAATAAAACAATGAGTGTGATGACTGATGACTGCATGTTAGTATGGTGACAATAAACTTTTACTGACCACTCAATATAAGAATCTTAACGTTGACCATACAAACACTAACCATCCTTAACGGTCCAATATTCCTTACTACTATTATTTTTCAATTTTCATGTTACCGAATTCTCATAATTTAGTGTTTAATTTAAAATTACAATTCCATGTGCCTCATGTATTTTTCTGCTTCTCTCGTGATTTATTGTTAGAAAACTACTAAGATTAATTATTTCTTGGTGAAGTAATTAACTAGCTAATAGAGAACATTTTTATTCTTGCTAAATCGTTAATAATTGTTAACCAAATCCATTTATTCCCAACATGTAGTCAAAATAAGAAACTTATAATTTAAATACATTTTGTCATGTTCTCTAAGATTATATGATTCCCCCTTCCGAGGAAAACATGATGGCTGAGTATTAACAAATTTTCATCCTTTTCAAAATGGGTTAGTTCTTTTTTTTGGTGGTTAGAAGATTTAAAATGGATTTGTTTCTGAATAGAGTTGAAAATTTTACTCACTATAAGTCATATCACTGCCTCAAATTCTTCTGACACAGTATATACAAGCCACGTCTCAGTAGGTATGTATCTATAGTGTTTATGTATATACATGCATGTGTACACATATAAGTAAGAAACAAGTTTGACTTTCTACTTGAGGGAATCGGAGTTGTAATTTAAGAAAAATATAAGATAGATCACGGCACATGCATGATCTCGTTCTAGATTATTTAATCCAACTTAATTAGTTTTGTGAAAAAAATTCGAAAATCTATCAATATATAAGTTTTCTTTTTGGATAACAAAAATTTATTTTATGGTAAAAGATAGAGTAGCAGACCAGTTTTTGTGGAAGGTTTCAGTGACTTTGGTAAAATAAATATGAGCCCGATGCGTGGCCTTCCCTACTAACATAGTTTTCTTGAAGTTTGTAGATATATTAGACAGAGATTAACAAGTAACAACCATTCATATGTGCTTGTTCAATAATTAAGATGGTTTTGTATTTTTATTTTTATTTTTTTGTTAAAGAGTTTTTTAATGCACATTACTACATGGAAGAAATTTATGTGCATGCGTATAGATGAAAATGCCACGTACCAAATTTCGCGGAACCCAAACTAGATTCGCTCAATAATTGAATTCCCATTTATATTTGTTTATTTTTTCACAAGACATTTATTCAAATTATAGTGTAAAAGCAAAAATTGACTTTTTGTTTTCTATTTTCTTTTTTATTCTTTATGATTTTTTTTTTTGCCAAGAACTTAGTTTTCATCAAAACTACATAAAATCATCTCCTATAGGTAAATACTCTAATAGATATTTTCAATGAAAATACACATCTTTTAAGAAATTTTAATTATTCAATTAATTTAAACTTGCTAAAATAATTAAATCAACAATTTAATGATACATATAAAACGAGTGTCTTATCTAAGAACTTATAGGTTCTTAAATCTTTTAAATAATAACCTCTCTTATTCTTTTCTCTAATTTTTTTGTTTTCATTTTTTATTGCGATCTTAGTTTAGAACCCCCCATAGATATATTCTTGGATAAAATTGAAAATAATAATAACCGAACATTAAAAACAGAAATTGAAAATTATTATATAATCAAACATTGAAAACAGAAGATGACTCATTAATATGGGTTGGTATCCTTTAGACTTGAAACTTCCTGATCAACATACCTAAATATAAGAATTTGGATTTAATATTTATCCAATTAAGTTTATAATAAATTACGAATTTTTTAGCTTGTATAACTTTGTATACAAATTAGGTTTTATATAATTCAATTATTGGTTAAAAATTCATGTGTAAGAAATCATATATAACTCCTTAATATTTAAAAATCATAATACGTCTTAACTAATTTTGGTTTTATGGACGTCACTTCATATTCAGATTTTATGAATATGTCATGAATTTGGCCCTACTCCCTTGCATGCATACATATTTTATATAAAAATCCCCCAAATAATATCTGATATTTGTCACACTATTTAAAATTGTTCAGTTTATCAGGTTTCCCAGTATATGAAATGCCAGTTACTATAATTTTAAATATATTTTTCTGGTATATCAAATTATTATTAAAATGCTAATCTTATATGTACAAATCTTTTATATACAAATTATTTTCCATAGTTGTTTGTATACACTTATAGGTACATTATATGTACTACTATAATATAGGCCGACTATATTAGTCAATATGTCATAAATGTCGTTATGTGCACTGGCCATTGACACAAATTTGGTCAAAACCTCTGGATTCTTTCAACTACTAAAATTCGGCAATTATGGAGCATTCTTATTTCTTAGGATAAATATACCATTGGGAATTATAAGGATATTGCTACGATTTTATTTTCATTGATTTTATGTATGGACTCATGATTAGCTTTAGGGAAGGAGTCATGTGAACCAAAGGGCCCAAAATATACGTCCTTGTTAATTTTATAATATGTATAAATTCTCCATTATTACACCTAAAGGATAATATATTATGTAAGAATGTGATCATTAATATCTACAACTACAAAGGGAGCTTTCTAGTGAGATGATCATTGAACCTTACCAAAACTTACGATTAATAATTTATCAAAAGATATTTATTGTACTATTCGATTTACATTTTATTGTTTGATAAATGTCATTTAAAGTATGCATATACTAATACCACCAACCAAACTCAAGTGCCGACGGAAAAGTCTAATTAAGGCCAGTTAATGAAATCCAATCTAATCTAGCTTCATTAATTTTACTCATTATCAATTATCACAAGGGAAATATTATTTATATCAAATATGTATGATCTATACCGGCCAATTCAATTGCCCAATTCGATCTTTATCCTAAACTAGATTTGAACTCTTGTTTTAATATAATTTTTTGTGTATTTATTGTTTATAAATTTTATACATTTTAACTTGTTATTGTTTTGTTTATAAAATATATTTTAGTTTTTTAAAATATATTTTTATTATTTTTATTTTTATGCTATATAATATATGTAACATGGTTTTAACATCTGATCATATTATTTTCATGTAACAATAATAAATTTTAAATTTTTCTTGTTTCAAATCTATATCGGATCAATCATAATTTGTTATTATACTTTAATAATTTAGAACAAATCTTATCGAATTATATATTAAATTATTGAGAATAAAAACATTCTAAATACATAAAAATAAAAAATTCTAAATAATAGAAATATGAAAATACCAGTAAAATATGTCTCTATATATCTATTGATTTAAATTATATAGAGAAATTTAAGAAAATTTGAATTACTGTTAGTTTGTATAATATTAATAAATATGCTAGTGTTTATAAATATTAGATAAATGATGTTTGGATACAAAATTTTAAATTTGCAGTTCAATTATAATAGTGTAGAAGATATATTATGTACTAAAAAGAAATTGAGATACTAATTTCTACTGCACGTATAATAAATTAGTAAATAACAAATTATGAATTTTGGATATGAAAAAATAAGTTAATAATGAAATACTTAAATTTAGAGTTGTATAAGTTATCAACTCTATTTGGAGTTTCAGAGTTGTATGAGTTATCAACTTATCATACGTAATTTACCACATTCTAGTATTTAGATTACTACAAATACTTAAATTTTGATCCAAACAAATAATAAACATATATACCAGAGCGGGGTTTTAAATAAAAATATATGATACATATAGTGAAGTAAAAATATACAAAATATTTCATTAGTGGAAACTAATATTATTTCCTATTGAAATATTTTGTAGAGTTTTTAATAACATTAATATGTTCAATATTTTATATAATTTAACTATTGAATCGGAGTCAAATTGTTCATTTAGTTCAACAGGTTAACAGTATTTTAATCATTTTTACTGTTTCATATCAACTCAGATAATTCATGAATTCAATAGAAATCAGACCAACTATAATTTGGTTCTCGGTTCGACCATCATATCTGTCCCATCCGAATTTCAAAATATCACTAAAAAAATTATTTTAAACACTCATAAAACTGTTTGAAACCCAATCGAATATCAATCCGAACATCCAACTGATATGATTCCGGTTGTAAACAGTATAACTGATTTGTTTTTCAAACATAACTCTGCGGATTTAATCAAACATTTGCATGTCTGCAAATAATTTTTTATAATCATTCCTCCGCACATACAAGTACTTATGGATCAGAATCTAGTTTACATTAAGCTATAAATGATGTAATATTTATTATTTTAATATTCTTAAAACCAAATTAAAACAGACCAAATATTGAACTAAATATTAAAACGGTATCAGTCGGAATTATAAATGATATATTAATTACTAAATAATATATTTATAAATATAATCCCAAACTTACTGGAAAAATATCTTGAATTCGTCGAAAAGGTTAATAAAGAATGTGTCATTCCGAAATATGATATTTTATGTGTTTTGATAAATAATTATATGTAGATAAATAATTGCTATAATGAATAAATTAAAGATATAGAGTTAGATGATTTTCTTATTAATAAAATATTTCAAATAGTTTGTAATATTTTTCTTTTAAGTCCATGTATTATATGAATCGTAATAGAATTAATATATATATAATGTAAAACTAAATTTGTTTATCTGTGATATCTAGTTATCATCAACTGTTTATATGTGCAGAACGCAAATCATCATCTAGTGACTAATGACTAGTATTGTTAATGTCACAAACAATACTACAAACTCGTACGAACTTTTAAAACACACAATATATATATATATATATATATATATATAATAAGAACTCATCTGTTGTACATCCACTAAGTTTTAAAAAATTTAGAAAAGATGGAATAAAAAATATCAACTTTTCTATTTAGAGTACAACTTATTTTTAAAATAAAACTTATAACCGAACATTCATAGAAAGTAATGTAAAGCGAATAACACCATAAAAGACAAAAAAAAAATCCTATAAAAATAAGATATATCAAAACTGTTCCAAAATAATTGTATTAATTTGACGTGGTTACTGGTTTGGTAGTCGGCAGACGAGTTGAGGTGGGCCAAAATTGAGCCTTCACTCGGCTCATCTCACCGTCTAATCCACGTGGTTGCATACTTGTCAGCATGCATTGCCACGGCCTTTGTATTCTCAATCTATAGTTACCTAATTGAGTAATTTATCCGCAAGAAGTTAACTAGTGAACCTACTCGACTATGAAGTTTTTGAAACGGTTGTTAATTGTGTGTGTTCGAAAACGAAACCATCTTGTTTCCAAACACAAACACAAATGAAGAAATGGCGAGTAGACTCTGCGCGAATATACTGATTTTAAAAAACGACTAAAATCATAATGCAAATATTAGTTAGACCTGATCAAAGTGGAAGCATCTTTAATATATTAACAAAAGTTTAAAAGTTTGTACTTCCCAAACAATGCAGTTTTTTTATAAATTAGTGGGTACAAAGACTTTTAAAGGTTTTTGAGCATTGTAAATAGATTCTTCAGTGTAAAACTGTCGTCTTAAAATCTGAATATTGTGGAGAGGGAATGTTTATTATGAGAATATCGTACATGTATAACCAATTATAAAGAAGAATTTGAATCGTGAAATTGTTGTTTACAAATATTGTCTGCAAGTAGTATATATATATATATATATATATATGAATTTTAATTTTATCTTCTTTAACTAATGTTTAATGTGTAATGAGTGTAGTTACACATAAATAATTATGAGCCGATCGAGCATCTATTATATACCAAATATAGATGATAAACATACCACCACCATCCTCTTCTGATTTTTTTTATGTAAGAATCTTCGAAAGAATATCTTAAATATGTAAGTATTTCAATTTCAAACAAAAAAAAAATGTTCATTTTATGCAATTCGTTTGTTTCTTATTGTTTGGATCAGCTCCAAAAACTATTTTCTCGCAACAATGTCAAATTATTATTAGTCATGAATTTGTTTTGTAACGATCAATCAATTCAACTGGCTCATTAAACTAGTTTTTGAAACGCTAATTACAAACAATATAAAACTCATAAATAAAATGAATCAAATTGAGCCTAGCCAACTCATAAAATACTCTTATAAACTTAATATTTGAGGTTGAACTGAATACATAATGCGATCATTTTGACTCTTATACAAACATGTGGATATATCATATATCTATATCACAATTCACATGTAGTTTTCACAATATAGTTTCATTCTCCAAAGCCATCTACAAGTTCATGGGTGAAACTGGAATTATGTATATCATTATCATTGGACCATATGATCAGAAGAATTTGGATGATGCATATCATTATGATCATTGGTCCATTATGCCAGTTGATTATCCTTTCACAACATTAAATTCTTAACTATATCTTTGTAAATATTCAAAGCTATTTAATCTATAAGTACAATCTCAATATATATATATATAAACAATTCTTTTTTACTCATCACCTACTAATTTATAATAATAAAACGGGGCATATGTTATGGATTGTTATGAGATACTCTAATCAAAGTCCCATCACAAACTTATAAAGAAAAGAAACGAATTATTCCATGAGAAAAAGCTTAAATATTATAAAACAATTTCGCATTTTTAAGTAAAAGTATATGATTAAATGGGAAACCTAATAAATTATTAGATACACTTATTAAATAACTTTGTATATTTTATTTGATAGATTAATTATAACAAGAATGAACCTTAGAACGCGCAAATAACAATGTCACATCACATGCAGCTTCCTCATGGTTCGCTCTCTTTATATAAACACACTACTTCTTCATCCAAACACATTCCAAAACATCTCATTCCTCAATCAACAAACAAACACAAAAAACTTATTCAATATCACTACCTAATCTTCCAATTCGATCAAAAATCTACCTAAACCTATTCGACTTTCACTACATATAATCTCAATTCGATCAAACTCACCCCTAAAAATGGAGAACATGTTTACACTCATGGGTAGTGAAGATTCCTCCGAGGGAAGACGGTGCATTTGGGTTAACGGTCCAGTGATCATCGGAGCCGGGCCATCGGGACTAGCCACGGCGGCTTGCCTCCGCGAGGAAGGTGTTCCTTTTATGGTATTGGAGAGAGCAGAGTGCATAGCTTCATTGTGGCAGAATCGAACATACGATAGACTCAAACTTCATTTACCAAAGAAAGTTTGTCAATTACCTAAAATGCCCTTCCCGGAAAACTACCCGGAATATCCAACAAAACGACAGTTCATCGATTACCTTGAGTCTTACGCAACCAGATTCGAAATCACACCTCAGTTCAACGAGTGTGTTCAGTCTGCTCGGTACGATAAGACTAGTGGTCTGTGGCGTATTAGGACAACATCAACTTCTTCTATCTCCGTCGTGGGGTCGGAGATGGAGTATATCTGCCGGTGGCTGGTGGTGGCGACAGGAGAAAACGCTGAAAGAGTTGTTCCGGAGATCGATGGGCTTACGACGGAGTTCAACGGCGAGGTGATCCACTCTTGTGAATACAAATCCGGCGAAAAATACAGAGGAAAGAGTGTTCTTGTGGTCGGATGTGGAAACTCCGGCATGGAAGTTTCACTTGATCTTGCAAATCACAATGCTAAGCCTTCAATGGTTGTTCGTAGTTCGGTAAGTTACACAATCAAATATTCCAACTTTAAACTTAAATCTTCTATTAAAGTTTCGAACTTTAAACTTAGTTTTTCCGATTTCTCAATAAAGATTCGAACTTTTGTTTAGAAATTTTCCATTTTTCTTTGTAAAGTTTTGAACATTAAGCTAATCTGTTTATTGGGTTTTGTTTTTTCAGGTTCATGTGTTACCAAGAGAGATTCTAGGCAAATCAAGTTTTGAAATCTCAATGATGTTGATGAAATGGCTACCTCTATGGGTAGTAGACAAGATTCTTCTGATTCTTGCATGGCTTATTTTAGGAAATTTAACAAAGTATGGGCTAAAAAGGCCCAATATGGGCCCAATGGAGCTTAAAGTTGTTACAGGGAAGACGCCAGTTCTTGACATCGGAGCTATGGAGAAAATCAAATCCGGCGATGTAGATATCGTCCCTGGAATCAAACGGTTCTCTCGTAGCCACGTAGAGCTAGTCAATGGTCAGAGATTAGATCTCGACGCCGTGGTTCTAGCCACCGGTTATCGTAGCAACGTCCCTTCATGGCTCCAAGAAAATGATTTGTTTTCCAAAAACGGGTTTCCGAAATCGCCGTTTCCAAACGCTTGGAAAGGCAAATCGGGACTTTATGCGGCTGGATTCACGAGGAAAGGATTGGCCGGAGCATCAGCAGACGCCGTTAACATCTCTAAAGATATTGGAAATGTGTGGAGAGAAGAAACCAAACGACAGAGAATGAGAACACGAGTGGGTCATCGCAGATGCATTTCAGTTGCTTAGGGCTCAAGTTAGGGCTATTTTATTATTTTTTGGGTCTGGGATAAAAAAAAGAGTGTTTATTATTATTATTATTTCATTTTTTTGGTTTGTAAAGAAAAAAATACAAAGTATTTATAGAGATACAAAGAGAGCCCTCTCCTCAAGACCCAAAGGTGTTGTTTTTGAAGGCCGTGTGGGCGTTTTGTATAACTAGGATGACGTGGCGTTTCTCTTTATTTTGTAATTTTATTTTTGTAATGTTCTTTTTATTTTATTTTTGTAATGACTTTATGAAAGGTACTGATAGTTCTTTTTATTCGAAGTCTTTTTCCTTTTAAAAGTACTGCAAAATAATTATTTTTAGCTAAAAGTACTAGAAAAATAATTCCTTTTGTTTGAATTTTTGTATTGCAAATAACTTTTTGGGTAAAAATACTGCTAAATAATAGTTTTTGGTAAAATACTAGAAAATTAAAGTTTTGAGATCTCAAAAGCCATAAGGCCCAATTATTGGCCCATTTTAAAAAGGTTAACACCCGTGTAAGCCTTTTTAATTAATGTTTTGTAATGAAGAAATTCTTAAGCAATTTTTAATCATATTAAGTTCTTAAGCAAATTACATATTGGACAATGCCGAAAAATAAATAAAAACAAATAATCAAATATATTGGACAACCTTTCCCGAACCGTGCGTGTCGTCATCCTAATCAAATCAATATTTAGATTTCGAATTGTGTATTTTACTATTCCTAATCAAAAATACAATTACAAATTATGTAAAAGATTATCATAAAAGGAAACTTCAGACTATATAAATATACCCTACCATTGAATACCTCAACTAAAATTTTCAAACCCTTAGTCAAACCCTTAATCATATTATAAAGAGAGATCGAAGAAGTTAATATGTTTTAGCGAAAGAAGAAGATGATGGAAAACGAAAATTGGATCTATGAAAAAGTTTGGGATAAAAAAGGAAACCCAAAGACATCAACATCTGATGTTAAGGTAACTCCTGAGAAATTAATGGTTGACTTTTTACGGAGTCAAGAAGATGACTACAAACGACGTCGTTGTATCTATATACAAAGCTACAAGTTGAAGAAAGCCAAATCTGAAGCAGAACTACATTGTTACGAATCAGCGGCTCGTAAGTTTGTGTATAAGTTGAAGAAACTTGTTCGTTCTCATCGATGTTGTCGAAGTGCTAGGGAGACTTTAATCGTATCTTGATGCTCTCAAGTAGTCTTCAAATAAGACTAATAGAGAAAAGGAATGTAGTATTTATGAAAGGGCGCATATTATCTAGGAGTTTATTAATTCTTCTGGTGAAATTAGGGCTTGTGAGTTTTATTAACTTATTTTGATCAAAATAGGGTTTTCAACTTATGGTTTGACTTTTAACTTTTACTTCTGTTTTTGTTTTGCCATAATCATCGTGTGTTTCAATTTTTTAGGCCCTTTAAATTTCAGGGATGGTCCCCAAACTCTAAAACTGTTCGTTAACTCAAAAAAAAAACTATGAAAAAATTTCGAATGTGTTTTTGTTTGATTCTGTTTTCGATTTTAAAAAGAAAGAATTTCGGTTGCAGAAATAACTCAAGTAAAAGTTTGTTTGAATGTGTGTTTTATAGTTTTGGTTTCGGTTCAAACTTAAATGTTAACTAAATACATCATTCATTTATGTAAAAAAAACTGACGATGTTTACGTTCGGTTTCAGTTTCTTTATATGTCAAAATACTATAAAAAAAAAACTTCACGTTTTTAATCTTAAAATTTGATTCTTCTTTTTATTGGTTTAGTTAGATTGGTTTGATTTAATGCATATGTTAGAAAGTAAAAATAAAACTTTTGCTTTTTACCAGAAAGAAAAGGAAAACAAAAACACTTATACCATTCCAATTTTGTGGGTCAGATGTATTATATATTAGACCATCTCTAAAATTAGCGCCAGTGTAATGTTATTAACCCCACAAGCCTATACAAACTAACATACATATTTTAAGACTGGATAACATATTCGTTAGGTTCTATTCGATATTCGCTTCAATTCGAATCGAAAAATCGGAATATTCATAAAATTTGAAGTAAAACAAATATCAAAATATAGTATTCATAAAAAATGAAGCAAATAACAAATATCATTTTCAAAAATATCAAATATTCGCTTCGATTCGAATATATATAATATAATTATAAATATATATATTATATTATATATAATTATAAATATATATTATATTATTAATTAGTTTTTTATATATAGTATTATTGAAAGATTTTAAATACTTGTATTAATATCTTATTTTATTTTTATTTAGATATATTTTATTTGTAAATTTGAGATTGTGAGAATAAGAAAAAATATATTTTTATCTATTATGTTGTTATTATATTTATTTTTATAAATAAATTAGTAAATTTGTCGATTTATTAGTGAACAAGGAAAAATATTATCTAGACGGGTGAATAGAGTGACTTTAAAACTCACCATATGATATAAAATTCATATTTAGTTTTTAGAAATTAATTTGAATATTTTTAAATATATATATATATTATTTTATTATTATTTTAACGAATCGAAACGAATCGAATAATTTGCGAATACCAAAAAAAGTTCTGAATATTCGTATTTTCCAAATATTCAGACTTTTCTGAAATCGAAATAAATCTCTAAATTAAATATTCGGTCGAAACGAAACGAATCACGAATACTATAAATTTTCTGAATATTCACTTTGTGTCCAGACGGAACATATTTTATTTAATCAAAGTTGTCAAAACAACTCTTATTTTCACCTCATATGAATCAATTGAAAATATTTTGTTTTTGGTGACAACAAGTTTCCTTTAACAAACAAAAAAAAAAGTTTCCTTTGCACTAATATATAAAGTCTCTGATAGAAACAATAGATGATAGCGTAAGGCCCAATACACTAAGTCTACAGTGGGAGATTTTTTTAGCCCATTGGAGTACCGACTTGTCCAGCTTTTTAAGTGTTTTTACATTATCCTATGTGAATTTCTTACTATTTTTTTATGAACATTTTCATGTTGATTACTTAATTCATTATTATGCTTTACAATTACCCGCAGAAAGAAGATGTTAGTAAAAGAAAATTATGTTATGATTTAGCCCAATGTTTTTTAATAACCAAAAAGTTTACTTACTGAAGTTCAGAATGGACTTGTACAAGATCAGCTACAATGTTTCACCATTTAGATCCCCAAAATAAAATCGTCTACAATGACTATAACCTAAATTATAATAAGAAATTAGATCTTAATTTTCCAATTAATATAATGAATCATTCAACAATTTAAACATCCTTTTTAGTAACTCATAAACATGACCGAATTAAGTCTTTTAGTGAAAAAATTACTAAAAATTATATTCATAAGACTCACCAAAACAGAAGCTATATTTGTATTGGTGAAACTTTACCGCATTCTTTAGATGCTTGTTAAACCACTCAAACACAATTGCATCAAACATTGGTAATAATAAATAATCTCTTATGTTCAAACACACCATTAATATATTGTGTAGAATTGGTGATCATCAAGTTGTACATATCCCCTACAAAATAAAATTTTATCATTTATCACAAGTTATACTTCTATCCAAATATTTAACAGCATATGAATACATCGTTCACCACCAGAATTTATAAAATATTTAACATATTACCCATAAACATTACATATTAACATCTGAAATTTTTATAAACTCACACAAAACAACAGCAACTCTTTAATATATCATAACACAAAAGGAAAATAATTATAAAGAGTTTGTTGTGGAAATTATAATATTTTTATAAATTGTAAAAGTTCCAGATCTCTGATATATAATCTCTGATATTGTCAAAAGTATGTTTACCACAATTATTAGATAAATCATTAATATGCTAGTTTTTAGCCAAACAACTCGAAATTGAATAGTGTTAACTATAGTAGATGCACATGATCGAGCATATTGGAGCCTATAATATATTAACTTTTCAAACGTTAAAAAGTTACAACTTACAACTATACAAAGCAACAACATAAGAATCAAATCTTTGTGCCAGCGAAGAGAATTTAACTTTTAATATTAGTTTAGTAATTCCTATTTTTTTAATACTAATAATTTTGTTGACGAAATAGTTTTTTTGTATAATTTAAAACATATGATTCATGGCAGAATAAAACTGCGACGTATAGTTGCTGCCAAGGCTGCGCGTTCTCACAGAAACCACAGCTTCTGCATCAGCTATCAAGCTCAGCATTGACAGGACAATTTTGATGTCTCTCTTATCCCAGCCAGGATTCACATTCTTCATCTCTCCTAGAATGCTATATATGTAAGCAAAAACTGTCTATTGTGATGTTCCATCATGGGTATCTCTTCTTGTGTGCTAGTTTCTACATAAACTTTAAGTAGGTTGTAATCGGTTTCTTGGTATTAATCTTAACATGAGGAGCAAAAAAAAAAAAACAAGTTTTTTCATATCTCATATGCATTATTAAATCGGAGAATATATTCTTATAAATTTGCTTTGTGGTCGAGTTCGAAATCTAAAATGTGACCATACTATTGCAGTGAGACCAATATAGATGGTCTTGTAACACAATTTATACACAGTCATCATATTGTTTACTTATACCCTATGTTCTAAAATTCTCCGTCTATCTCCGATTACACTCCGTCTAATTGGTAAACCCATATTTATCGTCTCAATTAATGACTAATCATTCGAAAAAGTCAGTCAACCGATAACTCCCCGCCTAATCCGATTAATCCCCACCTAATCCGATTATTTTCCACCTAATCATCTATAATCTAATTATTTTTAAATTTTCAGGTATAAAATTTTTTTGTTTTTGTTATACAAACATTTATATTGAGAGTTTGTGATTTTATAATAAATTATGTTAAAAATATAAATAAAAATCATAAAATAAATTATTAATACTATATTTTCATGTATTTACTATAATTTTTTTAAAAAAATATTATTTAAAATTTTAATATAATAGATAAATATATTTTTAAAATATTAAAATAACTTAAAACTAATCCCCAATTAATCCCTGTTTACTTTCTAATTAATCTTCTAGGCGATAGATCAAGCCTCACCGTGACTAGCAAGTTTTACCCTTATACCAAACATTCTTATAACAGAAAATAAATAAATATAGGTCTTTTCATATTGCAAAGTTTTGGGGAGAAGGTACAGTTTTTGGTTTAAACGAAAAAGGCTACAATGATTGAAGAGTCTTTGGTATCTACAGTCAGATATTACAAGTTGTATGTAATAAATTATAAAATTGTTAATATAAAATAATGTAGCCTCTATTCTTTGCGTTTGCCCCTACCAATTAAATGATTACTCTAACTCTATCCCCTATCAAATGAATTCGAAGACCACCCATCAGAAGCTAATAGCCATATTTCCCCTATCCAAATAGTACACGAAAATGTAAAAGTTATATTAATAAAGACGAAAATAGTGAAATCGCTTACAGAACTCTATAATCATGAAAGCATTTATTCATAATTATTGTTTCCATTAATGTCTAGTTGAAAGATACTCGCAAAATTTCAAATTTAAAATTTTTGCATGCCTTAATAAGCCCACAATGATTAATTTTTTTTCACTTTCTGGTTTCACTTTGTTTATCACTATAATTTTTAAAATTAAACTTCTATATTTCTTATTAGAAATTGGAGCTTATATATATTCAAACATTTGATTTTGTTTTAATAGTTTAAATTTTAAAAAAAAATCATAAAAACTTAAATAAAATATATAAATAACATCCAACAATAAAAAAAAATATTTTAATAATTTAAAAGTTAAATAAAAGTTTTTATTTTGCTTTGTGTTGATGATTTTTACCAACAATAAAAATTATTTTTACTTAGGTTAAAGATTCCAATATTTTCAATTAAATTTACAATTCTTTTCAGTTTGAAAACATCTAAAAATATCCTTAAACTTCCAAGAAATTTAGACTACTATAATTCCCACAAAACACACATTAGTCATACTTCAAAATAATAATTTTAGGAGTCATGTTTCAAAAAGACTTATCACATTCCTTAAAATTTCCACTATTCGATTTCAATTTTAAATTCAGGGTAATCGCAGCTCTAATACAATAATATCCTCTGACTATTCCAATATAGCATAGGACAGTGGAAAAAGAATACTAGGAAATGAGTGGAGACGACTTATATAGTTATACTAATCACCCTAATAACAAATCCTTCGACATTTTAATAATTTACTAATACACTACACATTGTCATAACTCATAAGACTCATAGTGGGCAATGGAAAAAGGATATGAGGAAATTAAGTACGAGAAGAGTTTTAAATTATACTAATCACCCTAATATTAAAATCCTCCGACATTGATAATTTATTAATACACATTAACATTGGTCATAACAATAATTAGAAAACAACGCGTTTAGAAAGACGAAAAAACCTAACACCATTTTCTAGTTCCGAAGTCAGAACCTGCTCCATTATCTAAGGACAACACATCACACCATTCTCTTCTCTTCTCTTCTCTTCTCTTCTCTTCTCTTCTCTTCTCTTCTCTTCTCTTCTCTTCTCTTCTCTCTCTATCAACTTTGATATCCACTTCCGTACCTGTCTCCTCTTATTAATCGCATTTAATCCACGCGTTTCGATTCCGACATTGCGTCGGTGATGTCACCATAATCTTCTCTCTACTCGGATAGCGAAAAAGCTTCCATCTTTATTGTGTTTTATCCAATCTCCGCCGTAAAAAGCTTCCTTCTTTATTGAGCTTCCTTCTTTATTGCGTTTATCGAAACTCCGCCGTCAAAAGCTTCAAACTTTATTGTGCTAGGTGAAATTCCGGCAATAAAGCTTCCATCTTTATTGTGTTTACGAATGCTTTATTGCTTAAACGAGTCTCCGACTGAATTTTAGCCGGGAAATGCAGATTCCGATAGACAGGTATTTGTCTTTCTCTCTCAATTATGAGTTTTTTTTTTCTTTTGTTGTCTTTGTCAGTTTTGAAACGTTGACGTATTGTTGAAACGTTATCAAATTTTATACATTTCTTTTGATATATGTTCGGTGAAGATAGCCAAAAACTTTGTGGAATTTTCCTGATTTTTTTGTCTTTCTTTTATTTATTTCTCTGTTTTGTTCTGTTCTTATGGTGTCGGTAACGCAATTACTGCGTTTGCGTTTGTAAACGCTACTGGAAGTTATTAGTATATAGTACATCTCTTTGTGCTTGTTTCAATAAATGCTTTTGATTTGACCAATATTGTATGTTCTTAATTCTCATGATTTTTTTTCCTTTATTTCCAAAGATTTTTGTTTACTTTCATTGTCTATTTCAATGTGGAAGTAGATATTTTAGGTGAATTGATAGATGAATTGTGATGTTTTAGGTGTTGAAGAAATGAAGAAGCAACAAAGAAGAAACGTTCAAGCTCGTGGAGTTGGAAGACAGATTCCAGGATGTTTGAGTCGGGTGGTTAATCTATTTGATTTTGGAACAGTTGGTAATGGAAAGAAGTTGCTCACTGAGCAACCTCATTTTGATGATGGTAATTAGGTTTCTTCTGTTTATTATTTAAAGTTAGTATTTTTTAGGCATATGATGTTGATGATGTATGATGATGGGTTCACAGGGTTTATGAAGAGGAATCAATTTGATCAAGTGGAAGATAAAGTTGTGAGTTTTTTTAACCAGTGAAGACAATTTGCTTTCTATGATTGTTTTCTGTTTATGTGATAAGAGAGTGTTTATCTTCTGTTTATTGTGAATGTAGGATGTGGGGAATGGTGGACTTAATGGAACACCGATGAAGAGGCTTTTAGAACAGGAAATGTCGAAAGAAATGGAGTTTAAGCTCGGTTCGACAAGTTTGGTTGCTAAGTTGATGGGTCTTGATTCTTTTCGTCAGACACAACCTGCTCCAAGAAGTAGCTCAAATCTTAGTTTAAAGAGGTCTTTAAGTCATGGGGAATATAAAGATGTCTATGATACTTGGCAAAAAAGTAATGGTGTGGAGGGTGGTTTAAGCAAGAAGAAGATGGCCATTGTCCGTGAAAAGTTCTTGGCGGCAAAACGTTTGGTTACAGATGATAAACTTCGACATTCCAAGGAGTTTCAAGAAGCTATGGAAGTTTTGAGTTCGAATAAAGAGTTGTTCCTCGAGTTTTTGCAAGAATCGAATAACTTATTCTCTCATTATCTCCATAGCTTCCAGTCCTCAGCGCCACCAACCCCAGAGAAGTCAAAGCGGATCACTATTTTAAAGCCTTCAAAGACTGTTGGTGGTGAAAAGTTGGGTAATGAAGTAGCCATTGAATCTTTGAGAGACGGAATGAAGAGTGAAAAGGGTGATCATTTGTTTGAATGGCCAGTTGAAGAAGAACGTCGGACTAAACAATCAACTCGAATAGTTATTTTGAAACCTAAAGGCCATGTCATAAAGGCTTCATCATGTCCAACCTCTCCCACAAGTTTACGTTTGGATGATCATGAGGGGAGAGTGTCAAAAGATGTGGCTGGGAGAGTGAAGAGAGAGATGTTTAAGGATGAAACTGTGCATTCTTCTGTCTTCTCCAACGGCTATGTAGGTGATGATAGTTCTATGAACAGATCTGAAAACGAGTATGCAGATTCTGAAATCATGTCACCAGTTTCAAGGCAATCATGGGATTATATCAACAAATATGATAGCCCTTTTTCTTCTTCGCCCTTTAGCAGAGCTTCGGATTCTCCAGAGTCATCATCTGTATGCAGAGAGGCCAAGAAACGGCTTTCTGAAAGATGGGCATTGATGGCAGCTTTCAATGAGAATTTGCAGGAGGCAGAAGTCATCGAAAAGAAAGGCTCAAATACTACTTTAGGTGATATGCTTGCACTTCCAGATTTAAAAGAAGATCTTAAAATCGAAGAAGAAGAAGAAACATGCAATGGTAATGAAGAGGAGGATCCTAGCATGTTTGCATCTTGCTTAGCTGGTAATTTCAGTAGGGAGGATGATAATTCAAAGCCTCTTAAAAGCCTTATGCGGTCAAAATCTCTCCCTGAATCATCAACAAGTCTTGGTCAAAAAGCCCTTGATACCAACAAGGGAAAATCCAAAGTTCCAGAAGAGCTGACAAAGTCAAAGAGCTTGAAATGGTCTCTGAAAGGTAAAGTCTCAAACTTTCTTTTCTCAAGAAACAAGAATACCAGTAAGGAGGAATCCCAAGTGGTAAATCCCGACATCTTGGATTCTCGGATTAGCGATGAATTTGATGCATCAGTGTCTGCAAGAAGTGTGTTTTCTCGAGAGGTATATTAATCACATAAAACAAATTGGATGATTTCAATCTCTTCATTTGTTGTATTCTTTTAGTAACTAACAAATATGTTTCTTTATACATCTCAACAGGGAGGCTTATCAATTGCAAAGCCAACCATATTCGGAAACTCTAGCCAGTGGCGAGATGAGCCGAGTCCAGTTTCAATCTTGGATTCTTCTTTCGATGAGGATGATGGAATCTTTTTTAATTCCTCTGTCCTGAATATATCATCTTCTTCCTTTGGTAAAGTTTCATTCTTTATTTTTTTTAAGACCCTTTTCATATATATATTCCTAATAAAGTGGAATCTTGGTAACAGCAGAACCGGAGATGAAATCCAACTTATTAGGAAAATCGCCTCCAATAGGGTCCATTGGTCGAACCTTTTCATTTGATGATTCAACAGTAGGTCGGTGCTACTCATCTAAACGCTCTACTACATCCACAAAAGATGAGGAAGAAGATTTGCGTCTCCTCATCAACACACTCTTATCAGTAGCTGATCTCGGCGAAGAAGAGTCAGCATCGTCGTCATTGTCAATCTTAGACAACCTTTTGTCTAAATGGCATTCCGTAGAGAGCCCACTAGACCCATCTCTGAGAAACAGCTATGCAGACACAACAGAACAGCAAAGACTCGGATCAAATGTGAAGAAACTAGTGTTCGATCTCGTCAACACACTGCTCTTGGAGCTAACACCGAGCTATCTTGGACCTCGTAGTCCCATGATTCTCTCTTGTAACACATTGCGGGGTTATGTGGTAAACCGGATGCAAGAATGTTTGAAAGGTAACAGAAGAGTGGAAGATCGGTGGTGGGATGAAGACGGAGACTTGAGCAGTTTGGCAGTGAACAAAGTGGTGAGGATTGAAGTAGCAGAGATTGGTTCGGCGGAGAGTTTGAGATTGGAAATGGATTCTATGGGAGAGGAATTAGAGTTGAAGTTGCTGGAGGAATTAGTTGAGGAAGCTATGATGGATTTATCAGAACAACCCAAATTATTCATTCAAAATCGTTGTTAGTCGTATGAATGTATATTATATGGTATTTTTGTGTGTATAAATATATGGTGGGATCTCACATTATATTTTGCTTTTTGTTTCTTTTTTGGGTTAAGGATAATGGAAGTTAGTGTTTTATAGATTGTTCCAAGATTGTTCATTCTAATTTCTTGAGACTGTTCCAAGATTGTTCCTACTAATTTCTCAAAACTGTTCCAAACCTTCAAATCTGATTAACTTGAGTAGCTACAACTTTCTCAATAGACTCTTGTGTGGGAACATACACTATTTTTCTTCTGTGAATGATATTTTACCATTTGGGTTTTCACTTTGGCTGAAATATTCATCTTTTCACACAAAATGTTATTAGTGAAGATCCAAACTTTGATATATTGAACATGGATAAGCATTGTGTAGTATAGTGTGCCTGAGCTCAGCATTTATAATTGAGTCAGTTAGCTACTAAGCTAACAACTTAAAAAGAAGTTTAGGTAGAAGGTTTTAGGATTCTAGATTGGTCAAGAGACTTGGCTTGGGAGACTTTAGGGTGCTCTAAAGGCCTACTTACCCTACATAAATTTCCCCATTGGTTCCTTGCTTTACTTTGTTCTATTTTTGTCTTTTGTAATAAAATGAATCTTTCATGGTTTTGTTTACCGTGTCTAAAAAAAAAATGGATCTTTGATGGTCTTTTTATTTCCACTGTTTTGGTCGAATGAGAAAAAGACTTAATGTGACTCTTGTTGTTTCTTCCAGTGGACCGACCCATATGTATTCCCTCGAAACTATAAACCTTTATTTTATTGTATAAGGCTTTATTCAAGCCTATTCTAGTGGATTTTACGGCCTTTGATCGTTTAGGTGAAGAATGGAAACTATGTACCTATGATCTCTATAGATGTCCCATGCCTCATCTATAGACTTCCTTTTAGACACCCTACATTACTAACTTGTCGCTATTAATTTCTTTTTTGATTTGGAAAGATCCAAAAGTATCCAAGCTCGTGATGGGATATATAAGGGCCATCTAGATGTATAGCTTTTAATATAATATCAATAATTTTATTATATACTATTTTCATATTTTAATCAACAATATATTGTAAAACCAATGTTTAACAAGGAATTTGATAGAACTATAGCAATTAAAGATTGAATACAAAAAAAAAAAAAAAGATGACCAAGTATAACATAATGACCAACACAACATCCTAGTCTACGACCGCCAGAATTGTTATAATTGTTATAGGCGAGGAGATCGGTCTCTCCAGTGCCGGCTCAAAGTAGAGGGCCATGGTCCCGAATCTGATCTGTATATTCCAATATCCTAATAATTTAGGGTCCGATTTTAAAATTATATATAAAAATATATTTGTTTAAAAATTAAATGGATGGAAAAGGGTCCAAACAAATTATTTATATGTATATATTTTATTATAAAAACTACGAAAGTATATCTTAGCAAAAACCCTTAAAAAATTAAAGGTCTAAACAAATATTCTTGTTCAACACCCATGAAAATGTTGAACCAAGTTTACATTTTTCCATTGAAGGTCTAAACAAAAGTTGATACACTAAAAAAAGTAAAGGTCTAAACAAATTTTGATACACTAAAAAAAATTAAAGGTCTAAACAAATGTTGATACACTACAACAACCGGCATACGAAGGCGCATGACGGATTCACCTCTGATGCCACTAACAGTCTAGATTTGTTGCTATCGTCCGCTATAACTGTTTTCGTATAATTACATATTTTTTTTATAGAATTTGTTCTTTTTCTATTTAGAATTTTTAGGTTGAAACCAATACACTATTAAGAAAAAAAAATTGATGATGAAAAGGATAGCTACCAACACCCTCATACATACACACCTTCTCTGTCTTTTCTATCCTCTCATGACCTCTAATGAAGGGAACAAAAATAACAAAAACATGAGCTAGATAGTGCTTTTGGGGTCATCATTTATTTTTTTGATGCTTATTTGTTACTTATTAGGCAAACGTCACATTTGTTATTATATCGAACCAAACTAACATTGTACGACTCATTTATCACTTCACTCCTATATATTTATGTCTCGCAGACAACATGACCATTTGTTTCAGAAATAGTCTCACCTCTATCAATTTTCTTTAAAAAGCTATGTCATTTCCATTGCTAGAACGAAAATAAATTTATACGGTGGCATATTAGCAATATTTCAGACCCGACCCGACCCGACGGATTAGAATTATCGTACTCAAAGATGGTGGAGTCATACTCGGCCTCAAACATTCTCATTGTTTTTCCACAATTAATAACATATGTTTTCAATTCGAGCATGACATATTTTCTTATAACCTAATATTAATTTATTTCACCTTTCTTCAAGGCCAAGACAGTGTTTAGATTCGTCAAAGAATTTCCCGTTATTATTAGGTGAACCCCACGAGAAAATTGTTGAGTTTTGTTAAAAACAACAAGAAGATTAAATATATATAAAGATTCAACTTAACTTTATTGAATAACCTTAAATCAGTATAATCAATAAAAATTGATAAACTCTGAACTGTTTTTAATTGGGAGTGAAATAGTTACAAAATATTTTTTTTTGTTATAAACGAAAATGAAGAAGAGACAAAAAGCTGAAATGAGAAGGTGGTAAAGACTAAAGAGTGTTCTGACTTGTCACGGACACAACCTTAAGAGTTGTGGTTCCATATGATGACGTGCCCAGTCACGCCTCCACGTGCGCATTAATCCACTCCCCACTCTAGTTTTTCTATAAACACTCCCCACTCTATTTGTATATTAAAAGTATTTTTTTCTTTTCTTTATATGATGAGTTTCAGGACCATATTTGCTCCAAATTTGGTCGTCCAAGAAAGAAAAAAAATATAAGCTCGAATTTTGTTCAGACCAAAAAATGCTCTCTTACCTCGATCGAACATGTAAATCAGTGAATCCATCACTAACCTAGTCCGAATGCGATGCTAAATTATTCAATAATTAGTGCTTCGGATTTAATTTTTTAAACCGTCAAGAGAAGCTTTTTAATAGATCTAAGATTTTTTTAATTCAAAAATTGTTTGCCCATTAAGCATTAACATACATGGTTAGCTAATTATACACCGTTTCCTTGGGGTGAGAAGATCCTTTTAATATTTGGAACCCCCTAGAAGATTATACTGCCAAACACGTAAATTCTTATGTATTCTTTATTGTTTTTAAGTTTTACAAATTCCCAAGTAAATTCCAGACTTTAAACTCAGACTAATTCCCCTTAGACCAAATTTCTTTTTCGTGCAGATATGCAAAGTAGAATCAAATTCAGATTTCAAGATAGAAACATACTCAACCCCAAACTGTTAGAAGACTAGGACTTGGTTAAACTCTTTCCTAAAAGAAGAGAGATTGAGTGAGATGGAATCAATTTGAGGCAAATTTAGGCTCCAAACTCACTCTATTTAGAATAATCCATTTAAGGAAATAATATAGTTTGCCTTCGATAGTTTAACGCTGTTTTATACCAAGATTAGGAGCTCAGCTCATCACATTACTACTCTTTCATTATAAAATACCATTCTGTTTCCGTACCTCCCAATAGTTAAATTAATTATAGGGTCATAATTGTTCATATTAATGTGCGCATATATAATTAATGATCAAAATTATGAGAAAATCTAATTGTTACAATTTAGATGTTTGTAAAATATGATACTCCTATTTATTTTAGTTGTTTCCCTATCATAAATCTAAACATCATTATATGCTATTTTTAAACTTTTTTAAAATGTTTTTAACTACTTAGAAGAAAACAAAATCTTTTTAGAGTATGTTTATTATTTTATAAGAAAAAACTGAAAATATATAAGTTAAAATATTCAACCATAGGTTGATGCAAATAGAAATATAGTTTTGTTAACCAAAAAAGAAATGAAATAGGCTTTAGCTTCTATATAAAAAAGTATATATAACATTTAAAAAAAAAAAATAGAAGACTTTTAGACGGTAGACTTTAGTCTACAATTTATTAGCACGGCAATTAACTACTCAATTAACTGGTTTCTTTATTAATTTTTCATCTTTAAGCCGAACTCGGAGTTACTCAAAAATCGCCATAAAAGTAGTAGTGCAGTATGTATAGGTCTGTAAGAGTGAACCAAAGAAAGTAAAAATCATCCAATTTCAATCATTAAGATTAAGCCACGTGTAAACTCAACACCAATAATATCCAACCGTTGGATCAAAGCAGCTAAAAGCCTAAAACTGTAGTCCTCAACCGCCGAAACAAATAACTCTCTCGTGTCCGCTTTTAAATACAACGAAAGCTTCACATAACTTCCCCATTCTCTTTCTATTTCTCTTTTTACAAAAAAATGGATAAAAGTATAACGTTTAGTGAACAATGGTGGAGATCAAATCCAGCGTTTAAACCGCCTGAAACACCATTAGATTCTATGGAGTTCTTATCACGTACTTGGAGTGCTTCCGCTACTGAAGTTTCTAGAGCTGTGGTCAAGTCTCCGACTTCTCAACCGCCACAAATGCGTTTCTCAGAGATCCAAAATGTTTCTTCTGATATTACTTTGGTACTAAAAGATGAAGCAAACGATGTCGTTTCTGGAAATACCTTTTCTTTTGCTTCTTCTGAGACTTCTTTGATGGTTATGGAACGTATCATGGCTCAGTCTGTAAGTAAATTCCCTAATTAAACGATGTCGTATTTTTTGCAGTAATCTTATTTTTTGAGTGAAAATTTTAGAAATCTTAGTAGCAAATATTGTCACGTGAATCATATATACTATATGTTAATATTATTAAAAATTGTAATAAATAGAAATCTTAAAACTTCTATTTTAATTTATTATTATTGTGATAGCCGGAGATTTCATCGCCACGGACCTCAGGGAGACTTTCACATAGCTCTTTCACCGAAAGCCCTCCGATCTCTCCTTCCGACATAGACGACTTTAAGGTCAGTCAAATTCTTGAACCGGTTTTAGAAAGAGAAAATACTAAGTTAGTTATATAAATATATATATCGAAAATTTCTTTGATTAATCATTCATAATTTTTCTTTGATACCAATAATTAGTAAGTCAATTCCTTTCTTCATTATTGAGTGTATTGTTTTTACTTAAATGTTGGACTAGAGTGTTTCAGAATTATGATTAGATGGGTTAAATCTTTGAGATAAATAGAAAATCTGGGTCTATATTGTAAATTAATAAAAAAACGTTGACAAAACAAAAGACTAGCTAAAAACATAGTAAATAGAGTAGAGTAAGAAAAACAGAGGAACACAAAACTCAGGCTTTCTCTTCTTCCCAAGCATTTTGTCTATCAATCACTATAACTTCAACAGTATCTAAATTTTAATATTAAATTCACTTATCAACTTTATTTTCTTCTATTTTTGTATTTATGTTATTAAATAAACGCGTTTGATATGTATTTATTTAGGACAGAATATAGTTGTTTAACATTTATAGTTTGGACCCAAATATGGGCTGGCCTATATTACAACGGTCTATTTTCCACAGCCTTTTTTATCGTAGAAAATACTTTTATATTAATAAAATATTCAATATTATACATTTTCTTTTATTTTCCCTTAAAAATAAATAAGCATTATTATATTATTTTCTTATCTTTTAACTATTAAGTTATGACATTTTTAGTTTACAAACTTTAAAATATTCGTCCAGCAATTCTACCGTGTAAGCCCATCCTTTAACGGGCACATACGTGGTCCCTCTACCATCCATGGCTCCGCCGGAGGGTCTAAAACTGTTGGCCGCTGGCTAAAAGACCGACGAGAGAAGAAGAGAGAAGAAACTCGTGCACAAAATGCACAGCTCCACGCCGCTGTATCGGTGGCTAGCGTGGCCGCCGCAGTGGCTGCTATTGCTGCCGCCACCGCGGCTCAGTCAAGTTGCGGAAATGATGAGCATGTGGCCAAAAATGACTCAGCCGTGGCTTCCGCCGCAACTTTAGTGGCGGCCCAGTGTGTGGAAGCCGCAGAGCTTATGGGAGCTGATCGCGAGCTTTTAGCTTCTGTTATCAGTTCTGCAGTCAACGTTCGTTCCGCTGGAGATATCATGACGTTGACCGCCGCTGCTGCTACAGGTATGTTTCTCCCGTTACGTGATCATCATGCCATTAGTGTAAACTGTGTAATGTTGTAAAATGTTACTTTAATACAATCTTTTATGAGATTGTATCAAATACTCCCAAAACTCTATAAGTGGTCCTTTGTTAATCCACAAAATACTTAAAAACTTGATCCAAACTTTCAATTATGAACCATTTAAAGTGTATACTAGCTCTTTCTAGATATATGGAATAGTCTATCATTTTAAATGTACCCAACCATGATTAAAATCTCTCTCAAACTTTGGCCTATAGGTCCATAGAGTTATTAATTGATCAACTACTTGACCATGTTAACCTATTTTTGTTATTTGCGTAGCTCTAAGAGGAGCTGCAACATTAAAGGCGAGGGCATTGAAGGAGGTTTGGAACATTGCGGCTGTGATTCCGGTGGATAAGGGAACACCAAAAGGCGGTGGAGGTGGTGGTTACAGAGGAGGCGAGTTAGCTCCTGAAAACAATTTCCTCGGGATTTGTAGTAAAGAATTGTTAGCTAAAGGTTGTGAATTGCTTAAACAAACACGCAAAGGTTTGTAAATGTCTTTTAAAATGTTACTAGTTCATGCATGTTACGTAGTTCTTGATTACATCATTATAATTCCATTCATTAATATTCTTTTTATATTTTTAGGTGATCTTCATTGGAAAGTTGTTTCGATATACATAAATAGAACCAAGCAGGTAAAATTATGGAACTATTATGTTTAGTTACAAAAAAGTTAATGTTTGTCGACTCTTTATTGTGGAAGCTATACTATATTTTATTATTGTTTTAATATGTGCATTTTTATCTTTATTGCGCAGGTAATGTTGAAGATGAAGAGCAAACATGTTGCTGGGACCATTACAAAGAAGAAAAAGTGTGAGTGAAATACGGATGCTTTGCTTATTTCTTACTCTTTCTTTGTTTTTAATGCGAAGCCAATAATAGATCCAAAAGGTCAAAAAGGTACGAAGTTTAGAATAGCTTTTGAAGTTTAAGAGACTATTGGATCGTAAAGTTAAAGAAAAACCCAAACTGTCATAGAAAGATTAAGTAACTAGCTTAGAATATTAATCTGTTTATTCCTTTTGTCTTTTATGATGGTAGTTCTATTAGACTTTTTTTCTATTGGTTCATTCTAGTCTTGATTGTTTTGGTCTATGAATTAAGTAATTTTGTTTAGTAGTTGCTGAATTTGTGATGTATCGATCAATGTAGATGTGGTGGTGGAATTGGTCACGGGATTACTGGCGTGGCCTGGCCGGGAAATGCTGGAGGGTGGTGAGAATTTGAGGTATTTTGGGGTAAAGACGATCGACAAAAGAGTGATTGAATTCGAGTGCAAAAGCCAAAGGGAATATGATCTTTGGACACAAGGTGTTTCTATGCTTCTTTCCATTGCTTCTGATAGGAAACATAAATGTTGAATTAAGGTGGTCTTGTGGGTAAAGTCAAGACTAAAAATGGGAACTAATGGGAGCAAATTTGTATTCTCTTTTTCTTGGGTGTTTTTTTCCTAGCATGAAAGAGATAATGGGTCTAAATCGTCTAATTTTAAAGTATATGATCTTTTTAGTAGAAAAATATGTACATATTTTTGTTTTGGTATTTCTGTTTCTTTTGGGGTGATTGTAGATAGAATGAAAAGGTGTGGACTTCTTTCAAAAAATTTCGAAAGTTTACTCTTGTCTTGTGAATGAGCATAAGAAGTCATATAACTATACATTAACTCCATATAACTATATAAGTAACAAAGCAACAATACTGAATATAGGAAAATCAGTCCCTAAAGATAAACTAATTGTTACATAACAATCTCAAACTCTTGAATTTCGACAGGAACACCCTCATGACACCCATCTTTGATCTCAACCAATTCACAATCATCTCCTTCCAAATAAGCCATTAAAAACGAGACAATAGTTCCACCAACAAATCTCCTCATTGGTCTTCTCTCTTCACCATTCTTACACAAACAATAAGAACCCTTCCCTCTAATCCCTTTTGTATCATCATCAAGCATATCCAAATGCCCATAGTCTTTCGCCACGAAATGCCAAGCTGGACCTTGACATTCCCCGAAGAACTCTCTGTGGTTCAGTCCGGGAGGCGCACACGGTGGAAACAACGGGTTCCGAGCGATTTCCCCAAGCCCTGAACCGATCACAAGTACAGGCGTTTTGTCTAGGTCAAATGAGTTTGGTTCATAGGTTAAAACTGGAGGAGGGGTTTGTTTTCCTTTCCCTGTTCCATCAACTGGATCAATACCGATCAATGTCGAGATTTTTAGATCCGAGGAGTATCCAAATTTCTTTAAGGCAACTGCAAACGCGGTTTTGCCGCCACGGCTATGGCCTGAGAGTGCGAATTTGGATAGGTTTGGTGTTACTTGTGGTGGAAGATAGTGGTTGAGTCCAACTGATAACCAATCAGTAATCTCCACCGTTGATTTGATCTCGTCCATTGTGTCCGGGCCGGCGATACTATATAACTATTAAATATCACATGACCAAGAAATAAGATTTACAGTTATATTTAAAACCAAAAAAAAAATTACGACTATATTAAAATTTGCAATGTTATAGAAAACCTGTCCATCAATTAATAATATGTTGGGATGAATGTTTTTTTTTTAATTTTCAATTAATTAATCGTGTTATTAATTTATAAAAGTTATATTTAGATCAAAATATTAATTAAGACTTGAAATTTTTTTTTTAAGAAAGTATTAATTTATAAAAGTTTAGATACTAAAATGCAGAGTTTTGACCAATGAGTTAGAGACAAAAACAAGATAAACACATCAAGTGGACCCATCCATATATATTTTTTTTTCTTTTTGATAAAAAGTGGACCCATCGATTTGCATCTTTGTTCTTACTTTTCTTCTTGTCTAAGGTTTTTATAAATGCCAAACAATAAATAAAAAAAAATTGGAAAATGGATTAAAAATATCTGTTAAACGTGGCATCATGTACTCCATTCAGGTGAGTTATAGATAAATCTTGGTTATATTTGTTTCCCTTAAATGTACTTATTATGATCTTGGATTCAGTTAGAATCTCTTAATACAATGGACCTATACTTATACCTAAGTTTTGGTTAATAAAATCTAGTTGACCACTAAATTTGCCTAACTAAACTATACACACTATAATCAAAACTAAAACGAAATATCAATGGCTAGTTAATTTATGAATCATTTTAATCAAAAATTAAACTTAAGATTGAACCTGAGGAGCGATGAGGATGAAGCCATGTGAAGAGACATGCAACATAAGCTGAGAGTAAAATGAGTTGTAGAGAAGGTAACCGTGGAGGAGCATCACCACCGGATACTCTCCTTCCTCCACTGGCGTTGCTACCAACAGCTGCTTCGGCGGAGACGGCGGAGCTTGAGAAGCCGGCTTTGTTTTGCAGCAGCGAGAAGAGGAGTCCAAGGTTAAGAGATCTGTTTTGTATTTGCCATCCTCAAAGGCGTTTCTTGATGAAGAAGAGGACATTTTTCTTTCTCTTGCTTTGTTAATTTTTTTAATACGTTTTTCCCCTTTGTGGGTGGGTTCACGAGAATGAGATCATTTGGAGATTATTATTATAGGCACGGTCTACAAGCTAACGGCACAATCTAATTAAACGTCGAATTTAGTAATATTTAATTGTTTTTCTTCATTAGGAAATTAGGGGAATAACTTAAAATTGGAAATAGTGGTTGAAATATCTAGCAGAATTATTTTTAAAAAAGACGTTATATGGTTATTATGATAAATAATAAAGAATACAGCTGAAAACCTTATCTGAAAACGTTATTTGAAAAATTATTAAAAATATAAAATACTTTCACTAGAGAAGAAAAACTTTTAGGTTAATAGTAGTATTAATAATATTTTTGGTTGGCAAGTTGAGTTATTTCTATTTTTCTAATACTATTGAAAATTTTAAATAATTAATAAATGTTTAGTTAAACAATATTGAAAATGATTTTTTTCTTTAATTTTGGAAGTAAAATGGAAAACAACATAAATCTACATCATAGCTTAATTAGTAAGAAGATTAGAACACAGTTATTGGGTATTTAATATATTAAATGGATTAAAGGTAATAATTTGAATAATATATTTTTAGTATTTTGGCATAATGATTAACTAGGTTCTATATTGCGCTGTCCAAAGAATCATGTTTTATGTCCTATCACAATATAAAGTGAGTGGATGAACATCATGCTTGTATCTTGGCAAAGGCACGCATTTGAATTCCATAGGGAAGTAACATGTAGTACAATGAGTCATAGTCGTTGAATATCGCAACCCTTATACAAATATCTTGCGTCTACTCTATATCATATAAGAAAGAGAGGATGTGCGTGGTGTGCTATATGGTTGAATGGCTTGACAAAGAAATCACAGTTAACAACTATTTTGAACTCACACTCTTCTTGAAAACATTTGTACATATATAAATCCACAAGATTCTCGGTTACAAGCAGAGCAAGTGAAGAATCTCTCTTTGTTGTTCATCATGTCGGTCCACTAGGTTAGCGGATGACGATGTAACACATGTTTCAACTTTCGAGGAAGACTTGCACATGCATCGTGGAAACCAAAATCATCACATTGGTTGTGACCGAAGAAATTACCAAATTCAATTGGAAGGATGGATGCGTGACACACCTGTTCACTTTCTTGTTCGTGGTTCACATCAAATCTCATTAGATCATTTTCGTGCCTAAAATGGCGTATGGATGTACCATCCATCTCCACCAACGCCGCAAGATCAACTTTAGAGTAACTCTCTTCTTTAGGTTTTCCTTCGAAATCTCTGCCGTCCCACATTTTGTTCATCCTTACAAAAAACAAATGGGCGACACATACATGTCTTTTGATTACAAATATGACCTCCATAACCACTTTTAAGGTTTCTTTGCCTACTCCGACAAATTCTACATTGCAAGTTTCCGTCAGGGTTACAAAGAATGTGTGAGAAAAAATGTGGATGACTTGTGATTTTTATAACCTTTGGTAAGAAAACATTTTCTATGGAAAAAAAAATTCATACAAACATATTTACTTCCTCCTCATTGACAAACTCACAAGCATCACAAGTGAATGCATAATTTCTAACAATAAAAGTGAGTGTATGTGAAATATTTTGTAGAAGCTTGGTTTGTTATTAACAATACGTAAAGTATTTATACACAAAAATTGCCTTATTAGATAAATGTAAATCTAATTTAAATATCTAACTGAATATATACGATATCTTCAATACCCCTCCTCAAGTTGGCGGGGCGAAATTTCGAACGCCGAACTTGGACAGTAGATACTCAAATGCAGGTTTCGGTAAGACCTTAGTAAGAAGATCAGCAACCTGCTGTGTTGTTGATAGATGTGTTAAGGATATGATATTGTCTTGCACAGCATCACGAACTTGATGACAATCAGATTCGATATGTTTGGTTCGCTCATGAAAAACGGGATTTGATGCTATATGGATGGCTGCTTTGCTGTCGCAATGCAAAGGAACCGGCTGAGAATGTTGGAAACCGAACGTGCATAGCAGTTCCCGTAACCATTTTAACTCACAGAGAGTATATGCCATGGCTCTATACTCTGCTTCAGCGGAAGAATTTGATACAGTTTTCTGTTTCTTCGTCTTCCAAGAGATAGGAGAGGATCCCAAAAATACAACGGCGTGTGAGAGGACAAGCGTTCCAGTCCGAATCACAATATGCAGTAAGAGTGAGATCATTATCGGATCGAAGAAGAACTCCCTGAGCAGGAGAACCCTTAAGATATCGTACCACACATAAAGCTGCGTCCCAATGGGGTTGACGTGGTGTCTGCATAAATTGAGATAAAATATGTATGCTGTAACTTAGATCCGGACGAGTCAATGTCAGATAGATGAGACGACCAACTAGCCGTCGATACTGTTCCAGATTTTCAAGAAATGGACCCTCAGTTGTAGCAAGCTTATGATGTAACTCCATAGGTGTTGAAAACGGTCGTGAGTCAAGTAAACCAGTTTCTGTAATTATATCAAGAGCGTATTTCTTCTGTGACAAAAAAAATCCTTCTGAGCCACGTGCTACTTCAATGCCTAAAAAATATTTCAACTTGCCAAGATCCTTCATATGGAAACATGAGTTCATGTATGACTTAAATCGATTAATCTCAGCCAAGCTATTACCAACTACAGCAAAATCTTCGACATACACAAGTATATATAAGATGATTCCGTTTTGAACAAAGGAGAAAAGAGAGTAGTCCTGACAGCTCTGCTTAAAACCAAATTTTCGGAGAGCAGTTGCAAGTTTAGCAAACCAACAACGGGGTGCTTGACGTAAGCCATACAAAGACTTCCGAAGACGATACACTTGATTCGGATTTGTGGTATTAAAACCCAGAGGTAGTTTCATGTAAACTTCTTCTTCAAGATCTCCATGTAAGAAAGCATTATGAACATCCATTTGATGAACTTCCCATTGTTTAGCAGCTGCAACTCCAAGTAGAAAGCGAACTGTTGTCATCTTAGCTACTGGCGCAAATGTTTCTTTGTAATCAGTACCCGCTTTTTGTCGATTCCCAAGAGCGACCAACCTAGCTTTGTAACGTTCTAATGTGCCATCTGATTTATATTTGAGTTTGTAAACCCATTTGGAACCAATGGCCGTTTTTCCCGGTAGAAGCGTAGTAATATCCCAAGTGTGATTATCTTGTAAGGCCGTAAGCTCAAGCTTCATGGCATCACACCATTCCTTAATAAGAACAGCCTCTTGATAGTTTGTCGGTTCGATACCCTCAATCAACGCGGCCATGAACACACGATGAACCTCTGAAAAACTTTCATCAGAAAATATTGTGTTATCGGATAAGATGTGTTACCTGGAACCGTAGACAAGGAGATTGAAGTGGAGTGACCGGGTGTGAGATTGTTAGAGGGTGTAGCTTGAACATGATGAGTAACATAATCTTTGAGAAGGACGGAAGGGAGTTTTTGACGATGGCCTTTGCCAAGTAATTCAGGTAGTCCTGGCGTAGTTGGTTCAGAAACATCAACATGAGGTAAATGAGTGCTCGGGGACAATGGTTCTGGTATTGAAGTGTTGAGTTCGGTATCAACATGTGCTGGTGGTGGAGTTGTCGAATCAATGTTTACCGGAAGAAGAGTAGTTGGACCTTTATCCGGAGGTAGAAGTGCAGGGAGCAACGGAAGAGAAGGTGGTGTATTTTGAACTGGTAAAAACCAATCAGCATCATCATGAACCGTTTGTGTTGGAGTATGAAACAACGAAGGCTCAGAAGAGATTGTAGCATAGGGAAACACATCTTCTTGAAAAATAACATCTCAACTTGTGATAAATTCATGGCTTTCCAAATCATATAAACGCCAAGCTTTTTTTCCGTATGGATATCCAACAAAAATACAACGTTGACTCCTAGTACTGAACTTATCTTTACTCCGGTGCCGATGATGAGCATAACAAAGACAACCAAAAGTACGGAGCATAGCATAAGAGGGCCGGGTGCCAAATAAAACTTCGTAAGGGGATTTTCCCTTTAGGATCGGGGTAGGAGTGCGATTTATCAAATGAGTTGCAGTCATGATGCTTTTCCCCCAGAATTTTATAGGTAAATGACCTTGAAACAAACACGCCAGAGCCACATTTAGAATATGACGATGTTTTCGCTCGACACGTCCATTCTGTTGCGGTGTATCCACACACGAGGTTTGATTTAGTATGCTGGATTCTTGAAAGTAAGAACTAAGGCACATGAACTCAGTTCCATTGTCACTTCTAATTGTTTTCACCGATTTTCCAAACTGTCTCTCACTCATGTTACAAAAGTTACGGATCAAACGAGAAACTTCGGATTTAGTGGTCATAAGAAACGTCCAAACCGAGCGTGAGTAGTCATCAACCATAGTAAGAAAGTAAACAGCACCACATGAAGCAGGTGTACGATATGGTCCCCATACGTCGCAGTGAACAAGTTCAAAACAAAATGATGTTTTATTAGAACTGTCATAAAAAACCTCACGAGTTTGTTTGGCACGAAAACAAGTGTCACAACTCTGGATCACCCTAAAATCATCTCGGGATTGATCACACTCAGGAAAAGAAAGTAAAACACTGATGGATGGATGTCCTAGTCGACGGTGCAATAAAGTTGGTGAAGAAGTATTTTTAGAGACTTTGTTGACACGAGCCGCTAGAACCCCAGTGAAGTAGTACACCCCCTCACGCTCTTGAGCCGCTCCAATCAAAGTCCTCGTAAAACGGTCCTGTAAGAAACATAAAGTGTCGGTAAATATCGCGATACAGCCAGTTTGTTTAAGTAGTTTAGAAACCGAGATAAGTGTGCAAGTAAAATCTGGAACATAGAGAACATCGGTCAGTGCATAATTATGCAATAACAAGGTGCCACGTTTAGTAGCACGAGAGTCTTTGCCATCGGGAAATATTACAGCTGATGGTAAGATGTCAACCACATCAATCAAAAGGGTAACATCTCCGGTCATATGGTGAGACGCACCAGTGTCAATAATAACATCAGTAAGTTTAGTGTTACCAGACAAACGTTCTGGTGTAGTATGAGGCCGCTGAGCTTAGAGCAGAGAAATTAACTGCGCGATCTGTTCATCTCCTTCGTTTTGGTGCGATGTGGCTTGAGCGTTGTTGGCTCTACCACGACCTTGAGGAGGTATACCCCCACGTAGATTACTACTACGACCCCCTTTACCACGCCCGCGAACACCGGTACCAGCGGAGTTGTCTTGTTGGTTCTGTTCATACCACCAGTCAGGATATCCGTGAATAAGAAAACATTCAGTGACGTCGTGACCCTTTCGAGAACAATGAGTACAATGCAAAGTAGATCGGTTACGAAAACGAGAGCCACTAACAGCAGCAACATGAGCTGGTGACACACTTGGTGATTGAACCGAAAAACCAATTTCTTCTGTTTTAACTAGTTCCTTTGACCTAGAAGCATTAATATTTTGTTCTTCTCGTGTCACACGAGAATAGACTTGGTAGAGATCAGGCAAAGGCTCTGTGTTTGTTATTGAAGATCGTATAGAATTGAAGCGCTCATCAAGCCCAAGAAGAAACTTGTGGACACGATCATCTTCTCGTTCCTTGTCAATATCGGGTGCTGCTTCACAACGACAGACGCGTGCCGTGTTATAGTTCTGAAGCTCTTCCCAAAGTAAGACGACCATAGTATGCAATAACGGGCTGACCATCTTGTTTGCAGAAAGCAATTTCATCCTTTAAGAGTTGTCGCCTAACTCCATTACCTACCGAAAAACGACGGCGGAGATTCTCCCATAACTGAGCGGCGTCAGGGACAAACCCAACCGTGGAACGAATAACCGGATCAATGGAGGTGCGAATCCATCCTACAATCATTGAATTCGCAGCAAGCCACTGTGTTAAGTCTGGATCAGCAGCAGGTTTTGGGATAAGTCCATCAATAAAACCCAGCTTCTGTTTGGCTTGAAGTGAGTTCCATAATTCTGTTGCCCATTCAGTGTAATTATTTTCATGAAAAATAACTGCGGTGATCAAAGCACCGGGATTATCCGATGCGTTAAGGTGATACGGAGATGGTGGTAAAGGAGCAGCCCGTGGAAGAGCAACTTCTCTGTTATCATCTCCCATCGTAGAAAACAGTGGCTGAGTTTTGAAGAAGAAAAGATAAGCGGCGGCAAGAGTATGCGGCGGCCGAGACAAAGAGAAAGAGATGAGCAAGAATGATTTTGGGAAGAAAAATTTAGGTTAAAAACTTGCTCTGATACCATGAAATATTTTGTAGAAGCTTGGTTTGTTATTAACAATACGTAAAGTATTTATACACAAAGATTGTCTTATTAGATAAATGTAAATCTAATTTAAATATCTAACTGAATATATACGATATCTTCAATAGTATGCTTATGCATCTTCGGGTAAGAAACTATGAGATATACGTTTTGGTAATGACACCAACATGTATGACATTAAAACGCACTAGATTCTAAAGAAACTTTAATTCCACAAAAGCTTGCAAACATCATTTCTTTTTGTGCATGAAGATTCTTCCTGATTCATATGTTCTTTTCAATTCTCTCGTTATATTGATGATTTCTCGGATCATTTATGGTGAAATGCTAAAGAACAGAGTGGATTGCTGAGTGGTATGAGCTCAGCGGATAGTGAGATGATGCAGAAGCTAAAGTTTATATGCAAGAAATATGTTGAACAAGTCATACACTTTCTGTCTATAGTGGAAGGTAAGAAAAAACTAGCAATATAAATAGTAAGAACAAAGCAACCAAAAACCTTAAAAGTGTTCATCTTTTGTTTTGGGTTTTTCTTTTTACATATTTGATAACAACAATATGCAGATGTTAAAGGAGAAGACGTGAGAGGAAGAGCAAAGAGAATTTGGGTTTGATGTTGGAAGCATTAAATGGAAGGACTACATTACAAAAGTTAACATTCCCGGTTTAAGAAGGAACGTGAAGGGAAGAGGTTAAGTTCAAATCTCCCTGAACCGGTTCAAACCAAATCAAATTCTTTTTTTTTTTTCCTTTCTTTTTGTGTAACCGTTTTGTGTCTAATTTATCAATTACGTTTGTAATAATCTGTTGATAGGAGTGTTATCTTCAAGTTTTCCTAAAATCCAATCATTTTCGACCCAAAACAAAGTTAAAACTTGTAAAAACCTTACAAAACTCAAATGTAAACGTTCTTTAAAACGAAAAAACTTAAAAGCTGAGTTTTATGAAATTGATAACATAAAGTTACTAATGAAATTAATTACCCTTTAAAAATCACCATACTCACTGCCCTATAAATCCCTCGTTTCTTGTCACCAATTTAATATCTTAAACTTAAAACTCAAAAAAAAAAAACCAATCAAAAGCAAATATGGCAAAGTCTATTCTCATGGCAATACTTATATCTGTAGCAATATTTAACATTGCTCATCCAATTTCATCTCGGGAAATTGAACCATATTCACAAGACATACCTGAAGATATGAACATATCTCCAAATTCAGATTTCGATATTAACGTCGAAGCTCCTGAACCATACAATGCCGATTCACCGGCAGCAAAATATGAGATGACACTCCCTCATTACTCACACAGACAGCTCAAATTTCTCCAGGATTGTACTCTAAAAACGACCACAAAATGTGGAGAAGAGGTTTTTGAGAACATGTTGGATGAAATGACGCATGTGAGCGATAAATGTTGTCGTGAACTATTGAGTCTTGGCCAAGAATGTCATCTTGGATTGGTTAAAATCATTTTTGCTAGTTATGAGTTTAAAAATATGGCATCAAAGGCCATTCCAGAAAGCAAACACACATGGAACACTTGTGTCCGTCAAGTTGGGAGCCAGATGGGTGCTCCCATCTCCTTGGAGCAGTAAACTAATATTCCCTTGTGCTAATGTTTTATGAGCTTTCGTATTTTGAATGTTACCATTTAAAAATATATCTATTTGTTTTTCCAACATAAATAAAAACTGATATTTGGTAACCAAGATGTCGGAGCCATATAAACTGATATACGTTAATCCAACATAAATAAAAACGAATTTGCAAACTGATAATTTAGTCAAGAATAAGCATTATTTACTATCGGTAATTATTTCAAAGGTATTTAATAAGACTTTTTAATATAATAATAGTAATTATATTAAAATTTTCAAATGATAGCTACCTAAGAATTAAAATATTAGAAAAAGATCCTCTTGGTGAAGATAAAATATTAGGAATTGACTTCTGGCCATATCTATTAGCTCTCTGGTCCAAATCGCACAACCCAAGCCACGATTTCGGATATCCATATTAGCAAACCCGGTACAGTTACAATCCTTAGAGAAATTCTACTCAAATTCCTTCAATTTAATTCTCTTGTCCACAATAGCAATTTTAACTGATTTATTTATAATAGATAATCCTAGTTCCCTATAAAAATAAAATCATGTTAGTTTTTCTTTTTTAAAATATTCATCAACTAAATTTATTAATATAAAAATATCATTCTAGTTCAATTCAGATAGAAAAATATTAACATAGAACTGAATATAAATTTACCAAAAAAAAAATCTTAACTGAAATAGGAACATGAGAAATCATCTATCAAAATTCTTTGCCTCACAATTATAACTTTTGAGAGCCACAATTTAATTTCAAAAAATCTATGGGAAACCAACAAAAAAAAATCAGCATTGGCCGTCCACGTGGCTATCATCAACGGTTGAAATGAGGTCTTATATATCAACCTTCATCAGTCTAATGACCCTGGGATCAAAACAATGGCTCTCGAGGTGAGTTTAAGTCTTCTTCCTTGTTCTATTCTCTCTCAGATTATTTTTGATTTTGATTATGGTTATGGATTCTTGAAATAGTGAATCTAGTTTTTCTTTATATTTTTTTAGGGAATTTGAATTTGATTTGATTTTGGCAGAATGGAGAATTGTAATTATCGGGAATTGAGAATTGAATGAATCTTTTTCTTCAAGATTTTCTGAGGCTAAGTGTTGATGCAGGCATGGTTTATGGATGATAGCAATGAAGATCAAAGACTTCCTCATCATCGTAACCCTAAAGAGCTCGTCACGTTGGATTACTTGTCAGGTTTTTTTCAAAACTCTTGTTTAAACTACTCTGCATGAAAGACCCATCAAAAAAAAAAACTACTCTGTTTGGTTGCATCATCAACATGTTTTGTTTGTTATGGATCTTCTTTGTTTGTTCTTTCATGATTTCTAGTATTGAGTTGTGATTCTACAAGATACATGTATGGGTTATTACATAGCTAAAGGCATTTAAAAACAAGTCCAAACAATTGGAGAAACTAAGAGAGTCTTTATAAAGTATGCATATTTTTTTTAACAATAGTTGTGGTGTGTTTTGTAGAGCTGGGAGTGTTGTATTGGAAGTTGAACCCTGAGAATTATGAGAATGATTCTGAGCTAAGCAAGATTAGAGAAGAGAGGGGTTACGATTACATGGTACACGAATTTTCTCTTTCTGATTACTGTTTGTGACTTAGGATCACTCTTGCTCACCATCAATGTCCATTGATTCCAGTTTTTCTTGCCTTTCGCTTGTTCATTTCATGAGAAAAATGATTGAACATGACAAATATCAGGACAGTGGACTGTATAATCTTGCATAGCCATGAGAGTAGGGTAGTACTCACCTTATGTAGAAACAAGGCTTATTAGTAATTGAGTATAAAACCAGCTCATGAGCTTGATATTAGTTACAACTTTGACCTGTACTCAAATCTTTATATTAGGATTTGCTGGATCTGTGTCCTGAGAAAGTCAGCAACTATGAGGAGAAGCTAAAAAACTTTTTCACAGAACACATTCATAAGGATGAAGAGATTCGTTACTGCCTAGCTGGAAGTGGCTACTTTGATGTTAGGGACAAGGATGACCGTTGGATCCGAATATGGATGAAACCTGGTGATCTCATTGTTCTTCCTGCTGGAATTTATCACCGGTTCACACTCGACACCAGCAACTACATTAAGGTATGTAAATTTCAATCTCTCTACTAAATTATACTAAAACGCAAACGATATTTTACTTCTTATATATGTAAAAGACTTTATTGTTGGATTGTGATGGATTTTTTTATTTAATTCAGCTGATGAGGCTGTTCGTGGGAGAACCGGTTTGGACACCATATAACAGGCCACAGGAAGAACATCCGGTTAGGCAAAAGTATATAATGGGTTTAACCCAAAAGTTTGGAGAAATCATTCAAGCTCATTAACTAGTTTAATATGTGCTTTATGGTGTATGTGTATGTATTGTTTACTCCTTATCAGTAAACAGATGCTCCTGAATAGTTGTGTTTGTAACATACTTTTGCAATATATGCTTTTTATTGAATATTAAATTTTAAATATATATTGTGTTGTTAACTTATTAGAACAAAAGTAGCATGAAAAATCAACTGCAAATTAGTTTTGAATAATTTCACTAATAAGCTAGGTCGTCTAAGGTTTTTGAGGCCAACTTTTTTATTCCAAGCCAAGCAAATACTTGTGTGTTGCCCAAAAAAGCATCTTCCTTCGCCTTTTATGACTGTAGTACCTCTCATTGGTTATTGTGGAAAGGGAAAAACCTAATGTAAGTTCACAAGTTTTAGTATGAAACAATGTTTTAAAACTTGCTAGGCGCTAGTCGGACGGCAGGGTTAGACCTACCGCCTAAGGGATTAATCAGGGAGTAAACGGAGATTAATCGGGGATTAGTTTTAGAGGTTTTTTATACTATTTTTAACTTATTTTAATTTATAAATCATCATTAAATTTATAATTTTAATATAATATAACTACAAAAATCTTTCAAGTATTTAGATTATTTCTAAATTTTTACTTCATAAAAATAACATTCATCGTATATATATTTAAAATATACAATTAAAATTCCAAATACACATAAAAATAATTGTGTTTATAGTATCGAGCGAGTTGGGTCCTATTGGTCCTTTTATGACGCGCACTCGATCTTGTTAATTATAATTGGTGTGGTTGGGTCCGATTCACATCCACCCAATTCAATGGAATCGAGGGTATAGTAGCCAAATTCTCATGGGATTCTCTTTTTTTTTCTACACAAATCTATTAAAGGGTTCCACCAAAAATCCCATCATTCTGACTCTCGAATAAACAAATAAACCACTAGACGTATTCCATATGCATTCACAACAACGTGTCAGGTGAGATTCAATGCCAAAGCGAAGCCTAATAAACGTTGAAACATACTCACTTAATTTTTAATTACTATTTAAATATTAGATCTATGAATTTTGCATTATAACTTTATTTGGAAAGAAAGATAAAGTAGCATTGTTCAATGAGTATTTGCCACTATGATCTTTTGTTTCCGTTTTTGGCAAATCGTCTTTATCCACATCAAAGTAAACTAATAAATAGACTTATACACAACACTCAAAATGCAATTTTATAGAAAATTAAAAACTTAAAAATCCAAAATATAGTAGACAGCAATATAAAAGCACGTCAAGCTTCATCTGTGATTCATCACAACTGTTTCTATCTTCAATCTCTCATTTCTTTACTTATCCAAATCTCTGTTTACAAAAAAAACCTTAAATTTTACTTTCATTCGTCTTTGTTCATAAAATGGATCATAACCTTCCAAATCCATTAGAGGGTCTCAAAGAAACAAGACCAACACCTTTCCTGACCAAAAACATATAACATAGTGGAAGATTCAAGCACAAACAACATAGTTTCATGGAGCAGAGACAACAACAGCTTTATTGTCTGGGAACCAGATACGTTTGCCCTAATTTGTCTCCCCAGATCCTTCAAGCACAAAAATTTCTCCAGCTTTGTCAGACTGACAGCTCAATACTTATGTGTGTAACTTATTTATGCAATTTCTTCTTATTTTTCTTTTCTTTTGATCTTCATTAAAAATTACATATCTTTTTTTAATGATCTTATAGGGCTTTAAAAAGATTGATACAGAGAGATGGGAATTTGCAAATGAATATTTTCTGAGAGGACAGAGACATCTTCTTAAGAACATCAGGAGAAGAAAGACATCTCAAATGCAAACGCAAACACAGTCGCTAGAAGAATGTAGATTTGAAGTAGAAGGAGAGATTAAAGGGCTGAGAAAAGAAAGAGTGGCTCTAGTTGTAGAGCAGATGAGGTTGAGAAGAAAACATGAAAGCTTGAAGACATATCTTCACTTGATGGAAGAGAAACTGAAACTCACAGAGCAGAAGCAAGAAATGATGATAAATTTCTTGCTGGAGAAGATAAAGAAACCAAGTTTTTTGCAGGGCTTAAGGAAACGTAAGAAGCAAGAAATCAAGAATCGAGAGATCTCACGCCATGGGGTTGAGGATTACCAAACATTTGTTAAAGTTGGGCAGGAAGAGTATGGTTATAGCGATGATCATCAAGTGTCTTCAGTGGAGGATCAAAGACAAGATGGGCTTGAACTGGAAATGGATAGTGAAGGAATTTGGATGGGCTTCGTGTTGAGTGATGAGATGTGTGATTTAGGGAAACATTTGACATAGTTTTATTAAATTAAATTATTTTTTGACACAGAGTAATTTGAATAACACCTTTAGTGTTATTAATAGCTTAAATTTTACAAAATGATATTTTTAATTTAAATCATTTATACGTTTCGAACGAAACGCTGACCAATGGACCGTTGGATTGACTTTTATTTAGGTATGTTGCCCATGTGGCTTTCCTCGATTTCATTTATTTTTATAATTAACAAGATCGAGTGCGCGTACTGCCACGTCATTTTTATGACTTTATTTTATAAATCTTTTCCAGATTCGTATCATTAGATTCTTCACCAAATAAAGCTTTTTATACGTTACTTAAACAAATAATTTCGCTTTAGATTTTGTTTTCCCTCTAATTACGCGTAATTAATTTTTCGTTATCTCATACTATATCTGTATGAAACCATTAATCAAATGCACCTAGTATTTACACAAATTATCAGACATAATAGTTCGGATAATTTTTGAAATGTTTTGATTGTTCGTCTATTTAATTCTACACTACCGGAAATATTCGCATGTACAATGTATATTATTTATGTAATTAAGTCATAAATACTCCATCTACTATATAACGACTAAATAATATTACATTCCAAAATTACTAGTAACATTGCTATTAATCGCGTTAGTAATTATCCAAACAAAAACTACTTTTACAATCTAGATTGCAATTATCACTGTTAATAACTTAAAATCAGGTAATTTTATTTCCGTTAAGATATAATTATCCGTGTCTATTCAATAGCATCAGATATTGAAAGGAAACAAAATATCCACAACCATCTATCCTCTAATATCATAACACGTGTAAGGGTAAAATCGTAAACTCACACTTTCCCGGTCTTTCTTCTTCTTTTTTTTTTCCTTTTCTCATCATAACATTTTCTCTCATTTTCTTTCCTGCAAATTTATTTTCCCGGAAAATCACTAAGTTCGAGAAAGAAAAAAATGCTTGCTGTGTTTGAGAAGACGGTGGCGAATAGTCCTGAAGCTTTACAAAGTCCACACTCGTCTGAGTCTGCTTACGCTTTGAAAAATGGATTTCTCTCGAATCATTTTGGTTCTGTAAATCCAAACTCCGTTACGCTTAATTTTGGATCTTCTGGATTTGTAGCTTACTCTCTTGATAACAACAATCCTCGTGTTCCTAGGTCAATTTCAAGTCTTCTTCTCTCTTGATCTAGTCAAATCTTTGATTTCTCATTACTAGATTTTGAATCCGGCTTTGATTTTGTTAGTTTCTGGAATCTAATTTACTTGATCTGTGATAATTATGAAATCCGCTAACGATTTCGCTCAAGTTTTACTTGGATTGACTTTTTTGATTTGTTTTTTTTTGCGTCCTAGGATTTAGCGTTTTTTTATTTTCTTGTGATCGTCCTAAGTTTGATGATGATGATGATAATGATGATGATGATGATGATGAAGCATAACTGTAGTTTCTTGGTAGATTCTGGAACTAGATGATAATGATGATGTTATTGATGTTGAGCTATTGGTAGAAATGTAGAACAAGAGATTGTATAAAACTCTATTTATAGCTGATTATAAGTGATTTGTGGATGTTTGATTTTGTATAAATGGTGATGAAATTTTAGGTTATTTGCGGTAGTGGATGACATTTTCTGTCTTTTCCAAGGACACATTGAGAATCTTCCGTTTCTGAGGCAACAATATGGGTTAAGCAAAATCACAAACGAAGCTATCATTTTGATTGAAGCTTACAGGACGTTACGTGATCGTGGCCCTTATCCTGTGGACAAAGTTGTTAGAGATTTCCAAGGAAAGTTTGTGTTTATCCTCTTCGATGGCGTGAAGAAAACTGTTTTCGCTGCTGCTGTAAGTTAACACAACTGTACATTCTTCGATCTTGATGGTTACGTTTGTTTATTTGAATGGTTTAACAATTGAGTTATGTGGATTTTGTTGATTGTGTTAGGATGTAGATGGAAGTGTGCCGTTCTTTTGGGGAACTGATGCTGAAGGACATCTTGTTCTTTCTGATAACACTGAGATTGTAAAGAAAGGTTGCGCCAAATCTTATGGTCCTTTCCCTAAAGGTACCAACTTTACTACAAATAAGTTTTGACTCTTGAGAATTTTTAGCCATCAGAAAGATGGGTATATAAAGCTTCATGATATTAGATGGGTTTGATCATAAAAGTCAAGTTCCAGGAGTTTAGTTTGGTTGATTTGTGTGATTGTTATAAACTTATAAAGCAATTTTCAGTAATGGCTACATGGTTTGGTGTTTGAAGGTTGTTTCTTTACATCGTCGGGAGGATTGAGGAGCTTTGAGCACCCAAAGAACGAGCTGAAGCCAGTGCCGAGGGTAGATAGCTCAGGAGAAGTTTGTGGTGCGACCTTCAAGGTTGATGCTGAGGCTAAGAGAGAGACTACCAAAATGCCTAGAGTTGATAGCTCCCAAAATTGGGCCGGTCATATCTAAACCGGAATCATACAGAAATCGCAATCTCAGCAATCTTACTCTTGTCTAGTCACTGCCTTTTGTTACGTGTTGGAGTTACATTGAGACAAGGTAATATTTCACACCACATTGTTCTCTCTCTCTCTATTGCGTTTGTTTACATGAGGGATTTGGGAAGGATGTCGAGTTTCGTGAAACTTTGGAAAACGAAACTTGTTTTCGATTCTTGAATCAAGAAATAAATTAAGTGAATGTTCTAGAACATTGTTCTTTAAGTCATATCTTCTTCTAGAGGATTCTCATCTCAAGTATAAATACTCATCACTAGTAATAAATAAACTCAACATTTCTTGATAACTCCACATGCTGCTCTTATTACAGATTCAAAAGAAACATATTGTAGGAGTTTAAACAGTTCAGTTAGGTCTTTGAATCCCATATCTCCACCGCTTCTTGTAATGCACATAGAATGCCAAGGCTCTCTGTTGCGGCTGGAGAAAAGGCATATATATTTTTATGTTGGGACCATCCTTTATCATCTCAAAAGAGAAATTACCATTGCTATTAATTTATAATGGCATATAAGAATATGGTTGGTGCATTAATCATAACCCCTATTAAAGCATGTACCTAAACTATGCGCTAAAAACAAAAGCATCAATTAGTTGATTGAACAATGACATAGATGATACTTAATTATATAAAAAAGCAATAGTTTTTTTTTTCTTTTGATATAATTAAACTTAAAGGCAATAGTTCCTATTTGTTTAAACAAATGTGTTTCATTTAGTTGTACATATAAATTAATTACCTCCCAAGTTAAAGTACTTTGGATCAATTCCAAAATATCACATTTAAAAGATCTTAGAAGAATGGACCGATCAGTCCATTGCTATAAGATCAATCTGTCCCAAAGCAATTCATGGGGTTAAACCAGTACGCCAACCTACCCAAAATGATTAGTTTATCGTTGTCCGTGGTACGAAGAATTCATATAAATCTTTGCACCTGTCGGTCTAACTTGGGAGAGTACTCTTTCATTCTCTTGAGTTTTAATTAGAAATATTTTTGGGCTATTGTATAAGTATGAGGATTTAAAACAAATCTTGCAATGGAAGATCTTTCCCTGCAAGTCCAAACCTAAGCGACACTCGAAATTAATGTTGGAGACTAAACGACTTACCTGAAATTCAGATTGGACAAAACTACATACAAGAGCTAAAAAAACCGAGATAGTCTTGCAAGCGTTACTCTATGTCGCTTAATTTTTGTGGGTTCCATCCATGTATCTATCTACATGTTTGTAGGCTCTGCAAATAGAACATTTGAATAACTTAACTTATTGTAATATACGTATAACTTAAACAAACTTCAAAATGTCATTCAGATTATTGAAATCCTTATACATAAATGAATTGTTTAATTATGGACCAATAACTCGAAATTTCACACTTCGAGTTAGTTTTTGTTTTATGGTTGAACTTTACAGGGTTGATCCCAATCAAGTATCTAATTGATATTAGGTAGGTATTATTCTTTCAGTTGTAGTGTAGTTAAAAAAACCCATTATTGCAATTATTTGTTTATTTTTCTAATTAATCACAGGTATTTGTTGGTTCATCGACCTAATATATTTTCATTTCCTTATAACAATGACATAAATTGTATATATCCAAATTGTTTATATTTGATTAGTTATATCCCCACAATCCCACTCATGTATCTGTATCTAACTCAATAAATAGCCTCTGAGTGACCTACATCGATGGATACCTTTCATATACACTTTTAATAAAAGTTTATTTAAACCTTCTTCTTCTCATATCGCTCTCTCACTCTCTCTCTCTCTCTCTCCAACAAATTTGTATCACCATTATATTGTACTTATATACATACATATGGTAATAATCCTAACCGGAGAGGTGCACAAGCATCTGATGAAGCTGCCAGCATGATCTTAACTTCTCTTTCTCTTAAGATTTAATCAGTGAAGATCAGATCATGTGGCAGTTTCACCTGTTGATTGTCGCATCATTTAAACCCTAATCTATTTTTGGTCATTTCTATGTACCAACCCTAAACTCTTTTAATTGATCGATCAACTCTTCAATCGAAAGTGAAACTGGATCATGAATCAAGAAAGCCATTATACATTTCTACAATATGGTCCATTCCCTTGTAAGTCAAATTTATCGATTTTATACTTATGCATGTGTGTAAGATTAATTACTAATTGCCATTAGGATCTAATCTGAGAACAAGTAATTCATTAATGCTCATTAAAAGTTCAAATAAATAAATAAAAAAGGTCCGACCATTAAATTTATATGTTGATAGTGAAAATATAATCAATTGATTTTTGCAAAATTGTTAAGTTATATAGAAAAATTGGGTATAAAGATATATTGATCTTATGGCTAGAAGGCGAATTCGGTTATATGTGGATAGAAATCAATGTTCACAGTTGAAAAAGATTGGTGTGCATGCCAGTACATATTTACATAATATATTTGCTTGGAACTTTTAAGTCAAAAAATTCTTACAATAGATCTAGAGTCCGCAATGATCGTATATGAATACATAGTGGTCAAGGATACACATATAGACAAGCCTTACTGGTTGTGTGTGTATGTAAATGTCTGTAATTAAGTATGTATAATTAGGGTTTTTTCTTTTCTGAACCAACATAACTGTAAGAATATGTCTATTTTGTGGGTCTCGATGCTGCTAATTAAGTTCCCTTTTGTGAGTTTCAATACAGTAACTACAGATCCAAACCCCAACATATTTGTGGTTGCTTTTTTTCCAGTTTACATTTTCATATTTAGAAACGATCCCATTCACATTTGTGTTGAATAATTAACATTGAACTTCATATTTTCAACTTTATTGATATTAGTATTTGAGAGAAAAGAATTTAATTTTTAAACATTAATGATATCATATGATTACTAAAGTGAGTTCTATACTGTTGAGTACAAAAATCCCTTAACCAATTCTAGATAACCAGATGTAAACCATACCTAACATTCCACCTTGAAATGGGTTGTGAATGCCCATCTTGGAGTAAAAAAATTATAAATTGAATTTGGTGTAATGCCTTAGTGAATAACCACTTTTATGTGACAAACTGATCTATTTCTCAAGTAGCACTAATTAATGGATAATCTTTTATAAAAAAAAACATCTGAAAGCTGATGGTCTGAGTTTTTCCTTTGTTGGTTAAAGGGAGGAGAACAAAAAAAGGATGAAGAAATGAGTGATTTGGCATTTCTGCTTCTAATTTAAGGATATACAATAATGTGCATATTACTCTTCATCTTATATGTTTTTTTTGGTTCAGTTAAAGAAAGTATTCATCTTATTATATCTATGAAAAAGTTTGTTTACAGAAATAGTTCAATCATATGTGAAAACTGAATAAGACTAAAATAAGAACCAAGATAGTAACCTAAATTTCTAACTTATGAACTATATATGATTACGTGTTGTAATTTGTAAAGGTATCAACGCAGTGTGTCCATGTTGAAGCTTTATATTTATTTACAAACAATGAAACATTAAACATCCCATCATACTTTAAAATATGAATTTTTTTGTACATTAGTTTGTGTATAAAATGATAAAATTTTGTAGTTATGTATAAGTTTGCATAATTAACCTATAGTTCATGTCTGAATCATAACCCAAACCACAATTTGTAAACGAATTGGTCCTTTCTCCATGAAAAAATGTAATTATTTTCCTTCAAAATCCATGAACGTGGTTAACATAGATAATTAAGATTGCATCTAAATTTCATAGAGATTTAAGAATGTTTAAAACTTCAAAAACACCGACCTACAAACATCGGACTTTCTCAGTACTCAGCAGAACTAAGCAATGCTTGCCGTGTGTTTTAAACTCCTCTCTGTTTTCTTCATGCACCGAAACTACAACCATTTCTTGAGAACTACTACAATCTCTTTTGCAACTAAAAACACAGTTCACCTCTTTACATCAATTCATCTCTTCAGCGAATATGATATCGAAGATGCGTTGCACTACACAGGAGATATCATAGAGAAAACAGACCATTAGAAATGTCAAAATCTTTTTTTTTCATAACGCAAACAAAAAAAATCAAGGAGAATGCACGTTTTTGGCAAATGTAATGTGGTACCTTCGTCTTTGGGGATGTTTGGTTGATCAACCACGAGGTACTGTAGAGCGTTTAAATCACCAGGACTAATACAAACAGTAAACAAGAACATATGAGCAAATATAATAAACATGCCAAAGTTTGAACAAGGCAAATATTATTAGTACCTTGGTTTCAATATAAGACATGTAAGTGCCGATAGAATTGAAGATTTAAGATGGTACCTGCGAGATTTTAAAGCACTGAATAGGTTAAAAACTGATGATTGTAACACAATAAATAAGCAAATTCTGTTTGCTTACTCTGACTGATGCATTTCATAAAGAAGAGAAAGTCCCTCCAAGCAATCAGCAAGACAAGGTTTTACTCCAATCCGCTCCTCTCTTCGCTTTCTCGGTTCCATTTTAAGTAACTGCAAACCGTCTCGATGTTGCCTCTCTAATGTCAAAACGCAACCCCAGAATTCTCCCCTGATTTCATCAAACCACATTTCAACAATCTTTACATCTCATGTTAGCAACATTCTATCGTGACACCTTTCTTTCGTCTATATATACTTACAGAATGTTTTTCATGGAACGCAAAATAATCTCCAGTTGATCCATCTGTTGCTGCACAACCGCGTCTTCAATCCCTTTCAGGCATTTCAAAGCTCCATAGCTCCCATGATTTTGCATTTCCTATTCTCAAACCAAAAAATAATCACACATACAGTTTTGAAATTTCCGACAACAAACAAAACAATCTTAGCTACCTGTAATCTCTGGATGATAGAAGACGCGTTCCTGAAGAGAGAAACCCATCGAACTTGAAGCGCCTCCCACTTTTCCATCTCCTCCTTCCCTTTTCTAAACTTCTGCTGCCATTTCCTAATTACTGCCTCCATTCAGAACACTATCGCTATTGTAATCTTCAAGCAGCAACCTAGAAAACGAAAAAAAAGTGCCTTTGGGTGTAAGATACACACCAAAAGAGGTTCTAAGGTAAGAATGCAAACTGAACCCTACTGAATCTATCGTTTAAGTGTTCTCTATTACAATTTCATAGGGTAAAGTTGGAGAAGATGTAATCATGTAAGTGAAGTTTTCATAACGTAAAGCCTAGGATCTTTTTCACATATACAACAGAACATAAACATTAAAAGTGCCACCCATTTGATCGCCAGTATCTGCGAGCATTTTCTGTAGCACGAGCCTTTTTGATCTTCAGAAACAGCTTATAACCCAATTCTGTGTTGTTTGAAGCCATTAGTTTAATACTAAGCCTACTATAAACAAAGCGGATTGGGCAAAACCCTTTCCGCATGGCCTCTTCAATGACAATCATAACATTCTCTAGATGCCCAATGATACAGAGCCCATCCACGATATACTCATAGATTTCCACGTCAGAAGGATATCCACACTCTTGCATTTTGTCCCACATGTTCAACAGCATTCCACATTTTCCAAATCTTGATAACCGCTTAAGCAAAAGCTTATATGCGCTTCGTGATATCATACAACCCGGCTTTTCTTGATTTCTGATAGATAACCAATTAACCATAGCAGCTTGCGGTGGACCGCAGCTGCAAAGTGGTTTGAGGAAAGAGGTAACAAGCCCTGTGGTGGGAAGAATCCCTCTTTACAACATCTCTTCGAATATTTCACACGCATTCGGAATCCACCTTCCACCATCTCCCTCAAAACCTGATCCATTTCTTCAATCTCACTGAGCTTCGCCCAATTAAACACCGAATTCGCAGCACTGACATGTGAACGCTCAAAAAGACACTCAGTACTACATTTCAGCCCAAAATCTTCACTTTCCTCAAACAACTGAATTGCTCTACGCACATAACAAGCACTAGTGAAGCTATCCATAGCAATAATCAAACATTGAAGATCAGTATTAACACCTTCACAGGCCATTCCCAGTAAAACATCCATCATACAAGACAGAAACTTTTTCCTTCCTAAGGCTTTTAGAATCAAATAACAACTATCAACATCTTTACATACTCACGAATCGCCCAAATTAAAGAACCTAACCATAGCTTCACCACTTATATTCCCTCGATTCACAAAATTGGCGACAATGTCAATACTCAAAGCTACTCAAAACGCTTGTCTAATGCATATTTCACTTTCAATTTCTGAAGAAACACACCTCTTGGTTTATCTTCTGGTCATAAAAACGAATCAATAGCTACTTGATTTTTCAAAACTGTTTCTTCCTTTGCTAATGAGGTTTTAGATGAAATTGGAAACAAGGAAGACAATTCACTTAGAACATAACTCATCCAATACACAATTTCTCGATGAGCTTGTGCAAATTTTGTGATTGAATATGGAATTCGAAATTAGGGTTCGCATATCACCGCCATGAACAAAACGTAGCGATTCCATAACTAAGTTCCTTCTCTTAAGCATAATCACTCGTTTTTTTCAAATCTAACAGTTTGTGATTAGAGTTTTGTTTAATTTAATCTCTCCTAAGACAAAAAAAATCACTGGGAAATTAAAGTTAATAAGTGATTAAAGAAAACTTACGAGGAAGATTTGAAGAAGCTTTGCTTGGGAAGAAGAAGAAGAAGAAGAAGAAGAAGAAGAAGAAGGCGTAAGAAATAGTTCGACCCGGTTAAGGGTTTAATGGTTGACTCATGACTAGTATGATTAAACAAATCGAATTCCGGTTTACGTTTTATGTTCGGTTCAATGGATAACTAGAGAAGAAATTTGTTTCTTGGTGGCAACACAAATCTCGATTCTGGAAAACGACATAACATTGAATCTTGAAAAGAAATTTTGTATGTTGCAGATCAGAAACAAGAACCAATGTTTTACTCAGAAATCGAGAATAATGTTTACTTAAAAAGCATATTTCAGATTCAAGATTCTAAAATAGTGAAACATCTTTTCAAATCATCAGACAGTACAAATGACTTTATTTACCAAATTGACCACACTCTACATGATTATTAGATAGATCAATACAACTTCGTACGTGCATAGATGTTATTGAATATAGGACAAAGAGCTTACTCTTAAGTCTTTTAACTAATAATTATTAGGTTTCTTACCTTTAAGCGTAAACGTTTGGGGATCCGTTTGAGCTCGGTTACACATTCGGATTTGGATCGGGTCTTCCGAATTTCAAAGTGAACTCTTCGGGTTTGTGTTTGGTACTACATTTTTGGAACGGGTCCAAGCATGCCTACACGAAACCGTAGGAGAAGTACAAATTTTGAACATAAAACAGAGTTCTCATTCACATTAAGTCTTAAAAGTTAAGTGAAACGATAACAACATTGCACCAATGAAGAAACCGCCGTAAAACACTACTATAGAACCGAAGGCTTTTAACAAAGCTATTGCATCAACTTTATCAATAGCTAAAATACAACTCTAGAAGAACCCTAAAACAACTAATCCCTAATACCCAAACCAACATGTAAAATTTACAGAACAATGGAAAACATTGATAAATCTAGAGCCAAACTACAAACAAACAACGAAACTACTAATTGAAATTTCCTTTCATTATGGATAATTTTAGCAGTAGAACATAACTCTCTTCACATTTTCCTTCAAAGCTGGTAATGGCTTCACACCGGTCTCTCCTACAGTTGTTGTTTTCGTGTTCTTTTTCCCTGATGATCCATTGTCTTGCATTATCTCTGGTTCCATGTAGAAACGTGCTCGAAATGCTGCAAGATGTGCATAATACGCCGGAGGAACTATACAACAACAAGAAAAGAAAAGAAAAAGAACGTATGAAGTAAACAGGCGTCGTTTGATTTGCGGGTTTTAAGGAAGAAGAAGAAGCAAGAATCGTTGTTATTTACCTACAGAGACCGATCTGGTGCATCGCGCATAGGTATAACAGAGATTATTAGTCAGAGATTGAATACCATCAGCTGTGAATTTGTTTTCGTCCCAAAGAACATGGTAATGTGCAGGCCGGCTTGTTCCCTACAATGCACAAAAAAGTTTAGTACTTCACGATTAAAAGTCGGTTTATTTCGATATTTTGTTAGTTGATTCGTTACCTGAATACCCGCATGGCTACAAAGGTAGAAGTCGAATTCAGTTGGATGACATATTTTGGTGTCAACTACAGTACCTGAACAAAAAATAAAGCGGTAAAGAAACAGTTAGTTAGTTAGTTATTTCTGTTATGATCTTCATTCAACCGTTTTCAAGAACTGACCTGGTAAGATATTTCCACTTCGGTCAGTACTGCTTTTGTCTCTGTGATTGTTAGCAAACAAACGAGTGTGGTGCCGCTTCTGTACAACAATGAATGTCACCGGTGGCTGATAATTCGGTTCAAGCGATGCACAAGCCTAAACACAAACACGGTCCCAAGAGAACAAAAAAACGTAAATGTTTTGCTGAAATTTTGGCAGATTAGGTTCAAGCTATGCCAAAAGTTAATTACCTTACGAATTGCATCCAACTCGTAGAGTAAAACTTGATAGAATTGCCCTTCGCTTACTCCATCACTGCGCAAGTAAAACAAAACACCCATGAGGATAAATTACAGTTCTACTGAATGTTTTTACTGAAATGGGTTATAGAGAAACCTACCGGTAAAAGATAATTCGAAGTGGTTTCTGCCCTGTTGCTTTCCTAAACGAGATGAGAAGGTCCCTGTAAACAGCAACCAATAAAATATGTGATACACTGATAACATCAAACTACATAAACTGGAGTATTGAGAGATTTATTACCTGATCATACCGCCACTAACAGTGCCGCGTACAGGATCTTGCCATGTTTTATACAAGTCTTGTATAAGTTCTTGCCTGTGAGCTTGAGCACAAACTAAACCCGCATATTTTGTGACTTCAGGCCAGTCTTGAGAAGCAACAACCTAAGAAAAATAGAACCAAGTCTAATGAATTTTGATGCTCCTGTAGTAGTTGATAAAAGTGTATAACCGAGTTGTTGTATAATCTTTACAGCGGCTATTGAAGGGCTAGACTCTTCTCCGTTCTCTGGGTGAGTCACGTCTGCGCCAAATATAATTGTCGGTATATCGCTAACCAGTGGAATTCTACAGCTTATGGCATCTAACAGAACTGTGTTCCTTCCTCCCATCTGAAAACAACATTGAAAGATCTTAGATTCATAAAACTAGAACAAATCGAAATTTTCAATTAAGCGGTAAAAAGTATTCACCTTGACATTGATTTTGAGAGATACATTTGCTAGATACTGTTTGCTAATCTTGAACACATGTTTTGTAAGACAACATTGAGATATCAAACCAAGCTCGGTTTCACAGATTCTCTTAAGATCCCCTGAGATTACAAGCAGCATTTTGTTTTCATCTTAACCATACCCAAGAAGACAAAAAAGTTGAGACTATCGATGAAGAGGTGATATACCGTAAAGTGAACCGTTGTTATCAGGTAAAATTACCAACAGAAGCTCCAATTCTTTGCCTTTGGTTTTGTTCATTGCAGTGTGGTAAACATGTTTTAGAGCTTTCTCAACTTGATCTGGCCTGGCGCCATATATTGGGATCACGGGTTCTGGATTAAACTCCTTCAATGGCAAACGACAAGAAGCTTTCTCATAAGAAACAGTTCCAATTAAAGAAAAAAAATAAAAAAATGCAGCTAGAGAGAAAGGGTAAATATTATTACCATGCCAGAGACTTCGCACATCTGACCAAGTTCATTACAAAATCCACGAGCAACATTTTCTTGGACGCTACGTGAGAAGTTAACACAGGCCCATCTGCTCACTGTCATCCCATTGATCATTTTCTTGTTCATCATATTCCATTGACCAACTTGTGGGAGGCAATCCTTTTCTTTCCCGTTCTCGTGATACTTAAGCTGTAGCAAGCGAATAGAGATGAATTAGCATAACAATATCATAGTTTGAGAAAATTCAGATATTTGATTAGTAACTTACCCATGGAGCTGGAAGAATCCGAGCTTCAACAGAAGCTAACTTTTCGCTTATATTGATGCCAAACTCCTTTGCATAAGGATCTTGATCATAACCGTTGTGTTGGACCGTCTTTAGAACAGTTTTGACACCAAGATAAGTCCAGACTTACAACTAATAAAGAACCATAAAGATAAAAGACTATAATATTACCTGCAAAATATCATTTTCCCTGTCCCTTGGCCTCTGGCATGTAACTTTCAAGAGAGCAGTAATCTGCTTCTCGTTCAACCTTTTTGTGTATCGTTGTCCCTCAACAATTTTGCATGCCTAAATTTAAAAACTGAATCAGCAACAATAGCCAAGAATTGAAATTTAATAGAAACAAAGAAAGAACTAAGGTTTACGGTATACCTCCATTGGCAAATAGCTTGCCTTCTTTTGGTTTCCAACTTGAAGGCACGGCAAATGTGTGTGCTGGATCGTAAATCCATACATCTCTTGGAAATACTCAATAACCGACTTCATAGTACAGTTCTCATCAACTGGAAACCTAAGACATATAAACCAGAAAACTTGATTAATCTTTAGATGAAACCATCCTTAGTGATCAGACTGTAACTATAAAAAAATGCTTACATAAGCTCTCTTGTTGGTTGGGTTGTTAAACCCGCAACACGATATTTCCTTCTTACGTTCGCTCTGTGAGTAACCTCTACTTTCACTCCCCTGAGACCCTTCTTAATCTGTTAAACATTCCCAAAAAAACATTCTTGAGAAAGCATTCAAGGACTCAAGACGAGAGATAATATGATCACGAAGAGTTTTATACCTTAACCCGATCAGAATCAGACAATGGTTTTGACATGACATCTTTTCCAAGAAGTTGTGCTACAAACTCTATCACCGGAAGAGGCTCAATAAATGCAGCTGAAGCCATATCTACGAAGTACAAAGTAAGGAGATAACATTACGGTTAAGCTGATTATAAAAAAAAGACCAAAATTGTAACAATCTCATAAGCCAAAGTTTTTACCAATATTTAGCGATAAACCCATCTGAGTAGGTCTAATACTCTGATAAAACCCACACCATGACTCTAACCCTTCACCAAGTCGCTGAGGTGTTCTAATATCAGGCGAAAAGAATGATCTTCCAACTTGACAAAACCTCTTAACCGATAATTCCCTGAGTACAATGTCCAGAATCTGCAATGCCTCTTGCGGTCCATCAGCCCGTTTACCAGCTAAAAACTCACCTAAGTGATGCATATTGGCCCTTGCAGCAAACTTGATAGCCACCTTATATGATCTCTCCCTTCTACAAACCAAAAATGTGTCAAATTCAAATATAAACAAACAAACACAAAAAATCACCCAAAAATCAAATAACACTTACTTAGGTCCATTAATGATACCATCATCTTCATCAACAATCTTAACAGTGAACTCTTTCCAAGTGAAAGGAAGTTCTCCGGCAGTGTAAAGACTTTTCCGGCCATCATAAGCCGGAAGTCTAGTTCCTAGATCAGACTCTTTGTAGAGTCTAACTAGCTCAGCAATAATAGCTCTGTTTACACTCTTTGATGACACTTCAGGAGTTATTGTAACCTGCAAAACAAAATAAACCAATGTCAATGGACCCAAATAAACAATAAGAACAATATTAAAATCTACACTCTCTCCTTCATTAAATTTTAAAGCTTTTTTCAGGAAATCATCTAAAGTTTGAAACTTTATTTCTCATTACAGCAAAAACTAAAATAAAAAAGGCAAATAAAAGAAAATAAAAATCATTACTTTATAATATTTGGAATTTAAAAACTTACATCATAATGATTCAAATCCTTTGTTGGCAATTCAGCAAGAAAATGGTTAGCTTTAACAATGCATTTAGTCCCAAGTTGTCCAAATCCAGGTCTTGGCGCAAAGTTCGAGTTTTTACGAACACCCATCTGCATCTGATGATTCACAGCAACGATCTCACCGCCGGTGATAGCAGAGAAGACGGCGGAAGTGGTTTGACTCGGTGGCGGTGGTTTACGAGGACGAGAGCTAGGTCTCATACATACATCACCTTGATCAGATTTTCTACCACCACGATTTCTCCTCCGACCACGATTCTTCGACGGTGGTGATGGTGAAGAAGCTTGACTCTGACCAACCACCGTCACTGTCGCCGTCGCCGGAGGAGGAGGAAGAGGGATTTTACCGTTTTGAACGGTTTTGGGATTATGTTGCTTTAAAGGTTGAGTTTTGATAACTATATGAGTCTCAGAACTATCTTTCATTTGTCTAATCGGCATTTTTGTTTTTTGGATTTTCAAAATCTTTTCTTCACTACAAAAAGAATGAAACCAAAAACTGATCTTTTCTTGGATTTATTCAACCTGCAAAATCGTGAAGACGAACGAAAATAAGTACAAAAGAAAATAATAATTCAATAACCCATTGTCAGATTTTGCATTAAATGTAGAAAATCCAGAGAAAACCATGATAGTGTTTTGTTTTGTTGGTTTAATAAAAAAGAAAAATCAAAACTTTGAAACAAACAGTGAAGTAAAATAAAATCCAATGTGTTTTCACATGCGTTTGTTGTCTCTTGTTTATTACATAGTTTCAGAAGCCAAAGAGGTTAAAAGAACAGAGATTATAAACCTGAACAGTTCTATACATACATACATATATATATATATAGTGTTATGTGTCGATAAAAAAAAAAGAGAGACAAGAGAAGATGAAATTAAGAAGAAATCACTGTGAAGACCAAGAAATAGAGGAATCAATCAGAAACAAAAAAAAAACCCCCAGAAGTTTTTTACATGTTTTGTTTCATAAAGAACCACAGACAAAAATACAAAAGATTTTAAGGGAAATTGAGAATACCCAGAAGACAAAACCGGAGAAAGCTTTAAGCTTTTGTCTCTATTAGAAACCGGAAAAAATGAGACCCCGGAGATAAAAATGGATGAGCCCAAACAGATAATTACAAAGATAAACAAAATCGTGGTTTTTTTTTTGTTTTGCTGTGAATTAGAGTGAAGGGGAGAGAGATATAAAAAAAAAAAAACTAAAGAGCAAGTAAACAAAGAGAAGGAATAAACATCGAAAAGAGCAGTGGAAATATCAATATCTCCAAGAGAATTTTCTTATAAATTATTTATAAAGTTTTACTTTTTCATAAATTCAAGTGTTATTTATTGCTACGGATTGAAAATGACCCTTCCGCTACAATATAAAAAGGATAAATAAAATAGCAGAAAACACTTACCAACCAATGAGAAGAAAATAGCTTTCCTCTTAATGTGGTGAAAAAAAATCTCAGAATAAGAAGAAGAAGAAGGACAGAGCAGAGAGAGTAGGAATGGTGATGATGATAATGATGATGAAGAAGCAGAAGAAGAAGAAGAAGAAGAAGAAGAAGAAGAAGAAGAAGAAGGATGATTGTGATGTAGAAATTGAAAAAATTATAATATAAAAATGTCTTTTAAGGACGCATGCAAAAGAGGTTTGCTTTTGGGGTTCTTGGTCTCCTTTAATATCACGTGTAAAGGCTCTTTCTTTTCTCTCTCTCTCTCTCCATCCGCAGCCTCTCATCAGTCTCTCTTCACTTTTATTTTTTACTTTTCTTAAATGGCTTTTTTAACTTCAACAGAAGTTTGTTTTCCTTTGTTTTATACTTTCCTAATCATTTTTTCATTAAGTACAAATTTCTTCTTTTTGATTAGCATTATGTGTTTGATTTAAAGCTACATACTATTAACTAATTACGGAAGTTAATGATCATTTAGGTTTTTTCTCTTTTTGACCGTTCCAATATAGTACTACTAATGGAGTATTATACTTTTGTTTATAATCTTATAAACACATTATGCTAATCAAAAAAGAAGAAATTTGTACTAACTCCGGCGTATATGCATATGGGTATAGGCGGATTTATTTTCCTACAAACTAAAAAATAAAATATTGATTTGATGTCTTCTATGGAACTTTCCTAGAAACTAATATACATTGTAACAATTTAAATATAATTGATAATGATAAGAAATATGGTTAAACATGTAAAAGAAGATAATGAAAATATAAGAAAAACAAATTATTGTATTATGTAGTATAGATGTATATACATTATCTTTTAATATTCAATTTGAATTGTTTCTGCTTTAATTATTTTTAGATACATTAATTAATTTTTAATGTAGAATTAATAATTGGGCATATGTCAAATTTTTATATGTTCACAAATGATAACATAGTTGAAGTGTTTCAATAAAAGTGTTTTTATATGTCAATAAAAGTATTTCTTAGAAATATTAATGGAACTACATTTTATAGCATTACAAATTCTGGTATATTTTATTTTTATTTATCGTACTATATGTGATAGTTAAATTTGTAACTATATATATATATTTAAAATAACTAATGTTAATCGAATTATTTTTGAGATTCATAAATTACAAAGACTGAAATACAAATAAAAAAATAAAACGTCTCAAATTTGAGGTTTTACCATTCAAAAAATTTCAAAATAAGATTTTCAAATATCTGGTGGAGTGAATAACCCTCAATTTTGAGATTTCAATGACTTGTTGGAGATGCTCTAAGGTTAATTACTTCATTTTTAATATATATAAATATATATAATAATGTTATAGCTGCATAATCTCACAGAAGTACTACTTTCCCAATTGCCCATAGTTATAAACCTTCAAAATTGGGTTTAGTTAATAGAGAAAACGACTACTTTGTATGATTACATCCTTTACTATTTTGTGACCGTTTGTACATATTCATTGATTAGCTTTTCTTAGATATGTATGGACAGAATTCTTATGTGTCAGCTTATTGCAGCTCCTTAAGTTTGATGGCCACTTTCTTTGTGGTCCGTTAGTACCACTACATACGTTATATATTTATATATATATATATGGAGAGAGAGTAACTGTTTACATTTTGAAAATAAAATAATAAAACCAAACCATAACACACAAGGAAGAAGGAATAATTCGAACTTTCGGTCTTCTCTTTTCTTTCTGCAGACCCCATTTCATGACTCTACTAGACTCTCTTTTAATTTTGGTTTCTCCAATTTGTTTTTAATATATTAAATTACATTAAACGTCCGTCCATTTTGTATATGTATATATATAACCAAACATAATACGGAGCAAAATTAATACGAGTCATAACAAAAAATTTGTCTAACTAGTTTTTAAGGGAATACATCTTAACTCATAAACAAAATCATATGAGCTCTTTTGAGGTTGTGTTTAATACGGACTATTGTGATTAGGTCTGTGTAAATTAACTGAGATCTGAGATCCGATACGAGATCTGCTTCAATCTGATCCGAAAAAGAAGATATCCGAGGTGGTCGGATCCAGATCCGGATATTTTATTTTGAGATCCCGGATATCCGGATCCGATCCAAATCCGTGTTTATGTATAATTTTTATTTAAAATATATGTATAATATTTAAATATATATTATTAATATATAGAAAATTACTTAAAATATAATAAAAATAAATTTTACATGAAAATTTTGGATATTTTTAAAACTTTATAAAGTAAAAATATTTTTAAAATATTTTAATGTTATTTTTTATTTTTTTATTTATTTTTAATAATTTATATTATGATTTTATGAATTTTATTTATTTATCGCGAATCTGGATCGGATTCATAATTCTTCGAAACCAAAATCTCAAATATTTGGACTGTACCCACCCCTAATTATGATAAGACCGAAGTTTATGAAGATTGCCCGACGAGTTTCAAACTCTTAAATATATGTTCTCTTCTTTTATGTTATTTTACACTCCTCGTACTTTAAATAACCAAGCCGATTTTGCCACGAACACAAAATTGGTTGAGATTTTGAGTTTACACTTTTATTTTTTTAAATGGTTTTAAATAATTTAAGGGTTGTCACTTTAAAAAAATTATAAAGTCCTGTTTTATTAATTTTAAAAACTTTAACGTAAACATAAAAAAAAATTAGACTTTAAAATATCTAGGAGGATTTTAAAGGCTTTAAACCACTTAAATATAATGAAAGAAAACAAAATTTTTAAACATTTTAAATTAAATTTAAAGTTTTTACATCTCTAACAATTCAACTTCCAATCGGTTCATACGTCATGGAAGTTAGCTTTGCTGTAAAAAAATTACAGTTATATATTGTAACTTAATTTGCTTGCTAACTCGAGTGTGAGTGTAACGGTTAGTATATATATTTTATACTAAATAGGAAAAATGTAACGTTCTTCCACTAATCATCTCTAAAAATAAAATTTAAAAAGAAACAATAATAAAGGTTTTTAAAATTTAGATATAAAAATTATAAATGATTTTCTCGCTAATAAGTCAATTCACATAGAGAAAGCATTTGTATTTAGAATTCTTCAACTGTTTTCATGAACTGTTATTTGACATATTTCATGTGATACATTTAAGCTAGGCATATTTTATATGATGCATTTAAGTTTTTTTTTTTCCTATCTCCGAATTCAATTTCTACCTAGTGTAAAGTTGGAAATAAACTATTGGAGACTGACAGTCAGTAATTAAAAATGTTAGTTTTAATTAATTAAAAATGCCTACATTTTCATTTATTATGAATTAAAGAGTATTTTTCATAATCATATCTATTTTATATATATAGCTAAATTTAATTGAGTGGCCAATATTTATAATAGAATTGGATCAATATTTATGATGATTTTTATCATGTACTAGACAAAAACAAAATTGACCGGTTCAATATACTAACAATATTAATAGATTCAGACTGACAATATCTTACGGCAACCCCAAATTATTATTTTTATAAAAACGTTACAATAGGTTTACAACAGAATTTTCTTTTTCTTTTGTTTTTGTAATCTGCAATTCTGGACAAGGCTGATTGGTCATGATTTGTGAAGAGTGGTGTGTCTAATCAAGTTGAAGAACCTCCACCTTAAGTACTATACGCCTCAGATGGGCCCAAAAGAAAACTTCGGCCGTGAGATCGATCGTAATCATGACGATCCTCTTTAAATTTATTCAATATGTTTCAGGGTACTTGTTGGCAACAAAAAAAGAGAGTTTCAATATATTCCAAAATATTACGATGAATGATGATGACACTCTTGGACTAATGGGGAAAGCTAAGAGCACCGTTTTGAAATTCAATATTCTATCGTTAAAATGCAAAGAATGGTCAATATAACAAGTAATATTTAAATCCATTTATGAGAGTCTTAATCAATTTATAGAAATTAGTCTGAAAATATGCTTTAAAGACAAATTTACTAAACCCTTAAACTAAACGTTAAACCCAAATAGTAAACTCTACAAGTAAACATAAACACAATTTTTTTTTTTATAAATTTCGAAAATTAAAATTCTTTATTTATAACCCCTTAATAGTATCCCTTTAATATGCTAACAAATGTTAATAATCTTTACCAAACAAAAATAACTGTTTAATAGTATAACATATTGTGAATGGAACTACGAACTAGGATTATTGATAGGTTCTAGAAATGCAATGTTTTCTTAAGTCGACATGCTAGCCAATCATGATATGTATAATGTATTGCAAAAGTAGCCATTATAGTCTACTACACTTTGTGTATGTGGCGCACCCGCTAGTGAATACACTTTTGTCAATAAATGGAAATATCTATATATGATTTTTTTTTTTTTTGGTAGTGACAGAATATTCAAATACTATCAATTTTGTGGGTAGAATTTATACTGTGACTCGAAAACATGAGGTATATCCTTGATCTAATAGAGAACTTGAAAGTTCCAAATGTTCAACTTGCTATTTTCAATGGTTGTTTGAAGGGGTATTTGGAAAAGTATAAATGTTTTGCTGTTTGAGAATAAGAAAGGGTATATAATCTCTCTGGTTTCACATGCTCTTGAGTAATCGTAACTTTGACAGAAAGCAAAACAGAAGAAGAAAGCTGAGATTCAACACATGTACAACCCCATTTTCACAACTTAAGTCCACACAAAAGAGAAGGCATGCAGCTGATGATTTAAACTGCAATGTATGTGCATCTTGGTTAAATGCATCTTCAATGACTATAGAAGCTTTGATTGTCCGCGATGAGATTCGAGAGATGAAGTGTTATTTCCATGCACGTGACGCTTTTGTCTCTTCACCAACATGCATGGAAACTGAATTCAGGATTGTTGAATAGGCATTGCATTTGCATATATATATATATATATATAGTCTTCTTGATTTGCGGCTGCAGGATGTAGAAGTATGATATGACTCTTCTTCGGCATTGTTTGCATTACAAGACAGTTTTGCCATCACAAGTTGTGTATCTCTCATTTCAAAGGAAACTCAATGGTTGACAAAAAAAAAAAGGAAACTCAATGGCGCAAAATAATGCTAGAAATATGACACGTACTGATGATCGTTTGAAATGGTACGTATCTATGAGAGTCCCAGCTTAGTTACAAATTTACAATCACGCATTGCTGAGGAAAGCCGGGTTTGATTGATTTATGTTTTTACATTGAGCTTATGCTCTTATTATTTTGTTTCATCGTGCCTGTGTCAAAACTGTGTAAGATTGTGAATTGTGAAAGCTTATTTCTTCAATTTTTAATCAACTTGACGTCAAATATATATATATATATATATCTTGTGACAAATATCTATCAAGATATCATCAGATAGACCAGCAAATAAAATTTATGGACATAATATATATAATTGATTACTGAATTCACACAAAATCGCAAAAACACATTTCAAGTTGCCTTAAATCACCAGAATTAATTTGTATACATATTGTTCGCTCGCTTTATTTTTTCATAAACTAAGGTATCATGACATATTATTCTAATTATCATTGTAACAATGCACACATTTACATGCATGTATATATATATATATAATTATATATATGCCTATAGATCTATAAATGTATATATGTGTGTAGATATTATCATTTATCATATGGGGTTAGTTGGTCACGATGGTAGCTATATAGGGTTATGGGCATGGTTTGTTTTGGAGTGACGCATGTTTTCTTTTATTTCGTATGATTGTTTAGTTTGTTTTCTATTTCGGAAAGATGACAAGTTGTAATTCCTAAAACTTAGAAGATAAGATTTTGAAATCTTAATTCGTATGTTTTGCATGTGTTTGGCATATACCATTAAGATGGTAAAGTAACTATGTGAGAAAAATTCAATATTGGGTCAAACATTACTTCGCTTGATCTTCTTTGTGCGACTTTGTTTAGTCTTTACTCATTATATTTTTTTTGTTAATTAAATAATCGAATAAGTTCAACCAACATTTGTTTACATCCAAAAAAATATCAACGAATATTTATCCATTTGTTCTTTTTTGATAATGTACTCCCTCATAGAGTTTGCCGCACATCTCTAACATATTCTTATAAATTTTCACTTTAAATAAATGAACACTAAAATAGAGTTGAGTTTTACTTTAAAACATTGCTCTGTTTTTTATATTTAATAAATATTCCAAATATACTTTTGATTTAATTATCATTTTGTAAACCAACATTCATTATTTTTAAACTATAAATTTGTCTCAAATTATATTAATTTAATCTAAAATCCAATAAAATTATGATATCTCTGAAATGAAAATTTTTATTACATAAATAAAATTACTTACACACCATAAAAACAAACATATCAATATATAATAGATTTTTAAGCACTAAAAATCATTATTGTTTCTCCTACAAATGACCAAGTAACACATTTCAGAGTTTGAAATAAGCTAATATTGTTTACTAATGGAGTACTGTTTATGGTTTAGTATAAAAGAAATGATCTACATTTAGGTAACTACATAATTAAAAAGTTTGATAATGTTATTTTAAATATAAAATAAAAACATAAAATTAAATCATATATTCCAATATAACTAATTAACGAGTCTAGTCAACTTATTTGCAGTCTTGGTGAACCGTAAAACAACCTAAATAACACCAATTTTTGCAAAGCTGGGCATTATTTCTATTGATTCTTCGATTTTTTAATTTAGTTAGTAGAACAAAATATATTCTTGGCAGATGCGGTTCCTATGATGCTCAATGCACGCGTGTGACCTTTTATCATTTTTAATTTATATTCGTCAACAAACACTGTTTAATTTAATCAGTTAAATAATAAATAGACACAAAAAACCCCCGGGATTTAATTGTTTAGATAAAGCTTTCATTGAATAATAACTTTGAAGCTTAGCCCTATACACTTTGCTGGCATTTTTTAAATTACATTCTAGTATTTGTAAGAAATATGAGTTGTTTAATGAGTTAGGAGAGCATTCGAAGTAAAAATAGACTAGGAGATCAATTTGAGAAAGGGAAGCAAGTTATGATTTTCTTTTATAACAAAAGCAAGTTATGGTTTATGGTTATAAGATGATATGACCATTATAATGTACTCAAATGGTTTGAGATTTACATTTCTCAATTTTCTTATCTTTTATTTGCTTAAATTCTGAAAACGACAAAATAGACATTTAATCTATGATTAAAGCAAACTTTGTGGAGAAATTCCATCTTTTTATGGGTGCCTAATTTCTTATTGCTTCTTGGAAGGTTCACACTTGACAAGCACGATAAGTCTTGTACGTTGGACTAAAAATATTCTATTATTGTATTTTAAAGGTACTAATTTAGTTTTTAAAAGTCTAATCCTTGAGAAATAGTGAAATACTAACATCTACGTTTGATATGACCACTAAGAAAGCTGCATAAATTTGAGTAATGGATGAGGGTAAAATAGCAGTCATACTTTATCAAAAAAAAAATATTTCCGCAATAGATATTCTAAATTGGATTAGAAATTTATAATACATTACTTATTTACCATCGAAGTCTAAATGGTGTTATTGGATCCTTACTTTACGTAAAATATTATATTTGATTAAAAAAATTGTTGACAGAAAAAGAATAATTCTAGTAATAGTTTATCACTTTGATATCGTTATTAATTCACTCAAAAACCTGAATTATTTAACGGTTTTAAATATTTCCTCCGACATCATAACTTTAAATTTTGTTTTTACCACTGGTCAGTAAGATGAAGTAATTGCTATGTTTAAAGCCTACTAACAGTAAATTTTAGTGTGAAGTGAAACTAAAAAGAAGAGATAAAAACTGTAAATTTGCAGAGTTAAAAATATTTAAACTCTGTCAGAGTTGGCCTAAAACGGTGTACAATCTGCAAATCTGCAACTATAACTTTTGTGTCACTATCCTTTAGCTTTTGCTTTTGAAGATTAACAAATAAAGGTAAATATTGTGTTTATTACCAGACTCCTTTTCATATAATTGAACTTTGTAAGACTTTCCACATATCAAGTATCAACGCATACTTTTCAAAAATATTGTTTTCCTAGTTTATTTGTTATTAATTTTTTCAGATTTTTTTTATTACACCCTTGATTACTTTGTTCGTTTGCTTTTAATTATTTACTTATTATGACAATTAATAATGTTCCATCGCTGAAGTCGCATACTATGTAGAAATTCTCAAAAGATACATAGTTTGGAAATTGGAATCAAATTAAATTTATAGAGAATTTTTGAAAAGCAAAGGAGATGAGAACCCACAAAATGAAAAGAAATAAAAATAATATAAATTGAAGTCACTTTACAGAGGCTCTGTCTTTTTATCATCTGTGATCTAAGTCCCATTTTTACTTTTATTGTGAAAAGCACCCCATAGTGCACATCTGTTCCCAAAATTTTGAACAAGTTTTATAAAAAAAGCTGAATAAATCATCAATACATTATTTAAAGTAAAAATGAGATTGAAAGTGACAAAGAATTGGGAAATATAAATTATTTATCAAATGGTGAGATAAATTCAGGCTTTGTCGTATAGTTGTCTTTGAGCAATACTCTAGCGTTATTACGTGGGTAAATAAAAGACATGACTTGTTTAATGTTTACTTTTTGAAGTTTGTATAGAATCATAATATTCTCTTAACTTGATCTTGAAATGTCAAGAAAATATCGATCGTGAATAAGTTTACTATTTACTTATGATACCACGTTAGGATCCAATTAATGTTTTGGCGATTAGTAAGATTGTACCGATATGATATAACATGTATTGTTTTCTGTGTAACCAAACAGTAAAAATATGGTGGTACAGATCAATGGTATAATTGGTTTTTATTGTATTACTTATCATTTTACCTTTATTTCTTACCGCTTCTAGATTTTTTTTCAATTTATCATATTAAACGTAACCATTCAAAATACTTTTACGTAACCTTCAACAAAATAATCATATTATGTGTATATATAATCAATACTATGATAAGTTAGACAGTTTTAGCAACCATATTATATGATAGTAAGGTATGTCTAATATGATGGTTGACCAGTGTATACAGTATACTATTCGCAGAAAATCGTTGGGTTTACAAAATATTCTGAAATATGCATTAAAATCAGAGCTTTAATTTTCCTAAAGTTTTATTATAACATAAGTATACATTTGATATATGCATAGATTTTAAATAATTTGAGACGTACTTGCTAGTAATATATAAATGTATAGGTAGATACCAAACATTTAGTACGTATTTATATAACAATCAATATGTCTAACTATTAAGTTGCAGGGATGTAAAGTGGGTTAGTCCACCCCATTTAACCCGTATATTGCGGATTGAGTTAATTTATGGGTTTAGCGGGTTGACTCGCTATAAACATGAGTTTTAAACTAATAATTTTAACCCGTTTTGCATTATAACCGCAGGTTTATCGGAGTGGTCTACAGAATTTAAAATCAAATTAATAATCAAAATATTACAGTTTTACAATGTAAATTTATCGATAATAAAATAAATATATCTTGTATATATCCTAAATAAAAAGGAAAATAGTAACAAAAATCATAATAAATATATAAATAAATCAACAAATTTTCAAAGATTCAAATATGAAAATAATTTGAACATTATCGATGTGTCTAACTTATTAAGAGAAAAAAAATAAAATATATTCTTTAAAACTTCTAAAATAAAATCAATATGAAGAGAGATTTCCTACTACTTTTTGTTTTTAGTATGTAACCTCATCAGTCTACGGATCAACCTGCAACCCATATGAATTTGTCCATCAAAAACCATAGATCGTGACAGTTCAACCTGTAATGTCCATATTTTGACAAATTAAAATATGAACCCTAACTTACCCCATAACGGTATGGGTTTAGAATAACCTACGGATTTTCAATTCTAATTCAGATCCCTACACATGACAGACAAAGCTATTGTGCCTTTTTGTTTCTTAAATAAAAGAAATCAAATACTTTCTTAAGCAAATAATTATAAGCTACATGAATGAACAGAGATTTTGGGAATTAGCGATATAGAATTGCTCTTTCTATTTTATTGGCTCATGTGTGGAGATGCACTATAGTGAAGAGAATTTGATGCATCATTTTCACTAAAGGTGTTCAAAAAGAATTATCAGTCTCACATCTGCATAGAAATTATTGTTATAAAAAGAATAGAACGAAGATAAAAAGGCGTTATAATGCATTATTTTTTTCTTATTTTATTGGAGTCGAAAAAAGGTGTGATTGTCTTGTTGTAGGGACCAACTTTGATGTGTTCCAAAGAGACTTTACTTGCTTTTCTCAAATTGAAGTTATCCAAATCAAACCAAAATAAAAACAAAAACATAATGATTTCTTATCAAACTTACTAAAATGATACCAATTCCTAACTTCAAATTGTCAAATTTTAGTTCAACACTTACAAAGCTATATACCAGATTTAGGAATATCTTATAATATTTGTTTCATTAAACGTGTCATTATAGTCCGCTATACCTTATCAACACACCACATAATTTCATCTCTTTAATCCTCAAACAAGAACAATAGGAGTAAAACATAAGCTTTGTTAAAAATTACAAGTAAAAATGTAAAAAAATATTTCTATAAAACAAAAATCTAATCTAAAAACGGTATTTAGCCATGTTCTAAAAATCTCCGTCTAGCTAAGATTACACCCCGTCTACTCGGTAGGTTCACCCTCGCCGCCTCGATTAATGACTAATCCCTCGAAAAAGTCAGTCAACCGATTACTTATTACTTCCCACCTAATCTGATTAATCCGATTATTTTCCGCATAATCATCTATAATCCAATTATTTTTAAAATTTTCAAATATAAAAAAAAAAATTATTTTTGTTATTCAAACATTTATATCGAGAGTTTGTGATGTTTTATAATAAATTATATTAAAATTAAAAACAAAAATCATAAAATAAATTATTAATACTACATTTTCATGTATTTACTATAATTTTAAAAACAATATTATTTAAAAGTTTAATATAATGGATAAATATATTTTTAAAATATTAAAATAAGTTAAAACTAATTACCGATTAATCCTTGTTTACTTCTCGATTAATTCCTTAGATGCTAGGTCTACCTTCGCTGCTAGCGAATTTTAAAACATAGATATTTAATATGAAACTGAAAGAAAATAAATTCAAGAAAATTACACATTGACTCCTTTTAAAACTATGATATGGTCCAATGGACTTGGTAAACAAAAGAAGAAGAATAACATTGCCCATAAATGTACTAATGAAACCCAATGGAGTTTACAATATTTACTAAGTAAACCCAATTGGGGCCAATTTAATATTCTTCTCAATTTCGAAATTTGACAAACTAAATTGAAAACTTTTGCATTATGACATCTCCAAGCACAAGCAAAAACCATCGATGCTTAAACCTAATACCAAAATGCAAAACCCTAAAAAACCTGAAACAAATCCATAACCAAATCATCACAATTGGTCTCTCTCAGCACACATATCCTCTAAGTAAGCTTCTTCTCTTATCCTCCACCATCTCCTTATCCTACGCACTCTCTATCTTCCGTCAAATCCAAAACCCTTCCGTCTTCCTCTACAACACTCTCATCTCCTCAATCGTCTCAAATCACAAACCAAACCAAACCCATCTCGCGTTTTCTCTATACGCTCAGATTTTGAGTTCAAGATTCATCCTTGTTAGACCCAATGAGTTCACTTATCCTTCTCTCTTTAAAGCCTCAGGCTTTGACTCACAATGGCATCGCCATGGCAAGGCTCTTCATGCCCATGTATTGAAATTACTTGATTCGGTTTATCTTGATCGGTTTGTGCAAGCTGCTTTGGTTGGGTTTTATGCTAATTGTGGTAAATTGAGAGCAGCTAGGTTTTTGTTTGATCGAATTAGAGAACCTGATTTGGCTACTTGGAACACTCTTCTTAATGCGTATGCTAATTCTGATGAAACTGAGAGTTATGAAGAGGTTTTGAGGTTCTTTGTGAGAATGAAAATGAAACCTAATGAAGTTTCTATTGTAGCTTTAATCAAATCTTGTGCTAGTTTAGGTGATTTTTTTGGTGGTGTTTGGGCTCATGTTTATCTCTTGAAGAATAATGTTACTCTTAATCAGTTTGTGGGAACTTCTCTTATCGATCTTTATTCGAAATGTGGATATTTGAGTTTTGCTCGCCAAGTGTTTGATGAAATGCGTGAGAGAGATACATTGTGTTACAATGCCGTGATTAGTGGTTTAGGAGTTCATGGGTTTGGTCAAGAAGCTATTGAGTTTTACAAGAGCTTAATCTCGCAAGGATTAATTCCAGATGATGCAACTTTTGTGGTGACTATATCTGCGTGTTCTCACTCGGGTTTAGTCGATGAGGGTCTCCAAATATTTCACTCGATGAATGCGGATTATGGGATCGAACCTAATGTAGAGCATTATGGATGTTTAGTTGATCTACTGGCGCGATCCGGGAGGTTGGAAGAAGCAGAAGAATGCATCAAGAAAATGCCGATGAAGCCAAATGCGATTTTGTGGAGATCTTTTCTTGGGTCAGCTCAAATCCATGGTGACTTGGAAAGGAGTGAAATTGCGCTAAATCAATTGTTGGGGTTAGAAACTGAAAACATCGGAAATTATGTGGTTTTGTCTAATATTTATGCCGGAGTTAACCGTTGGGCCGACGTGGAGAAAACCCGGGAGCTTATGAAACACCATCATATGATTAAATCTCCAGGGATTAGTATTAACTATTAAGTAATAAATTATACCACAAAATCAAAGTATTGTTAATCCACCAATAGCATGATACGTGTATCCCAAAACTATTACAAAATTGTTATATTAATGTAGCTGTGACTCTTTAAGTCCCATTTCTTATAAATATGTTCACAACCAATCTTGTCTTCGTTCACAAATATTAAAAATAATATTTGTTGGATTGTCCTTTACTTTTATTACATAGATTAGTCAAATAATTGAATTAGGTGCTAATTGACACATCAACTAGACCGATTTGTCTATTCGTTATCCACTAATTAATATATTTATCGAACCTTTAACTCCTTTATTAATCATGGACTCACTAATTGTGTCTCTTAATTACAAAACTTTTGATTAATCAAATGTTCTCTTAAGCTTAAGAGCCAAAATCATAATTCTGGCCTTCAATGGCTTTTTCAGCCACCACCATCGTCTTCTCCAAAACTCTTATTCCTTCCACAAAAACCCATAGCAATCATGTTTCTCGTTACGCACATGGATCAGTCTCCGCCGTATTTTTCAACCGTCGTGCTTCCCTTATCGTCAAATCGGCTTTAATCGAACCAGACGGAGGAAAACTCATGAACCTTGTCGTGCAAGAATCGCAGCGGAGCATGATGAAACGTGAGGCGGAGATAGTTCCAGTAAAGATCAAGATGAGTGGTATGGATCTAGAGTGGGTACATGTACTTAGCGAAGGTTGGGCAAGTCCTCTCAAAGGTTTCATGAGACAGTCTGAGTTCCTCCAAACACTTCATTTTAACTCCATCCGACTTGAAGATGGTTCTGTCGTGAACATGTCGGTTCCGATCGTACTTGCGATCGATGATGATCAGAAGAATCGTATTGGTGATTTTGATCGAGTCACGCTCGTTGACTCAGTTGGCAATCCAATAGCCATTCTTAGCGAGTAAGTCTTTTCAAGCTTTAAATTTCATAATCGAATGTGAAATAATCTTCTTGATTTATGGTTCTTGAAATCTTTTCAAATGATTATGGTTAAAAAATTAATCTGTGGTCGGTCCATAAGACAAACGTGCATATGTTAAATTTTACATACATTAATTGTTGTTTCATAAAATGATTTAATATAACTTTATACAATTTTAAACCTAATATTTGTGAAAATTTTAAATAGAATAATTAGAAGGGTCACATTTTATTCAGATTAGGGCTACCATTTTCATTAGACCGGCTCGGTTTGTGGAACTAATCTTTCTGATTATGATTGTTAATTTAAAATCTAATTAGAAACTAATGTTCTGATTGATTGATTTGAGTCAGTATTGAGATATACAAGCATCCAAAAGAAGAACGAATCGCGAGGACTTGGGGAACAACAGCTAGAGGACTTCCATATGCAGAAGAAGCAATAACCAAAGCTGGAAACTGGTTGATTGGAGGTGATTTACAGGTCTTGGAGCCGATCAAGTACCACGACGGTCTTGATCGGTTCCGTCTATCTCCATCTCAGCTGCGAGAAGAGTTTAAAAGGCGCGATGCGGATGCGGTTTTTGCCTTTCAGCTTAGGAATCCGGTTCATAATGGTCATGCTCTTCTTATGACTGATACTCGTAAAAGACTTCTTGAGATGGGTTATAAAAACCCTGTTTTGTTGCTTAATCCACTTGGTGGATTCACTAAAGCTGATGATGTGCCTCTTAGCTGGCGTATGAGACAACATGAGAAGGTTTATATAAAAACCCTTCACTTTGGTTATCTTATGTTCCAAGAAACTATATTTTGAATATTAAATGTTCATCGTTCTATTTGAAACAGACCTGGTAAATCATATTGTTGTTTCTTGATATGATCATGTAGGTGTTGGAGGATGGTGTGCTGGATCCTGAGACCACTGTAGTCTCTATCTTTCCATCTCCAATGCATTATGCTGGCCCGACCGAGGTTCAGTGGCATGCCAAAGCTAGGATCAATGCTGGAGCCAATTTCTACATTGTTGGTCGTGATCCAGCTGGTATGAGCCATCCAATGGAGAAGAGGGATCTATATGATGCTGATCACGGAAAGAAAGTGCTTAGTATGGCTCCAGGACTTGAACGTCTCAACATTCTTCCCTTTAAGGTTGTAAGATCAATCATTGCTATTTCCTCTTAATCTGATTTCGTCAACGCCGAGTCTTATGGATTTTGGTTTTGTGTACTACTTAGGTTGCTGCTTATGATACAACTAAAGGGAAAATGGACTTCTTTGACCCTTCAAGGTCTCAAGACTTCCTCTTCATATCAGGAACCAAGGTAAAAAAACCCGATTCTGAATCTGAAAATCCAAGTTTCTTACTTTAGTTACTGAATTGTGTATAAAAACTTGGATATAATGAATGGTTTTGTTTTGTAGATGCGTGGCTTGGCGAAGAAGAAAGAGAACCCACCAGACGGGTTCATGTGTCCTTCTGGTTGGAAAGTGTTGGTTGATTACTACGACAGTCTCACTGCAGAGTCTGGTAATGGAAGGGTTTCAGAAGCTGTTGTTTCTGCTTAGATGAAAAAGGTTACGTGTTCCATAAGTTCCACAAGTTTCATATTTTCTGTTTGTGTTAGTTGCACAATAAAACTAATTCCAGGCTCTGCCTGTGTTATTGTATAAAACATCTGTGTGTATCTTATGTCTGCTTCATCATCGAGTTGTATGATATTTTGTATATTTGTGACAAAAGAAACAACGTTTGGATGGTCTTAAAACTCTTCTTTTCTAGAAACAGAAACAAGATTGTAGAAACACAGTAGAGTTTACATATGTTTACTATATGATGGTCGGGCCCATAGACGGTGGCGGGTCTATTCCCGGTGGTGGTGGGTCGATACTTGGTGGTGGCCTCTCCGGTGGGACAATATCCGGTGAGCGAGGTGGTTCCTAGATCGGAGGTACCACATCAGGTGACCTTTTTGGTACTGGAGGATTTGGAGTATCTGGCATTGGTGGAGATGGAGACGGTGGGGCCGGAAACTCCGGGCCAGGAGTCTGCGACGGTCCAAGCGGTGGTGGATCACTTGGAACCGTCGTAACTTCCGGCGGAGTTTCTGATGGGGTTACCTCTGGTATATAAGGAAGCTCCGGTATTTCTAAAGGTGCCCAGTCTGGTCCTTTACTTGGCCTTGAGGGTAACTCTTCCTCCGAACCGGGAAATTGAATTTCAGGTTCACCGGTTTGGCTAACGAAATTGAGCCCGGTAATAGAGTTTGTCAATGACAATAACCCTCTAACCGGTTTATAAGTACACGAAACCGATTTCGCTGTCACTATTAACCGTGTTGAGTCTGTTGACCATGGCTTAGACTTGAGAAACAAAGCGCCTCTTACAAGATTTGCAGAGACCAAAGACATAACATAACTCTGCAACATTTTTCATTTTCTCCATATTCCTTAATTCCTACATAGATACAATTTAAGTTTGAAGTACATTGACACGTGGCACAAAACCAAATACGTGTTATTGCAACTTGACACGTAATCAAAACACGTGTCAACTACTAATATCACAAATATCACAAGAATTTATTCTCTTGTAAATTATGACTAAAACGTAGGAGTGTCAAAATAGGTCAAAATCCATGGATCTTAACCTATTTTTTGGTAGGTTTGAATTAACATTTTATAGCTATATAATAAATGTGTAGTAATGAGTTGAGTCTAATGGGTTCGTAGATTTAGTGGGTAAACTCAGGTTTTGGATTACCATAGGTTTATCAATAAAACATGAAATTTAATAAATATATATCAAATATATAAAATATCTAAGTTTTAAAACAAAATATTAGGGGTTTGTAGGTGTTTCATGTCTTTATAAGAACATTATTTATTTTCTTAATTCTCTATAATCATCATTACGATAGTTTTAAAATTATTTTTTAATATTGGTTTTCGTGTTCTTAAAAAATATCAGCATTGATTTATTTTTAAATATTTTCAAGGTTTTAATTTTTATATTAGATGTTAGTTATTTAGTTATCTAGTTGATGAAAAATATAAACTTATCATCATTTGTAAAGAACAAAGTGAAAGATAAAATCAAAGAATCAAATATATCAAAAGAATATTATAAGTGTTATTTAACTTAAGATATTTTAATGATTTTATGGTATTATGGTTTTAAGTTTTATGAATTTATGGATTTATGGTTTTAGGATTTTATTATGTTTTTATTTGTTTTAATAATTATATATTTTTATTTAATTTATTATGTATAAATTTTGATGTTCTTATAATTATATGATATATTTTATTTTTAATAATATTAATATATATATAGATAACTCATATAACACATTTGTCTAGTGGGTTTTGATGATTATGAGTTTGAGTATATAAAATTATGTCCATAAAATAAATAGATCGGATCGGTTAACCCATATAAATTTTGAACCCATGTAGGTTTGGTTCGAGTTATCCATTTTGACATCCCTACTAATAGAACACTCACATGATAATCATATATATTAAGATTACTAAAAAAATACGAAATCACATAAATATATTACAATAAACCATAACAAATTAGTTCTGCAAAAGAATTAAAATAAATTAAAAAAAACACTACGACGATGTAACGGGAGTGATCCTAGGGACTTGAACTGGAAACTCATGAATCTCATCGCTCCATGGATTCATCTTCTCCACCGGATCAATCGTTCTCAAAGCTTTCCAAACCGCACTATTACACTTAAACCCGGATCCAAAAGCAATTTGCCAAGTCCTATCTCCTCTCTTAATCCTTCCTTTAGCTTCACTATATGCAAGCTCATACCAAAGCGAGCTACTCGAAGTGTTCCCAAACCGGTTTAACGTCATCCTCGATGGCTCCATATGCCACTCAGATAAATCTAAGTTCTTCTCTATCTCGTCAAGCACGGCTCTACCTCCAGCATGGATACAGAAATGCTCAAAAGCTAGCTTGAAGTCAGGAATATAAGGCTTTATTTTCTTGACTTTGAAGACTTTGCGGGCCACTAAGGTTGCAAAAAAGAGAAGTTGTTCGGACATTGGTAGGACTAGTGGTCCAAGGGTTGTGATATTTGTTTTGAGAGCTTCTCCAGCTATTGCCATTAGGTTTTTAGAGAGTGAGACTCCGATTTTTCCGGTTTCTTCTGAGTTGTTGTCTTCTCGTTGGTAAACACAGCCAAATGCATTGTCATCAGCTCCTTTGTGGGTACGTACGGTGTGGATAAGCTGATATTTTGAACGGCTGCGATCAGAGGAGCGGTTTGAAAGAAGTACGGCGGCTCCACCCATACGGAAGATGCAGTTAGAAAGAAGCATTGATCGGTCGTTGCCTAAGTACCAGTTTAGGGTTATGTTCTCTGTGCTCACAACTAGTGCGTATGAGTTTGGTTGCACCTGCATTATTGTATTTGTCAACATATGGTCAGATTAATGTATGCAAGTAATAACAAGAACAAGATTTTCGAATCTATGAGAATTCTGACAATGTTTTTTTTTTTTGGTTGAGCTATGATATTTCTACATAGAAAATATTAATATTAAAATATTTTTGTAGCGGGAATTCCTATAGTGACTAGACAACCTAACATGATTGAAAATATAGATCAATATATGCAAAGCAAACGTAAGTGTGTGTACATGTCACATGTGTAGGTAATTATATGCAAATAGCCTAACAATATTATTGTAGCTTATTTTGAGAATTATGATTAACTTTTGAGAACTTTAGAGATTTAAGTAACATGCACGCATGTGCTATACACGTTGGTTCTTTAGTGTGTGTATAAGAAGAGTTAAAGGTTATTGATGTTTGTCTATGGTCTATGTAAATCGTAGATCCACTATTAAAATTTAAAATTTTATATATTATAGTATAAATAATAAATAAAATAAAACATTTGTCATTAACACAACATTATGTTTTTTCTACTGTCACAACTACCACCAACCCAAAGACCCAAAAGCCTCTCACTGTCAGAATTATGTTAGACACGTGAATTTTTTACACGTGGACTTTTTGACCTTTATGCTTCCACACAACTCATATACTAATAAAAATGTTGCATCAATTTCAATTAAGTCAGTCACCAAATACCGAACCACTATACCAAGTGATTCAATTTTAAATAAAATCAGTCATACACATAAATTTTTATAGCACGTAATAAATGATATGGAAACGAAGTCAATCCAAAATAAAATCTAGCTGAAACTATTCAATGCCTACTAAAGCCGGAAATAACTAAAATAATCTGATTTTTCTATTAACGTATTAACTTTATGAATTTATGAGCTGTCTTTAGCCTTTTCAAACTTTAAACGGAGAATAAGAAAAAGTCATTCCACGAATCACGACAACTCATAACAGTCAAATAAAACAATACCGGGTTAAACCAAACCGGATAATTAAACAGAATGGAAGTATCAAAGAAATGAATAATAATATTTACCTGAAGCATTTGTTTAGCGAGATCAATGGAGATAAGTCCAGCACTACAACCCATTCCACCGAGATTATAGCTCAAAATGTTTCCTCTAAGCTTATACTTATTCACAATCATAGCCGAAAGTGACGGCGTTGGATTAAACAAACTACAATTCACCACAAGGATTCCAATATCTTTAGGTTTCACACCGGTTTTTTCAAGAACAGCGTCGATGGCTCCGAACATAACAGCCTCAGCCTCTTTTCTTGCTTCCTCCATACAAGGATTCGGAGGAACACGAAGAAGAGCTTCAGGGAAGTAAGTTTTCTGACCAAGACCGGATCGTTCGAGGATCTTTTGTTGGAAAGCAAGGTTGTCTTCAGTGAAGATACCTACACGTTGAGACCTGTCCATGAATGTTTCACGAGTACAGATCAATGAAGGGTCTGGTTTGTAGCATGCAAAGTCGAGGAGGAAGACACGGCGAGGACGAGTGGTAAAGTAAGCGGTGGAGAGACAGATTAAAAGTGCGGTGGCGAGTGTGGCGGAGAGGAAATGGAAACGGAGTGTGTTGTAAAGGAGAGAGAGGTCGTTGAAGGTGAAGGAAGATAAATTAGCGATTGTGGCGGCGACAAGAGGGAGGAGGAGGATGTAGAGAGCGTTGGAGATTAGGTAATGGTAACCTAGTTTCACATATTTTAGACGAACGGATAAGAGAAAGTTTGGGAGGTTGTTTGGGTTGGGGTTTGGTTCGGAGTTTGTGACATGAACCGGGACTGGACGTTGAGGTTGAGGTTGGTTTTGGTTATCGGCCATGGTGAGATTGAAGAGAGTTTGAGGCTTTTGTTTGTTGTGTTGTTGTGTTTTGTGAGGATGAATGAGATGAGAAAGGGGAGATTTGTAGAGAAGAGAAGTGTGAGGTGTAAGATTTGTTTGGTGTTTGTGTGAGAGAGATGAGAAATGAAATGGCCTAAAAAGTTGGATGAATTTGAGAATTTAACGGGAAGTTTTTGAGAGAGAGAAAGAAAGAGAGACTTGGTTAATAATAAATGTAGTTAGGGAAAATGTGAAATATTTAAGGAAAAGATATAATGCTTTTTTAGAAAAATATGCAAAAGGAAAAATTCTAGCAAATTAACAAAGGTATTCATATTTTGCTAAAAATATACTATATTTTAGGATAGCTAGCTACTACAAAAAAAAACTTCATGAATCTTAGCTGTACTAGATTTATTGGCTTTTTAGTGTTTGTCCTATTTAAATTGTAACATTTACAAATAAAAATGGAAATAAAAAAATGGATAAAAATAGAAAATCCATTTTTCGTTTTGAAAAAAATGGATTTACAAATAAGTGATGTAGAGAGGGAAGATGCAACTACCCCAGCGAAAGCTTTTAATGGTTTAGAGTTTAGACAGTTGCGATGACACCTAAGAGACGGCGATGACTTTGATCCTATTAATTATTGGTGACTCTGGCCGCGTATTGTATTTTACTATTTTACTCTTTCTTTGATCTATTATTTTCGAGACTACTCTTGCTTATGAACATGTTGAAGAATACACTGAATGTGAGGGCCCACCTTTTTCTACCTGTGATGTTCTGATTTGAATAGTCCGCGTTAACTTATATTTGTTGTGTATAAGAAATCATTAATCATAGGTTGATGGATGTAGTAAAACATAAATAGAAGTTTGTTCAACCATAAGTATGATGAAATGTGTGGGTCACTGCCACCAAACTATAGTATTTTTTTGGGTTAGTAAAACATATCTTGTGTTTCCATAGTTCCATTGTGTTAATTGTTAAATATGTCGATCAATGAGTTCTGTTGTGTTTTAGAAGATTTTTAAACTGTATTAAGGGAGAATTGGAATACAGAGGCGAGATTCCGTTTCTTTTCTCTATCTTTGATTTATGTATTTAGTGTAGCCATTTCTGTGGCAGTTTCCTTTTATATAATGGTTCTTTGTAATCTGGAGTGTTCTACTCTATTGTTTTAATCTAACGAAACTACCAGTTTGACCCAAAAAAACAAAATATATACATCTCGTTCTATCATGAATCCATGAAAACCATATGCAATATTCATTTATATGTAATATGCAATATATATATATATATATGTATAAGGTATTAACAAGTTTTAAAACTTATTTAGATAGCTTCCTATTTTTGTTTTTAAATATAGATTTCTATTATTATTTTTTTAACAAAATTGTAGCCACACCAAATCTAAGAGTTAGTTGTGATTTATTGTCTAAAATGTTCAACTCAACAATACATTCACTTAAGTTCAATAATGTTTGGACAAATTTTAACCCCTTTGGATCGAGACAGGTCTACGGATCCAGAAGAGAAATACTCTTTATTAATTAACCATCTTTGAACTACAATAAGTTGAATAAGAGAATTGTAGATTTTTTTTTTCTTCTAAGAGAATTGTAGAATTTATGTGACGATTTTCAGAGATTTTAGATTATTCGGTGTTTGATCTATTTTTAGAGGTTTTCCTTTGTCATCTAAGAGTTTATTTTTTTCCCAACAAATACTAGTTTTTGTATATTTCTAGTTTGTTTAAAACTTTAAAACAATGAATATTATTCTATCCACAAAAAATTGCAATTGTCTATTCTTTACCATACTTGTCAATTTGAAATCCGTATACTACTAGGATTCCAATACAAACTCCATAAAATAATAAGTAAAATGTATCAATTGGATTTGGTTGGGTAGTCGGATGTATCAGACTCGGATAAGTCAAAGGATACAATGGAGAGAACAAAATAAATGGGCCAAATAAAGAAAGCTGGAGAAAGTTGGATTGACAGCTTAAAATGTGGTATGGAGAGAGCACATGACAGACACACTCGAATTTATTTCCCTTTGACCTTGCGATTATGTCATTGCCGACCTCTTTTTTTTTTTTGTTACCTCATCACAGTTGACCAAATTTACATTTTCTCAGTGTTTCAAGGCTTCATCATTTCATAGATTTCGGTACGGATAAATGAGTCGTACATACTTCATGATTCAGATTTGATCCGAGCCTTCATGAGGGCTTAATGTCCTCAAGAAAAATGTTCTTTATCCTTTACATCTTGCAATCCTTAACAATTCAACTTTTTCGTCAGAGAGCTCAAACATTCATTCACCAGAAAGTTTTCTTCATCAAATTCTTAATTTCACCACTAATATGATTGAATCTTATAGACCAGTACTACTGACTTTGTCTAAATTATCCATATAAGGCAGATGGTCCACGTTGAAGCAGCCATGTAACGCTCGAGGGAAAAATCTCCTTCATAGGAGAAACTAGACCTAGGATGAAATTTGGTCTCATTAGTAGTTGAATGAAAAATTATTTCTTAGGGTTGTACAAATAGTCTTCATAGGAGCAGTCCTAGCTATATTCCAAATAAGAGTCCCCAATTTAGTTATATTATGGTAGTCTTCGTAGAAGCATTCGACATTCAAGATTATTTGGAGTATTCAGAAAGCCTTGAAGACGTTTGTCCTTAAGCATAAATCTTAAGGCTAGATAACAAGACTACATGTACGCAAAGTAAAATGAAATAAATCCCAGTTTATTCTAATGTTTTTTTTTTGGGATTTATCTTTTGGGTGTATATGAACTCCCAAGCTTTATTTCTGGAAAGATTTCGATCTTTGTTGGTTTTGTATAACTTAATCCTAAATATCGATGATAATTTTTGTTTTTTGAGGTAAAATGATATATATACTCTTTCTGTTTCAGAAATTTTGATTATTTTAGAAATTACTGATTGATTTTTAAAAAAAAATTCACATAGATTAAGAAACAATAAATACTTAATAATAAATCCATTATTCTTTTTATATTGAACAATTTCCAATATATATAAACCAATAATAATTCACCAATTAAAATATTTTAATTAATATTTTTAAAAATTTAAAAATTTATTAACATTAACTATTAAAAATTTATTTTAAAATGTAGAAGACCAATATTTGTCAGAGCAGAAAAAATATCTAAAAAATTAACTTTTTTGAGACGAAAATAATATATTTTAACATATAATATGTCAAATCAAAATATGAAGATAGAAAATAGAGGTATATCATTACATAATGTACGTAAACGATAGAGGATATAACCTTTGCATATATTGGTATAATGTGCACATTCACACACACATTGATAAACATTTACGCACGTCGATGAACTTCATAGTTCACACTAAGCCAAATTTGCGCCAAAATCAATCTAATAGGTGATAACAGTTTTTTTAAAGTGTTTATAACACATGTGATTTTCAAAAAAACCAATAAAACATAGAAAAAGATGAGATATATCACCTTATAAATATTTAAAAATGTGATTGTGTCAAAGATTTGTTGTTAAACGCTATATATGGATTTTTTTTTAAACGTTTATATATATTAATACGAATAAAAAAAATTTGTTGGGGATTTGTGTACGGCTTCACGCCTCATGGGATTTTATGAATTTATTTTATATTTTATGCTTAGTAAGCTAAATTTATGGATTAACTAGTAAAACTAAAGATTAGTGGATAACTAGTACATAATCGCAATACCGCATGCTTTAAAAATTATTTTTTCATTTATCAAAACTATGGCCGTCTTTTAAATTGTTACTACAATTTGCATAACTAAAATGTTGGTGGCAACCCACCAATGTAAACCCAAATCTTTAGTTTTCACTTGCTGTAATTAATTGTAGATGAGATTTGTTCCCAAGTAGTTGAGAAAAATGATATTCTAGCTAGTCAATGGGAAACCAAAAATAAATTGGTTTATTATATTGTAGCTTAAAACATGAATGACGTGAACCATCAATTGAAGAATGAGCAGCATTTAATTTAGCTTACCTTCCAACTACTCCCACCTCTATTATTTAAATTACAGTTGGGAATCATTTGCTAATGATTTTTATCTAATTGTCCTCTAAATAAAAGTGATCTGGAGAGTTTACTTGTATTTAGCAAAGACGTTTGTGATAGTTGAACTCATAACTCAAATGTTCTAAAACTAGAATGTTTTTGATTTTCTTTTATTTAATCCAAGAAGCGTGTAGACTAAAGATAGAAGGCGAGTATATGTTCACATTAGTTATTTTTGTTGTCTATTATATCAGCACAAAATTCTTTTGGTTTAATTCTATTACAAATGATGATTAATTCTTGTGATTATGATCATGGTTTTACGAACAAATGCATGATGTGCAGTTCTCTTTGTGATATTCAGATAACGATTCTATTTGCATCATACCCACGTTACACAGCTCTACTCTTAATTACATACGAAAACACGACACACACACAGAGTTATATATGCAATATTATCGAATTGTTCTAACAAAAAAAAATACTAAAGAATTTCCAATCAATTGATTATTGAGACAAGTGGCTTCCACAATATCCAACTACTTAGTTTATGTATTTGATTAATATTTGAAATTACATTTTAATAGTAAAAATTACTAGAAGGATAAATCTATAAAAACCTGTATTTATGATTAAATTTTGATAAATTAGTTATATCATAGCTGGTAGATTTCTGTGAAGGTCCGATTAGGCGATGAATATATTTAACATTCATTGGAATTTTAATAATTAAGCAATTGTCACGTAAATTTGGACCGAGACCCTTATATTTGGGCCCAATGTATAAAGGTGGCTTTAAATTTGGACCGAGACTCTTAAATTTGGGCCCAATGTATAAAGGTGGCTTTAAATTTGGACAGTCTCAATATTATATGGATTTAAATCAAATCTATGCGAAGTAAAGATTTTATTTGCACGCGTGGAAGCGTTCAACCAACAAACAAACAAAGACAGTCAAATGAGTATATTCCACGTGGCAATTCTTAACTTGTTAGTCACTTTGTTAATATAACAGTCAGTAACTATAAATCTCCTTCGCTTCCAAAACACAAAAAAAGAAGCGGGGATTTTTTTCCTATGGCTCCAAAACTCTGAAACAGAGAAGAAGAAGAAGATAAACCAAAATGGCAACGATCAATTCAACGGTCACGATTCTTTCTCCTAAATCAATCCCAAAGATCATCAATTCGAGAAATGGAGTTCGAGTTTCTGATCAGTCCGTTGTAAAATCTAACCGGAGAATGAAATTAGCGAAGCTAGTTTCAGGGGCGGGATTATCACAGATTGAACCTGACATCAATGAAGATCCAATTGGTCAATTTGAGACTAACAGTATTGAAATGGTAAAAGTTGATTCATTTGAATTTCGAACATTAGAGAGATTGGGGAGTTTCTGATTCGTTTAACTGATTATACTGTTATAGGAAGATTTTAAATATGGATACTATGATGGAGCTCATACTTATTATGAAGGAGAAGTTGAAAAAGGTAAAATTTAGTTTTCAATTTCGTTCTTGTTTGTTTTTATAAACCGCGAAAGTTCGAGACCTTTGGTGCATAATCTTCCTCGGTACTTAAAGAATGAGTCTTCTTCCCAAATGAGAATTGAACACAGGGCACAACGGAACTAATCCCTTTGTACAACCACTAGACCAACACCCTTTTGGTAAAGTTTTAGTTTTGGTTAAAAGCTATATGATTTTTTTGTTTTGTTTTGTTAGGAACATTTTGGGGAGCTATTGCTGATGATGTTGCAGCTGTGGATCCTCCATCTGGATTTCAAGGTTATACATTAAACGTTCTTTTAGGGATTTTTGTGGATATCAGATTGATATGAAGTACTATGAAGCTCGTTGTTGTTTTTGTTTTGTATCTTCAGGTTTAATTTCTTGGATGTTTCTTCCTGCTATAGCCACAGGGATGTATTTTGATGCTCCGGTAACTTCATTTTTTTGCTTTATTTCAATGTTTATCATTACTGCATTGTTGATTATTAAAGCATAAATACCAAAAAAAAGTTTGAAGAAGTTTTAGCTGTTCATAGGTTTACTATAATTAGACTAGGACTAAACAAATAAATGATAGAGAACGGTTAAGTGACAGGTGGATTTATAAGCCTTTGGTAACTTTTGATTTTTTTCTCATTTGTTTGAGAATTGAAAGTCTCTCATTAATCAAGTCTTTCTTATTTGCTTAGGAAAAGTAGTTTTACTGTTTCGGTTTTTGTCATAAACGCAGTAAAATCAGGTTTTGAAATAGAGGTAGTTTGATTAAGCCAAGAATGATATGAAGAATCACAAGTTTTTGTGTGTGATGTGTGTTGCAGGGTGAGTAGTTTTTCCTAGGTGGATCATGGTTCACTGTGGTGTTTTTATATAATAGTTTTTGTTAGAAAGTAGTTAGTGAGATTGTGGATTTTTGAGTATCTGCTTGGCCATTTGGTTAAGAGTTTTGAGAGTCTCTTATTAATCAAGTCTCTCTCGTTTACTAAGAAAAAAAAAATAGTTTAACCAATTACTCAAATACGTCTAATTTGTTCTCTTTCCCTTATTTATTCTGTTCCTATCAAGAGCAATTAGTGAAAGCTAGATTTTATAAGCCTATCACAAACAGATTGTTGACTGTATATTTTCTAATGTTTGGTTAGCCATTTGGTTGAGAGCTGTGTCTCTCTTTTTTGCCTAAGAAAAGTAGTATAAAGCGCACTAGAGATGGGATAATTAAGCTTAGTATGAGAAGAAGAATCACAAATGTTTGTTTGTGTATGTGTGTTGCAGGGTGAGTACTTGTTCATAGGTGCAGCATTGTTCACAGTAGTGTTCTGTATAATAGAAATGGATAAACCAGACAAGCCACACAACTTCGAGCCTCAGATATACAAATTAGAGAGAGGAGCTCGTGATAAGCTCATTCATGACTATAACAACATGGCCATCTGGGACTTTAATGACAAGTATGGTGATATATGGGACTTCACAATTGAGAAAGATGATATAGCCACAAGATAAGAGATATGGATTCTGAATTATAATCATGACTTTTGATTAACACTTTTTTATTTTTACTATTGTGTATAATAATAATATATATTGTTCTTTCTCTCTAATTTTGTTTTTGTGCTTTATTAGTTGTCTAGAATGTCATATTTTAGAGCTAGGTTTCTGTTTCTTTGTTTTTAAACACTTTTCTTAAGTATATGTTTGCATAATTTACCCATCATTAGCTAATAGGTGATTAACCAAAGCTTTTTTAGTTGTCTAGATACGCGTCAATGCCCAAACTTCACTTCCCTAAATACAAATAATACATTTGAATTTTGCATGTAGTTAAAAAGTTTGACGATGTTAACTACTTCATCAACGAAGTTAACCGTTATGTTAATGTAGTTAACTATTCCATCATCTGAAGTGTTGATGTAAACCGAAATACCACTTTGAGGGTTTAAATTAGCAAAAAATTCACCTTTAAAGTTTAAAGTGTAAGTGTGACATATTAAAAGTTTTTTTATAGAGGATTTTCTTGTTGAAAATCATGACATATTTCCTTTTCCCTAAACTCCTTACATATTATTCTCAATAGTGTTGGAAACTGGAAAGTAACTGTATATATTTATTTTGGCCACAAAATCAAAGTTAGAAATATAATATTTCATACAACAACAACCCAAAATAATATCAGCCATAAGATTTTAAGAAGTAAAAGATTATGCGCGCCCACATGGGAGTCCCGAGTCTACTTCAATAATTACATTGTGACATGTCAAAAACAAATATCGCTTCTTACAAAAAGGATGAGAATGAGACTATCAAAATGACCTATAAAATATTTAAATATATATTATAAGAAATTATTATTTTTCTTAACTACAAATTTTATTTTCTATTCAAATAGTAGTCTTCCTAGTTTAATTCTGTAGAATTGCTTAATAGTCTACCTTTTACCAGCATATGATATACACATTGTTAAAATCAAATGACAATATATAATAACTGAAATTATAAAATGGATAACCTTTCAATCTCCAAAAGTATAGCAAAAGTTTTAGAACTATTAGGTCCAACCCCAGTTTTATGAAAGTTTAGTAGAAAGTTTTCTAAACTTTATGTAAGTCTTTACTAAATTTGGTATATTTGTAATTTTTAAAAAATTATCACCCACAGAATAATAATATATCAGGATCAATTCGTAGATCTATAATTTTGTGTAAGACCAGATAGTGCTCAGATTTCAATGTTAAAATATGCAACATCCATATTATTTTGGTCATCATCATCTTTATATCTTTATGGTTATGTAGATAAATTAATATCTTTTTCAACATCCATATTAAGCGATTTATAAATTACAAAAATAACCATTTGCTTCTGTGGCGATTTCTAATTCTTTCGTCTATTATTATAAGGGACACTTATTGTAATACACTGTTCTTTGGGATTTTCTATAACTCTTGGATAGGAAATTTCCTTGTGAACGGACGACTTGACTAAATAAATCGACCAACTTCTATTCTTTTATTTTAGGTACATATATTTTCTATATAACATTAAATTTCCCATCACTTTCGAGTTTCATATTCTGGACGAGTTTTAAACAATTAAAGAAAATATTCGTTTTTGGGGTGAAAATGTTAAGATAATGGGTATATTATATGCTGGTAAAACATAGACTATTAAGAAATTATACAGAATTAAACTAGTTAGACAAATATTTGAAAGAAAATTATTCGTTTAGTAATTAGTATATATATATATATATATATATATACGTTCGAGTTTCATATTACGGATGAGATTTTATGATTTTAACGATGGTAACAAAAATTTTACTTGTACATGTACGTTATATGTATATGAAAACGAGAAAAGTGAGTGGAAGAAGAAAACAAAAAAGTAAGTAAAAGAGAGTCATGAAGCTAAATTTGAAAGCGTGCACAGAATTGGTGAATGGTGATGATACCAAAAATTGAGGTTTCCATTGAGATTTACATTGAGTGTGTCCATGTGCTTCTCTCCACTTCTTCCTCTTCGATCCCATCTTATACCTAACAATTAAAAATATCAACAATATTCAAGGTCAATAAGAAATATGAAAATATGGTAGTTAATATAACATATTGGTTTTGAGTTTTATGCAGCACGTTTTTTGAGGAGACGTATAAGATTGCATTACTATAGTTGTGAATACGATACTGGTTTACCAAAAACTAGTACGAGTGTCTATGTCAATATTAAATTAACAGTCAATCTTTAATAATTAAAATGGTGACCAAAATGTACCGATTAAAAAAACGATGATTACAGATGAGATGACATATGTACACGATCACTAAAAGCACTAATTTTTATCTCCATGTGTACATTGGTTAAAGTAGAGCAAGTGAAAGTAACAAAGTAGATAAATTAGCAAATAAAAAGTATGAGAGATAAAATAATAAATAGAGTAATTTGTTACCCCACAAAAACTGATAGTAAAAAAACAAACTGTTTCATAGTGGTATAAACACTAATCACATGGAAATATAATTTAAAAAAGGATGAAAATAAAATTAAAAGATTAATTTTTTTTTGTCAATCCAATTGGTTAAATATTAGCAGAACTGAGAGTAATTCGTATTTTCTTATTTTAGCTGAAAATAATCAGTTAATAAGTATTTCCAATCACACTCAAAATGGATAAAAAGGTTTTGAAGATAAACTTTTTCCCTCAAAACCTTTGTTTTCATTATATTCTAGTAAATTATTTTGCCACTTTTTCATTATATATTGTTAAAGATAAAAATTGCTCTACATAACATTTTGATATTCATTAAAAAAAAGTTTACTATTCTTGTGTTAGTGAAACTGACTTCCTCAGAGGACTTGAACACAAATGATATAAAAGATATTGTGTCCTAATGTTAATAGTGAATCTTTACAATCACAATCATGATAATGGTAATAAGCGTTTTTAACCAAATTTTGACCAACATTGTCAATCTCTTTTAAAACGTGCGTTCTTTTTGTAAAATTTTCATATTTTCTATTAAGATTGGGTTTTCTAAAAATTAGTATTTTTTTGACTTGTATACGAACAATAAGATATTTTTATGAAGTTTTTTAGATTGCATAACTTCAATGTTCATTATCGTAAAACAACATTTGGTTAAAGACGATGTTCTCATAACTTGACAAAGCGAGAGATCAGATGTCCTCGATTTACTGATAGATCAAAAAGACTAGTATTTACTGTATCAAAACTAGGCAACCAACGAACGGTCGTCCAAGAGATCTTATCTCAAAAATTTTGAAGTAGAACAAGACATTATTCTAAACACATGAGTTTTATCGTGCAACATCTAAGTTTTCCCGCTAATGTTTCAGAGATTTAAAGTGACCAATTTACAATTCAAAACTAACTAACAGTGAGTAAATTTTAGTCCATACTTTTCTTACATACCAATGTTGAATTCTTACATAATATTAAAGTTGTTTCTTCAAGAAAATCCTTAAGATAATGATTTTTTATCGATATATTTTTAGTCGAATCATATCATTAATCCGTAACCAATGTTGAATTGACTCCTCAGTTACGAAAAATGTAGGGATCATGAATGTCATATCAATGTTCAATTTACATTGGAAGAGATCTGTTCTCCAGGTAAGATAATTATTTTAAGACCAAAACCTCGTAGTTATATAAAAAAATCTAACCACTAATATGTTTTTTTGAGGCCATTATACTTAAGTCAATGTGTGATAATGAAGTTTTAATACCAACTTTTTTGATAATTTATTAAGTTTCATGAGCTTCTAATTTATCAAATTAGCTCATAGTATGGTTTATGTGTTATTTATAATCTACCGTATAAACTTTATAAATTAATACTCGATAAATTAATAATCTTTCGAAATTAATAAATTATCACGGTCTCGAATTGATGCAGTGTAATAATTGATATATTTTGATAAGATAATAAGATAATTTTTTTTTTTGAAATTTCTATGTAAATATATAGTTTCATTAATACCATAAATTAATAACCATATTAATGAATTGTATATATACAAAGTATTTTATAAATTTTAGTGAAATATGTAACTGATATTGTTTATTTATTAATAAATTTATATTTTTTGGCGTTTATTTATATTTTCTTAAAATATCAAAATGGATGATATTGTTTTTTCAAATTGCATTAAAAAACTATTTAAAAATTAATATTTATTGATTATTTTCTAATGCGTAAATGTATTAAAACAAAACGATGTACTTTCTTCATTTTTTCTAATTTTTATATAACATTTTTGAAATTTGGAAATATATTCTATAAATTAATAAATTATGAATTTATGAATAAATTAACAACTCTATAAATTAATACATTATGAATTTAGGAAGATAAAAGTTTTACGAAAAGCCCATTTTCCCTCGAAAAATTGTGCAATTTCTAAAAATCAGGTACATACAGTATAAAGTCCACGTGTATATATATTATATATACATTACAGGCGGAGAAAGAAACGACAGAGAGCAATTTGAGATCAAAGGCAAAGAGAAGAAGATAAAAAAAAAATGGTGGCTCTTCAGTTATTTAGTTGGAAGCCATTGATTTTACCTTCTCAAGCTTTAAAACCAGATCGATTCAAGTCTTTTAACAGGTTCCTAATTCCTTCTTGTAATTCAAATCTTTAAAACAGTTGCTTCCACAGTGGTGATTTATCTATGAGAATGATATGGTTATGCAATTTGTGATTGTCCAAGATTTAAGGTGTTTTTTTTTGGGGTCTCCGGTGAAGCTGATTTATCTTTGTTTATTGTAAATGTAGCGAGTTTAATGGGTTTTGATTAGAAATGACAAAGGTTCTTAATTTTGAGTTTTGATGGAAGTTCTCAATCTGGGTTTAAGGTCAAGGGTTTTGGTTCTAATGGAAATTTAGGGGTCTAGAAATGAAAAAAGGTTCTTAATTTCGTAAAATGATAATTTTATTTTGCAGGGGCTTGAGTTTACACTCTCTGCCTTTAAGTGGGATTGACTCTTTTAGATGCCGAGGTGAGAAATATTCCTATTACTCTTTGTAAATTGGATTTGGCGTTATATAAAACACATGAGGGCATTTTCCCAAATAATTTCCTTAAAGTCTCATTATAAATGTTCTTCTCTCTATTAGATTTGTTCTTCATTGGCTAATTTTTGTTTTACAGGGATCTTCAAAGTCAAATCTCAAAGGAATGGAGACAAAAAGCCGTCTAGTGTCAACCTGGATTTATTGAATGGTTTTGATTCCACATTATATAAGGTGAGGCTAAACCTTGTCCAGTTTCATGTCTTTATCCCTTTTTTTGGTCCTGTACGTTGCAAAATCTAGTATAGACTGAATCTGTTCTTGGATTTGAAGGATGAATGTTAGATCATTGTGATTACTAGTGTCACTGATGTCTTCAATGTTATCAAGATGAGATTTCTATATGCTTATGATCTATCTTCTTTTTCGCAGAGTCTTCCATATAAGCTTTTGAGAGGATGCATCCCACTTTTTGCTGTGTTCAGGACAGCGCAAAAGATTTTTCAAGAGCTTCCCCACCTTATTCAGAACTCAGATGGGGCTGGCTTGGCCTTTGCTTGTGCATCGAATTCTCTAAATAAACCTACTCCTCTCAACTTGGACGTGGCCCTCCCTTCTTTCCATGATATCAAATGGGGACTTGCTAGATTTCTTTACCTGTTCAATATTCAGCTTGAGAAGAACATTGGCACGTATGTCCTCAACCCAAATATTCCTTATCAGTGTGCTAGCTGTTTTTCTTCTATTTCTGTGAGATACTTACATGCACAAATGTTGCAAACTACATAAGCAACTGACAGTCTTGGATGGTTGACATGGAAAGTGCCTTTTACTCACTAAATTTGAAGTAATAAAACATGAAAATACTGTAGATTCTTGAGCTTGACAAAAAAAGGTGTAGATTCTTTATTAAAACCTTTCATCTTCCAATAGTAAGAAGGTATATTTGGGGGTGGGGATCTCATAAGTAAGAGTTTGCTTCTTCTTCTCATATGTAATATCAGATTCTTGCTGAGTATTTTTGTTAGTGCCACTGTGCTTGAGATAGCATTGTTCATACGTAGTTAAATTCTAGTTTTCTTTGTGATTATGACATCCGTTCTGATACTTTCGTGGCTATTCTAGGTTCCTTGTGGCGCTCCTGTTAGCATGCATATCGTTCGTTATAATTGGGGGATTCCTATTTTTCCAGTTCAGGTAACCTAGCTTTATTTAATTTATAAGCTTATCGATTTAATGCATTATCAAAAAATCATCTTAATGTGGTTATATGATCAGTTTTTATGAACCTCTATAAATGGAATATAAAATCAATTCTTGGTTTTAGTCTGATGAAGAAATTGTAGAAAAGAAAAAGACGTGGTACATGTATATCATGATTATTGGTAGACCCTTGTAAATGAATTTCTTACTTACTAGTACAGATTCATATGCACTGCTATTTACTTCTTGTTATGAAGGAAAGACGCTAAACCCTTGGAAGAATGCCTCTGGGAGGCCTGGGCATGCCTCATTTCCTCTTCTACTCACCTGAAGGTCATGATTTGCTTCTTCACTGATTTAAAGATATTATTGTAGATCAATTACAACTTACAGGCATAACAATATTTCCATGGAGTTCTTGCAACTAAAAGTATATACGTTTACTGGAAACTGCAGCAAAAGACACGCATTGAAAGAGTCATTGGATTTGTCCTAGCCATTTGGGGAATATTGTTTTACTCTCGGCTTTTAAGCACAATGACAGAACAATTTCGGGTAAGTTCTTGAGATAAACACTACTGGTGAGATATGAATGTTAATTGGTACAAGTTGCTAAATCGCTTTGTTTGTGAAGTATAATATGCAAAAACTGAGGGAAGGCGCACAAATGCAAGTCCTAGAAGCTGATCATATCATCATTTGTGGAATAAACAGTCATCTTCCTTTCATACTAAAGCAACTCAACAGTTATCATGAGCATGCTGTACGCTTAGGTACCGCCACATCTAGGTAATTTGGTCTCTCTATAAATATCCCACTTATGTAGACTTGGCTGATTACTTTTCTCTGTTACATTTTTTCAGGAGGCAGAGACTTCTGCTTATGTCTGATACTCCAAGGAAGCAGATGGACAAGCTAGCTGAGGCATTTGCCAGAGATTATAATCATATTGACATCCTTACAAAGAGGTAAAGTGGTTGACACACTTCTGTTCAGGTTCATGCCATATTTTGATTAATGATCTTGTTGGAGCACTTATATTTACAGTGCTGATTTCATGTTTCTACCAGTGCAGTTGTAGTCTTAACTTGACAAAATCATTTGAGAGAGCTGCTGCTTGTATGGCGCGTGCCATTATCATACTACCAACGAAAGGTGATAGGTGAGAAAATTTCAAGTGTACAAAAGTATATGTGAAGAAGAAATCGAGATTACAGTTAACTGGAATCTCAGTACTTTATAAAAGAGGAATCAATGAAGTTAAACATTTTTTCAGGTATGAAGTTGATACAGACGCATTTCTTTCCGTATTGGCTCTTCAACCTGTACAAAATATGGAATCTGTCCCAACCATTGTAGAGGTAAATTAGGGAACTGAAGATTGTGCAGTAATGTTTTGGGTTTATTTATGTTAACTGAATCTTTTCCTTTTTTCTCGTTCTTCTTTGCTTCTGGAAATGAATGCAGGTAGCAAGCCCTAATACATATGATCTTCTAAAGTCCATTTCGGGACTGAAAGTGGAGCCCGTCGAAAATGTTGCGTCCAAACTGTTTGTCCAATGCTCACGTCAAAAGGACCTGATTAAGATCTACAGGCACCTACTTAATTACTCAAGTACGGTGTGCTTTTCATCTTACATTACTATTATCTGTTAGAAAATTTCATTTCATGTTTTGGTATTAAGTTTGTATTAAAGACTGATGAATATCAAGTCTATTCATTGCAGAAAATGTATTTAATCTTTGCAGCTTCCCCAATTTAGTTGGGATGAAGTATAGACAGTTAAGACTGGGGTTCCAGGAGGTATGATTGACTAACTTGTTAGCACATTTTCTCATTATTAGACTCATTACCTTTTTGTCGTTGTATCTAATTTCATTATTACATTGTATTACTTTCAGGTTGTGGTCTGTGGCCTTTTACGAGATGGGAAAGTAAATTTCCATCCAAATGATAACGAAAAGCTAATGGAAACTGACAAGCTATTGTTTATTGCACCTCTTAGTTGGAAAAAGAAGCAACTTTTATATACAGACATGAAACTTGAGAACATTACAATAGATGAGACTGTTACTAGAAAGCAAGTGTTTGAGAAAAAAAGATCACGGTTAGCGAAGATTATAATGCGTCCTAGTAAGTCCTTATCAAAGGTCTGACTCACAACCGGCCCTAACCCATAATGTGTTGTACGTACTATAATATCGGGCTTTCAACTTTCTTGAGACCTCTGACTTTATTTCTATACAGGGATCAGATTCTGTCAAAGGACCCAAAGAGTCTATACTTTTACTAGGTTGGCGTGGAGATGTTGTGCATATGATCGAGGAGTTTGATAATTATCTTGGTCCGGGCAGTTCATTGGTATGCTCATAAAGCATTATCTATCTCCGGTTGGCTCTCACGGAATTAATAATATTTTTTGCACACAGGAAATTTTATCGGATGTACCATTAGAGGACAGAAGAAAAGTGGGAGATAGTATAGGTTCAGGCAAAATCAAGAATATCAAAGTTTCACATAAGGTAAATTTCATTTTTATTACATGAATAGCTTCAAAGTTGTTGTGTATTTATGTTTTTAGATCTTTTGTAGGTTGGGAATCCTTTGAATTATGAGACGTTAAAGGAAACGATAATGCATATGCAAAGTAAACATAGGAAACGCGAAGATATTCCCCTGACCATCCTTGTAATATCGGATCGAGACTGGCTTCTTGGAGGTAAGCATTCACAAACTAGTTCTTCTTGATTCCGTCTTTGGAACACTAACAAATAATTTGAGGTCGTTTAGATCCATCAAAAGCAGATAAACAATCTGCTTACTCTCTTCTCCTTGCTGAAAGCATCTGCACCAAGCTTGGAGTTAAGGTAATCTACTGACTTTTCGTTGCATCCTTCTAAATTGGATATGCTGAAATCCAACTTGCTGTTTTTGTTTCTTTAGGTGCAAAATCTAGCCTCTGAAATTGTTGACTCAAAACTTGGCAAGCAGGTATTGAAAAGCTGTTTTTTTTTTTTTATTATGTTAGCTTCTTTTAGAGTAAAGCTGCTGAAATAGTATACACAACCATACAGATAACAGGAATCAAGCCGTCCTTAACTTTCATAGCAGCAGAGGAAGTGATGAGCCTTGTGACAGCACAAGGTTACATTTCATCTTTTCGATTTTTTTGTTTCTTTATAATCGAAACCAAACAACAGTAATACTGTTTTCTTTATAATCAGTCGCTGAAAACAGCGAATTGAACGAGGTGTGGAAAGAAATTCTAGACGCAGATGGTGATGAGATATACGTAAAGGTTAAAACGAAAAACACTCTCCTCTCAAATCTCTTTTATCTTTTCTCTCTAATCTTTAGTGATTAACATTTACAAAAAACACAAGGTTGCTGTCTGAAAATCTTGAGTTTGGTTTGAGACACACAGGACATTGAACTGTATATGAAAAAGGGGGAGAACCCTTCATTCACCGAGCTTTCAGAGCGAGCTTGGCTAAGGAGAGAAGTTGCCATAGGCTACATAAAAAGCGGTAAAAAGGTACTGTAATTTGTTCTCTGCAACAGACATTAACCTCTTCCTCTTTACTAAAATCGATAACTTGGTTCTTTTTTGTTGTTGTTGTTGCAGATAATCAATCCGGTTCCAAAAACAGAGCCTCTGTCACTGGAAATGGAAGACTCATTAATAGTTATATCAGAGCTTGAAGGAGACCAACCCATCACACTTTGAATTTATATACATTCACATATATTCCACATGTTATAGTTTCTTACAGACCAAACCACATTGGCCAAGGAGACTGACTCAGAAATGGAAACAGCAGATTTTGTACAAAGAATCATTTTTATATATAAAAAAAATAATCAGTTTTTTTTTTTGGTTCTCTATTAATGAACTTGAACTAATTGACAGGTAGAAAGCGAAATTAAAGAGATAGTGCAATTGTTATTGCCAATTGAACATTCTAACTCCTAAGAACAACTTTAATCTTACACCAAAATCAAAGGATTGACAATACAAACCAATCAAATCCGTATCCTATTAAAAATTTGCATCTTCCAACAACCCAAAAAGAAACAAACAAAATCTTAGCCTTTAAATTCACAATGTATTGATGGAAGAAAGTTTGAACTTTAAAAAGAGAGAGGAGAGGAGAGGAGAGGGATACCATCATTCATCATCATCTGCGAAAGTTAGCAATATCTTTGGGTAGCTTTGGACACCTATTGACATCAAACCTTTTACAATTAGGAAGATTAGGATAATTCCAGCAGATTTCCAAAAGGGATTCCAAACCATCTAGATCAAGGTTTTCAAGGTTATGAAAGGGAAGCAGTTTAGTAATACTCATTCCTTTCTCCTTATTTATTATTTCTTCTATTTCTGATGAACAATCCACATATAACTTCCTTAGATTTTGAGCATATAACAGCCATGACAAATCCCTTTGCCCTTTCAAACTGCCTATATAAACTTTAGTGAGGTGGTAGAAGCCAGGAGAAGTTGTAGATGGAAGAATCTCCAGCTCCCTTCTTTCTTTGCTTTTCCATTCTATCTTTATCTCTGATACCTTGCAACCCACAATTGCAAGGCGTTGAAGACCACCCAGTGCTACCGTGTTTAATATTACAAGAGGTGCTGACATATATCGTAGATATAAACATCGAATACTTCTAGCCAATCGGTCAACTCTTTGTATCCTTTCCAAAATCATAGCATCCTTTATGTTTACCGTTAGAACCTTCAAGTGCTCCAAGCCTTGTAGTTCCTCCATTAATATCTCATCAACATACACATTGGAACCAAGTAATTTCAACACTTGCAGATATGGTAATGTTGTTGCTATCCCAACAAGACTCTCAATTGAATAAAGGTACTCTAGATTCAAGTAGATTAGTGTTCTCAACTTCGTCAGACAAACTGGCAACATATTCATCCTTGTCGATGATAAATTGAGGTATTGCAAGGAACATAAGTTAGAAATTTCTTCCGGCAACCCTATAAGACTGCAATTGTGAGAAAGATCCAAGACCACAAGTTTTGGCATAAACCGAAAGAATCCAACTGAGATATCCACCAACTTGTTATTATTCGAGAGTAACAGGGTTGAAAAGTTGGGGCAGTTGGGACTACCACGTATCTCCTCTATTTGAGTCCTCATTAAAGACATCCATCTCACATTCTCCCACTTGATGTCGTTCGGTATCAGACGTATATGTGCACCAGATTTCACATAAATTGTTTTTTTCTGGTTTCCGAAGCCAGACTCTATCCAAAGAGCCATTTCACGTATCACATCGTGCATCTTAACTTTGTTCTTGAGCTCACAATCAATCAACAAATGTTCACTAACTAACACACCAATTATATCATAACCTTGGTTGATCCCTCCATCTTCATATCTGTTGCCATCTATAAATCCTTTGCCTATCCAGTATTCTATCAACTTCTCCTTCTCTATTTCAAAATCTTCAGGAAACAAAGAACAATATAGGAAGCACAGTTTGACGTCACTTTCTTTTAAGCTATCATTATCAAGCCACAGCAGGAGTCTCTGAATCAAACAGAAGCTTCGACATTTCAACAGGTTGTGGTGAATGTTCAAAACGGCATAGTTTCACTTACAGAGGAAACAGTGGGCCTTAGCAAACGAAAACTTGAGCCCACCAAACAAACGGAAGAAGAAGTGCAGCAAGTGAAACCCGCCAAACAAAAAGAACAGACCCTGCAACGGTCAGAAATGGAAGACGACAAAGCTCTGAGAAGATCAAAGCAGGAGAGGTGTAGTACGGGATTCTTAGTGAAGACTGAGAATCGATTCAATGCTTTAACAGTTATAGCCGCGTGAAAACAGCTGTATAATCTTATCTTCAACATCTATAGCTTAAGGTTTTACATTGTCTATAAAAGACTATCTCTCTGTAATTGTAGTGAATATATGAGAGATGAATTAATAATAAAAAGATAATTCTTCTCCTTTTCTCTTCATGGTATCAGAGCCATGGCTTTAGAACCATATTCTCATCCCGCTTTAAACATTGTTAACTGTGTTACTATAAAACTCACAGAGAGAAATTATATTCTATGGAAGTCTCAGTTTGAAACCTTTCTCTCAGGACAAGGTCTGTCCGGTTTTGTCAATGGAACTACAATACAACCAGATCATTGTCTTCAAGTTCCAACCTTTGATGGAAGAGTTGAAGAAACTATAAATCCAGACTATCAACTCTGGTTTCGGACTGATCAAGTGGTGAAATCGTGGCTGCTCGGATCTTTCTCAGAGGATATTCTGAGTGTGGTGGTAGATTGTTCCACTTCTAAAGATGTATGGAATGCGTTGGCAAATCACTACAATAGAGTTTCTTCATCAAGGCTCTTTGAGCTTCAAAGAAAGTTACAAACTGTCGTTAAAAATGACAAAAGCATGACAGAGTACTTGAAAGAGATAAAAGATATTTGTGACTAGCTATCATCTATAGGAAGTCCAGTGCTCGAAAAAATGAAGATTTTTGCAGCACTCCATGGTCTTGGAAGAGATTATGAACCAATCAAAACAAGTATTGAAGGTTTAATGGACTCAACTCCACATCCGAGTTTTGAAGATATTGTTCCAAGACTTGCAAATTTCGACAACAGAATCCAAGGGTATGAAACTGGTGCTACTGTTTCTCCACATTTGGCTTTCAATGTCACAAGAACAGCAACTGGTTACACAAATCATGGAAGAAGAAATCAAGGCAACAGATTCAGTAGAGGAAGAAGCTCATTTTCAACTAGAGGACGTGGCTTTCACCAACAAATCTCACCGTCCTCTGGAGCTCAAGTTTCTTACAGTATTGAAAATAGGCCAACATGCCAGATTTGTGGAAAAGCAGGGTATCATGCGTTAAAGTGCTGGCATCGGTTTGATAACAGCTATCAAAGTGAGGATCTGCATTCTGCAATGACTGCAGTGCATATATCAGACATAACTGATCAAAATGGCAATGAGTGGTATCCAGATTCAGGTGCTACTGCACATATTACAAATTCCACTCAACGCCTTCATCAGTCTCAACCATACCATGGATCTGATACTGTTCTGGTTGGTGATGGGAACTTTCTCCCTATTACTCATATTAGCTCAGCAAATTTAGCTTCTTCCTCAGGTAATCTTCCTTTAAAAGAAGTTTTAGTCTGTCCTAACATTGCAAAATCTTTGCTTTCAGTGTCAAAACTTACTACAGATTATCCTTGTTCTTTTAAATTTGATACTAATGGGGTTCGTGTAAAGGACAAGGCCACAAAGAAGCTGCTGACACTGGGAAGAAACAATAATGGACTGTATGTTCTGGAGGATCAAAAGTTTCAAGCCTACTATTCTACCAGACAAGTTACTGCTAGTTCAGAGACTTGGCATAGAAGATTGGGGCATGCAAATGAAAAGATACTTCAGATACTGAGTCTCAACAAATTCATATCTATCAATAAGGCGCCTTCCATCTCTATATGTGAAGCATGTCATCTAGGCAAGAGTAGTAAACTACCTTTTTCTTCTTCAAGTTTCACTGCTTCAAGACCCTTAGAACGCATACACTGTGATCTTTGGGGACCAGCTCCAGTTGTTTCAGCTCAAGGGTTCCGTTTTTATGTAATCTTTGTTGATGGTTTTTCAAGGTTTACATGGCTGTACCCTTTAAAGATGAAATCAGACTTTATCTCTACATTCATAATGTTTCAGAAGTTAGTTGAAAACCAGTACAATACAAAAATCGGTATGTTTCAAAGTGATGGAGGAGGAGAGTTCACCAGCACTAGATTCTTGAAACATTTACAAGAATGTGGAATTAAACATCTTATTTCATGTCCTTACACACCACAACAAAACGGTGTTGCAGAGAGAAAGCATAGACATGTCACAGAATTAGGACTTGCAATGATCTTTCAAGGCAGATTACCTCAAAAATTCTGGGTAGAAGCGTTCTACACTTCAAATTTTGTGATCAATCTTCTCCCATCAACTGTAATGGAGGATCAGAAAAGCCCTTTTGAAATACTGAATAAAAGAGCACCAGATTACTCTGCAGTAAGGACATTTGGGTGTGCCTGTTATCCAACTCTTAGAGACTACACCACAAATAAGTTTGATCCCAAGTCCTTGAAGTGTGTGTTCCTTGGGTATAATGATAAATATAAAGGCTATAGATGCATTTATCCACCAACTGGAAGAGTCTACATTAGCAGACATGTTATTTTTGATGAAGATCATTTTCCTTATTCTGGATTTCAAGGATCACAAGGCTACAATTTAACAGTGTTAACTCAAGCCTGGCAACAATGTTTCTCTGCAACCAAGACTAAAGAAAAGAAGGTGATATGAGAGGAATAAGAACTACAAGTGAAGATTACCTAAGCACTGTTGTACAGAGTTACCAAACTCCGACTAATACCATTCAACAACCGGAAGTTCCTCCTACTCAACATCAAATCAATAATGAAACTCAAGTGAATCAAGATAAAACAGTTTTGTCAATCATTGATGAAAGAGAAAGTTCTGTGTGTACGGCAAGCTTAGACCTTGTTCCTATTGGCAACAGCTCTCCCTGCACATCAAATGACCTTGACAAACAAAACATAGAAGAAGAAGTGCAGCAAGCGATGAACAAAACTGAAAGTTCTTCAAGACATCCTATGATTACAAGATCAAAATCAGGGATAGTTAAGCCTAATCCTAGATACGCTTTGTTAACACAAAAGAAATCATACTCTCAACCAAAGACGGTCACAGAAGCCTTAAAAGATGCAGGCTGGAAAGATGCAATGATAGAAGAAATGAGTAATTGTGCAGAAACCAACACTTGGACTCTAGTACCGTGTACTTCAGAGATGAATGTGCTAGGAAGTAAATGGGTTTTTTCATGTCAAGTTAAATGCTGATGGAAGTCTAGATAAACTAAAAGCACGTCTAGTAGCTCAAGGCTTCAACCAGGAGGAAGGTATTGATTATTTGGAAACTTATAGTCTTGTGGTAAGGTCAGCAACAGTTCGTCTTGTTCTACACATTGCAACAATAATGGATTGGGAGGTAAAGCAGATGGATGTGAGAAATGCTTTCCTTCATGGAGATTTAACAGAAACAGTATACATGAAGCAGCTTGCTGGATTTATCGATAAAGCAAAGTCTGATCATGTATGTTTATTGCACAAGTCCTTATACGGTTTAAAGCAATCTCCTAGAGCATGGTTTGACAAGTTCAGTAATTTTCTACTTGAATTCGGTTTTCAATGCAGCTTATCGGATCCATCTCTCTTTGTCTATATTCATAACAAAGATGTCATTCTACTTCTCCTGTACGTGGATGATATGGCAATTACTGGTAACAACTCTCAGGCAATAAAGATCTTGTATGAAGAACTTCATAAACAATTCCGCATGAAAGACATGGGAAAATTTCATTATTTCTTAGGCATTCAAGCTCAATTTCATTATGAGAGATTGTTCTTATCCCAGCAGAAATATGCTGAAGATCTACTTGCTGTTGTTGTAATGACTGATTGTCAGCCAATGCCAACACCTTTGCCTCTGCAATTACCTAAGCCATCAGCTGAATCAGAGAAAAAACAAGGCAAAGAAGATGAATTGTTCTCAGATCCAACTTACTTCCGAAGCTTAGCTGGAAAATTACAGTATCTAACTCTGACAAGACCAGACATTCAGTTCTCAGTCAACTATGTGTGTCAAAAGATGCATGCTCCTTCAATATCAGACTACACGCTTTTGAAGAGAATTCTAAGATACATAAAAGGCACCATTACAATGGGAATCACTTTCAATAAAAACACAAACTGCATCCTAAGCGCTTACAGTGACAGTGATTATGCAGGATGTCCATTCACCAGAAAGTCCACTGGAGGATTCTGCACTTATCTTGGTGATAACTTAATATCTTGGCAATCAAAGAAACATCCTACTATTTCAAAGAGTTCAACAGAAGCAGAATACAGAACAATGTCTGAAGTTGCTTCTGAGTTAAAATGGATAAGTTCTGCCTTGCGTGATGTTGGTATTCCTCTCACTGAAACCCCTACACTCTATTGTGATAATCTTTCAGCGGTCTATCTCACAGCAAATCCTGCGTTTCATGCAAGAACAAAACACTTTGATACAGATCATCATTATGTCAGAGAGAGAGTTGCATTGGGAGCTTTGATTGTGAAATATATTCCAGCATGCTATCAAATTGCTGACATCTTCACCAAGTCACTGTCTGTTGCTGAGTTTTGTTCACTTCGTTTCAAACTTGGTGTGGCCGAACCACCCACACAAAGTTTGAGGGGGACTATCAAGCCACAGCAGGAGTCTCTGAATCAAACAGAAGCTTCGACATTTCAACAGGTTGTGGTGAATGTTCAAAACGGCATAGTTTCACTTACAGAGGAAACAGTGGGCCTTAGCAAACGAAAACTTGAGCCCACCAAACAAACGGAAGAAGAAGTGCAGCAAGTGAAACCCGCCAAACAAAAAGAACAGACCCTGCAACGGTCAGAAATGGAAGACGACAAAGCTCTGAGAAGATCAAAGCAGGAGAGATGTAGTACGGGATTCTTAGTGAAGACTGAGAATCGATTCAATGCTTTAACAGCTATAGCTGCGTGAAAACAGCTGTATAATCTTATCTTCAACATCTATAGCTTAAGGTTTTACATTGTCTATAAAAGACTATCTCTCTGTAATTGTAGTGAATATATGAGAGATGAATTAATAATAAAAAGATAATTCTTCTCCTTTTCTCTTCAATCATAACTGAACTTCAAAATTGGAAGAATTCTTTCTTTCATATCTGGAAACTCGTGGCCAGCGGAATTCAAAACACCAATCGCATGATGCCATTCTTGTATAGTCTCTTTACAAGCCATAGAGTTGCCAATTACATTGAGTGCAAGTGGCAAGCCACAACACTTGTCAACAACGTTTCTTGCAAGTGAGGGAAAATCCTGATGGCGCTTTAATGGGATATCACCAACGGTAATTTGAAACAGTTTTATCGCTTCTGCCTTTGATAAACAATCAAATCTAATCTGCTCGTCAGCTTTCATGTAGTTGCAAATTTCCTTTGAACGAGTGGTGAAAACTATCTTCGATCCATTTTCTCGAGTTGGAGCTGGAACTCCTATCTTTTCCAGATTTACTTGGCTCCAGAGATCATCCAACAGTAGCACAAATTTCTTTCTCTTAAGATTATTTTTTATGAGAGTGGCTTTCTCATTTTCTGTTCCTTGTTTCCATTCCTTGTCACCACGTATTCTTCCTAGAACCTGATCTTGAATGCCCTCATTCTGAAACTCTTTAGAGACAACAACCCATATCACAACATCAAAGTCATTCTTCTCTTCAATGAACTTGTTGTTGATACGATTCAAGAGGGTGGTTTTACCAACTCCCCCCATACCATAAAGGCCCAAGATTCTTCTTTCATGGTTCATGAGGCTCTTCCATGCCATTTCAACCTTTGTATCCAAACCAACAGTGGTCTGGATATACATCTCCTCTGCCTTAGGTACAGGACCTTTCTGCGCCACCACATCAAAATCTCCTTTGTGTAGAAGTTCTTTAACTTCTTCCATTAATCTGTTCAATTCATCCTTACGATAATCATAGCTTGTTATGCAATTCTCAGAACAATATCCAAACAGACACAATTTTTCAGTTTCAGATAATCTAGCTTCAAGCAGATTACTGACTTGAGATCTAACACTTTTTACCCTTTCAAACCATCTTTTGACTTGAGCAAGCCGTTGCAAACCTTTATCTTCTTCTATGGCAACTCTTCCTAACAGATCATCTCGTACGTCCTCAAGTTCTTCGATAGTTTTCTGCAGAGCATCAAGATATGCCTTCGTCATGTGGATGGAGCACTCTGCTTTTTCTCCCAACGAGATATCATCCAGCGAATTCTTAACCTTTTTGACAATTGATTCTATGAATTCTCTGTCGGGCTGGTCACTGTTACATGGTACGAGTGAGAGGTGTTCAAGAAACAATAATATATGGTTCTGTAACAATTAAAATTCGTACAAACACATCTGTTACACATCTGGTCTGTAACAAATAAACTATCAGTTTTTATTATAACTCTTAATCTCTTCTATATTTCTATATATTAATTTGAAATTTCGTTTAAAATATTGCAATAAAAGTACAAAAACAATACTTTGTAAAAAAAATTAACTGCTACAAATGTTATTATAACAAAAAAAGGAATGAATTTTCAAATTGTGAACTTTTTTAAAGTTTGCACTTTCAAAGTCTCATTAAAATACCCAACTTTCTCGTTGACTTATGGTTAAATGGAAACTTTTTTTGACCGAATTAATTGAGGTACCTTGTTAAATTGAGAAACATAGCACATTTACGGTGTTAAAAGAACATGTTTAATCAAAACGATGTTGTTTTCCTCTTATTAAAAAAATTCTCAACTTTCAAATTATGAATTTTTAAGTTCTCAATTTTCTACAAAATATGGTTTACATGGTTAAGTTTTCGCTAACTTCATAATTAAATATTTAACTTATGTTGGAAAGTCAAATAATCGATAAAACAATGTTAAAAATATAAATCTGTAAACATAACATTTAATCATGAAATCAAAGAAAACATTGCATTTATAAAAAAAGTTGAGAATTTAAATATTTATAATTTGAATGCTGAGATTTTTCAAGTAAGAGGGAAATTGAAGATGGAGAATTTTTAAGAGAGAAACGGCGTCATTTTGATTTAATAGAACCTGCTAACGAAACTTTTAACGTCGTGAACATGCTTTATATTTCAATTTAATATCATGTCTCAAATGGATTGATTAACAAAAATTTCCTATTTAATAATGAGTCAATGACAAAATTGGTCATTTAAATATTATTTTAAAGTTTTCACAATTTGAAAGCCAATCTGTATATATACACACTAGATATTTATACAGTAAAACCTCTATAAATTAATAATGTCGGAACCGAAGAATTTTATTAATTTATAGAGGTATTAATTTATCCATAAATTAATAATTTAGAGAGTTTCCAAATTTTCGAATTAATAATTTATTAATTTATAGAGAGTTTCCGAATTTTTAAAAATATTATATAAAAATTAGAAAATGAAATAATATTTTGATATTTTTAATATATTTACACATTCAAAAATAATAATTGTGTATATAATTTTTTTTAAAAAATTTTGTTGTAATTTGAGAAAACAATATAATATATTTTGATATTTTAAGAAAATAGGAATATACTATAACAAAATTACATATTAACTAATAAATAAAACATATTATAATCATATTTAACTAATATATATTACATATATATAAAACATTTATACGACTATTAATTTATGTTATTAATGGGAGCATATATTTACATAGAAATTTCAAAAAAAAAAAATATTATTTTATTATCTTATCGAAATATGTCAATTATTACACTGCTCCAACTCAAGACCATAATAATTTATTAATTTTGATAAATTATTAATTTATCAAGTATTAATTTATAGAGGTTATACTTTAATATGTGATACTTCTTGTAACCTTAGGTATTTTTACTGATGTTATTAAACGGCGACCAGAGTCAACTGGAATTAATATTTATAGTCGAATTGGACTTATGTTAAATTTAGATATTTCTATCATATTTTATTTTACAATATTTAATTTAACATTTCTGCAAAAGCATATGTTATACATCTATTATGCTAGTTAATTGTAATGGTTGGGTAAAAATACAACAAACTAGATTGATGCTAATAAGAATCTGTAATAGAAATTATAGAATTGATCTAAAATTAAATAACATATTAGTGATAAATTTTAAATTATTTAAAATAGAAAAAGATATTATCATTTTATGAGTTAGTATTTGTAAACACTAAAATTTAATATCTAACAGTTGTAGATTACTGAGGAAAAAGCCACATATTTTGATCTTTAAAGTGATAATCCTCGAATATAAATCATTAATAATAATATAATAATATTTGATTGACGAAAATATCATTAATATTTTAGTCTGATATCTATCGTATATTGAATGATAAAAAGCCATATTAATTTACCACTACAATAATCGGAGATTAATATATATCGTAAAAAAAGAAAAACCTAATCTGGAAAAATCAAGAAATCAATATCTGATATTTCTTCCACCTATTGATTTATATATATGGTTAATATGTAAACACATGTAACATGGTGTGTGAGTCTATGTTTTGACCCAATACTTGCAGTAATAAAGAAGAGAAAAATAAAGGACAAAAGAATACCTGTTTTCTGACAAATGCAAGCCTACTATTTGTGAAATGAACGTTAAAGCTTCCTCCCACTTTTTAGTTTTTAATAGATCATACTGATTCTTACGCTGCAGGTCCCTGAAATTATCACCAAAATCTCCTTCGAGATTCCTCACGACGGAATTTTCCAGCTTGTAGAAGATGGGAATCCCTGTAAGACTGCCTTTATCTATACATTCTTTGATTTTGACCTGCTCGTCCAAGCACCTCACTGAATTAGTATAATCTTTTGAGAAGATCACCAACGCGACAAGTTCCATTGATTGTTCGATTCCATCCAACAAGTTCTGTGATTTTGTGCCAACCCGTTCATGCAGAATGTTGATCTTCGCTTCTTCCAAGGCAGCCTCGAGATGACCTATGAAGCCTTTGCGCAGCTCTTTTCCCAGGAAGTTGATGAATACTTGAGGTCTCTTTGAGATCTTTCTTACACCAGAAGAAGCTGCCATGGTATAGCTTTTTTTTTTCTTAGGCAATAGAATGTTTGATTTATATTTGCTTGACCCTTTAATTTGTGTTTGTTAAGATGATAATATATATATATATATATATATATATAAGATAAGATAAGCTTATCTCTTATGAGTTGTCCTCAACCCATTCGTAATTCATTAACAAACGAAAAGTCAAAGCTCTTGTAGTAATATTAATTGTTCTTTAACTCGTTTTTTTCTTCTTCAAAAGACTAGCCAATTTGTCATATAAAAGTAGGTGTCTGTGTAATAATGTTGAAATTATTGATCCCTCAAACCATAGTTCATATTTTTGACGTTTAGGTTCAAAGGTTATATAATGTTTTTTTTTTTGATAAATGTTATATAAAGTTCAAAATTGTTTCTGTGTTATTTTAAAAATAAAATAAAAAGTTACGGCGTCTGAAACTTTTGGCCCGCAATGATGTTGTAAAAAAAGAAAAAAAACAAGATCTTAAATATATTAGATTTCACCCCCTAATTTAAAAAAAAAAGAATAACACCAGTATATCAAAATAATTCGAAAACTCATAGTTCTAACTTCTAAAATGGTAGCAATGCCTCAAGTAGATGTTAAAATATTTATTATCAGGCCAAGAATGGAACACAACTCTAAAAGCAAAGGGTCATCGTGTTTATAGCGCATGTAAACCACACACTGAAAACATGATATAATTAGAACAAAAATGGCATAATCAATTTCATTTGTACCCCAATTTTTTAAGTTTGAAACTCATGAATTTTAGGACAACACCCAACGAAAACTGGTCATTAGTAATAACATCACCATTTGATTAAAAAGAAAAAAAAAACAATAGTGATGTTTGGACAGTTCTATCTTTTATCAGTAATTATTTTGCACTCTAAAGAATGAAAAAGAAAATAGTAATATATTTAATATATATCACTACATCAGTTTAAAAAAGGTTGCTTGTTATCAAGCAAAAAATTCCATTATTTTTGGTTGTTTGACTTTCTAAAAAAACAAAAAATTTGCAGATAATATAATTTTTGTCAAAAAGAAACATAAAATTTAGAAAGCAAACTTATATATTATAGTTGGAATAGGCAGAAGCCCCATAACCAATTAACCTTAAAGCTGCAGATACTATTACACTAATCTTTTAAAATTTCAAACTATTTTAGTAACATTTTAAACCTTAAAACCACGTACCTCATTTTCTCCACCATAAAAAAACACTTAAAATAGTTACCACAAAATAAACAGAATTTCTGATGGCAATTAGATGGACTTACAACAAAATAGTTGGGTCAAAATTTAAAAACTCAAACAGTTATATCAATGTATATATTTTCCAATGTATTTATGACGGTTGCCTAAAAATTATCAGGATTTCTTTTCCAACTGATTACAAAATTATTTTGTCAAAATCTGTCGGGTTGCAATTATGTTGGAAATTTTGTTAGTTTCCTGGTAAATTTTTAGTAGTGAATTTACGTCAAAATTTTCAAAATTCAAAGTTCAAAAGCCTATATCAACATACTTATTTTCTAACTTATTTCTTACGATTAATTGAAAATCCATCGAAAATTGTCTATAGGATACTGGACTATTTTGTCTAAAATATGTCAATTGAAGATCCCGTAAAAAATTCTGCCAATTTTTTTTCTTGTAATGCATTTTACATCGGAAGAAGGTAGAAAACAACTTACTGGAAACTACCTCCTGCATTTTCCTATGTAAAATTCATTAGAAAAGAATTACCAAAAAAAACGACCGAATTTCTGACGGGATCTCAATTTGACAGATTTTTAACAAAATAGTTTCATCGGTAATTCGTCAGACAATTTCTAACAAATTTCGAGTAACTGTCAAAGCTTAGTTGAAAAATATGTATATTGACATAGCTGTTTGAATTTTGAAAATTCACACGAAAATATTGGAAATTCGGTCAGTTTTCCGGTAACTATTTTGTATCGAATTTTATGAGGAAAAATTGAAATATAATAAGTTTAAAGTGCAACCCTATGACACTTTCAAGATTAGAGATATTTATTTTTTGGATAGAAATATATCCGATTCAATGAATTTGTGTCTCGGTTGAAGACCAGCTAGCTTCGAACGATGAGATTCATACCACAAAATCTCTTAGGCTTTTACAATTAATTTCCTTTTACTGTGTAACACGTAAGAATAGACTGTCCTTAATCCTTTACAGAAATAGAGTTTCCTTTTAGACAAAAAAAAAAACATGAGTTAGATCTGAGATCGTGACACACACCCTTTTAATAAAATTACCGATCTGAAAGAATTATTTGCCACTGACCCATAACTTTTTTAAAAACTAAAACCCAATTGACTATAAGTAGGCCTCGTATATTAATAACTTAAAATAGTGTAAAATTAACTTAAATAACCACTTGATTGTAAAAGATTCAATGCCCTCTTTCTTAAATGATCATATTAATTATAGATCGTTGGCTGCAAAAGTCTACTCCCAAATTTATTATTAGAATTATATAATCGAAAGACCTCTGCAAATTGTGTTTCCTTAAATTATATAATCTAACTATCCAACTGTTTCTGTACAAAAAAAAACTATCCAACTATCAAAAATAAGAAGAGAGTTGAATTATTCAAATAAGGATAGAACCATGTGTGTTTTCTAGCGAAAGATGAGACCAGAAGTTATTGCTCAAAAGCTTAATTTGGCTATATATATGATCAAAAAAAAACCTTTTTCACTATTTATAATATTTTTGTAAGTAAAATTTTCAGAGTTCTCTGAAGACCTAACTTTGCGACAATCCCTTCAAAATAATCTGTGAATTATTTGAAGGTTTTGAAACCATTTTAGAGGTCTGTTTTTCTTTTAAAATCAATTTTGAAGAGAACTCTCCGATTTTTTAAATAGATTGAGAAGGGGTTTTTTAGAAGAATCATCATTCTCTTGATTTGAAAAACTTAGCTCGAAAGCTTTTTGCAGGGTTAAGATTTGATCCATAATCTGGCGAGGAGATTGGAGAGTATTTGGAATGTTGGATATATCTTCTTTTTTAATACTCTTCTTTTGTAACTATGATTCATGGCTCTGTTTTTTGTATTGGGTTTGTGTTTAGGAGAATTGGGTTTTATGAGATTGGTTACAATGATGTCTTTTTGCCTTTATCAATTTTCTTCGGAGGCATTGTACATGTTTTGAAATAATTCTAGTGTCAAGAAATCAGATATATAATTTGAATCTCTTTTAAATATATTCAATTCCAAAATCAAAAATACTTAATATATCTTGCCATCGTCATCAATCTGTTTTAAGGTCTACTATTTTCTCTAAATTTGGATCTTACATACATAAACAAAGAATATTTAAGACCTATTTCTAATTTTTTGTACTAATGATGTATGTTCATTTGTCCAAGGAGTAGTGTTTTTCTTTAGGCGGCTATGTAATGGTTTAGCTATCCTATTTATATTGGAACATAAATGTAGAACATAATTTAGAATTCTAAGGAATCTTTGTAATTGGTTTTTTCTAATATTTTAATCATACTTTGCGATATGTAATTGCCTAGAAATTTTATCTTTGTTTGAAAAAGAGACATTTTTTTTGGAGACAACCAGGCCATTTTTTCTTGCAACATAGTAAAATGCTTTTAGATTTTTAAAGAGTTCATCAATAGAATTTGAAAATATTAAGATATCATCAATGCAAAATTTTGAAGAATCGGAAAATTTATCTTTCATCATTCTCTGAAATTCTGAAAGTGCATTTTTAACCAATTATATACATATATATATATTATGATGGTTAACAAAAAAATATATTATATTTGGTGTCTCTATAAATTAATAATATTAGAACACTCATATTGTTTTAATTTATCGAGATTTTATTTTGAGTAATCATGGGGATTATGGGCCGCCTAAACCCATAATCTGTCCATGCTAGAAACCTAATATTAGTTTTGTTCCAGTTATTACTCAATCCTATGACCTCTAAGCTTTTGCCTCAAGTATTCAGTTAATGACAGTTCATATATATATATTAATTTATAGAAAATTTAGTTTCAGTTGGTTTATCATTTAGATTTACTATAAATTCTTAAGTAGATTATCATTTAAGATATTTTTGTTTATCATTATGATTTATAAATAAATTAATACTTTGAATGGTATATATTTTCATCTTTGACTTGAATATTTAATATTTATAAGAAAAATAAACCTGTTTACGATGATTTTACCTATGCAAGTGATTTACATAAATTTACATCAGTTTTCTTATCTTAACAATCTATAAAACTATAAAAACGAAAATCATGCATATTTAGAAACTGAAAATTTATAAGAAATGTTGACTACAATGATAAAAAAAAAAGTTGTAGACAATACTACAACTAATAGTTTGAAACACAATACAATGATTATTTAATAAAATATAAACTAGAGACTATCTCTAACAATATTCATTTAAAAAAAAAACACTAAAACCATACATTAGTATACTATATATACACATATATATATATATGTACTATTGGAGCCATATATATATATAGAAATAAAAAAATATATCATCTTGTCATCTTATGAATTTTATTATTTTACACTAATTCTATTTGAGACCAAATAATGTTATTATTTTATAATATATATTAGTTTCATCCTTGACACGAAACATGTCCTGCAACCGTAATCTGTGAGTCTTTGTGTTCTAAGTTCACAGTTGGTACTTCAAATCTTGTTGTCACCTCTCTTGCTCAGTTGGTCAGTTTATCGTTCTTTAAGTACGATTTTCGCCTATAATACCTTTGAGTCATTAGCAATATCAAGGATTTCTAAGTGCACATTATTACAACTCTTAACAGAATAGTGCTTATGCAGGAAAAAGATGAAGTACAACATCAGATATCGATCTCGCTTTCCATCGGTTGGCTTGTAGTCACGATGATGGGGTTTTTTTTTTTTTTTTGATAAATCACGATGATGGTGTTTACTAGACTATCTGGTTCCGGGGCATTAACTGCTCTGTTTCCGCCTTATTTTCACAAAAAAAAAAAAAAATTAATTAGCCTCAAACAAACAAATAGATATCTTTTCTTTATATCTTGCACTATTGGCTCGAGTTTGCTTTGCTTCATGCCTAGAAATATTACACTCAAGAGGATAATAACGAACGCAAATATTACCTAGAAATATTTCTTGTTTCTTACTGAAACCATCCTTTGAATAGGAGCATTAGGATCAAACTAATCCCATAACTTTTTTTGTTCTTTTGAGTTTTAAATGTTTAAATTTGAAAATATACTCGGAGAACGATTCATGCAATAATTGGATACGTTTTCTTCTTCTATATACTAAAAAAATTGTACAGCTTAACAAGTGGGATATTTTAAAAGATTTTTTAACTGGACACAAGAAAATTTTAACTCGCTATTAATTTTTCTATTTTGTGTATGATTATGTTATCACGTTAATAAAATTTATATCGTGTTAATTGAATGAAAGATATGTCAATCGCTTTTTTTTTTATAATCCAGGTATCCTAATGCTCTCCTACAGGTGTTGGTTTCCTCAGACTAGCCACGTGAGCGGTTAAGTCCATGTGTCGGTTTCTGGAGCGCTACACTACAGCCTGTATGTGAATACCGTAATAACCACGACTTGAACCCTGGTGATGCAGCTTACAGCTGCAAGCGATTTACCACTACGCCACAAGTCGTAGTTAATCAATTTTGTTAACGTGTTCAACATAATGTAAAAAATTATTTTAAGCAATTCAAACAATTACACATGATATATATATATATATATGTTCACTCACCAACACACAACAAAACCACAACGGATGACACTATTTGCAACACTATGAATGAAAGCTCTTACGAACTTTACATTAAGATAGCATAACAATATCTTCACTATTAGATTGCAATTCGAACAAACGCTTATTCAACATGGCTTAAAAAGAGTTCGCCAATCATCACACTGATTATCATCGATCTGTCATTCATAATTTTTTGTTACTGATCTTATACGATCAGGTTGAAGAATCATCCATCATTTTCTTGAATCTCTTTTCCCTTAATTTCTTTTCATCCGAGAGAATTTTCGCAAACCTGCATGAGAAAAAAAAAAAAGAATTCAAACTATGAGATTAATTAGTATCGGAGAAGCCCATAAAAAAACTTCGAAACTTTGAATCACCTTTTGAGTTCTTGATCATTGTTGACGGTTTTTTCTATACGTTCATATTTATAAGTATCGAGATTCATACGCACAACATTTGAATCCAGTAATTCCTGTCCAATGTTTCTTAGATTTTCTAAGTTCATCATCTTAGCATCATCCATGAAGACTTCATTCTTTTTCAAAGTATCAGCCTGAGATAGGTTTGCAAATATTAGTGCATGAAATCATATAGATCATTCATATAAAAGTTTTAAGAATATATAGGTTTTACGTCAATCCTAAGGTACTTATCCTCGGACTCTAGGGCTTGAAACAGAACCGAGGTGTGGTATTGGACCATATCCCGGCTTGATTCCAAGATAATGTCCAATATTGGAGTTGTTTTATGTTTCCAGTTATAAGCCCAATTTTGAAATCCCCATGTTGCAGCATCTGTAGCATTGTAGTACTCCTCCCTTCTTGCGGATCCTGTCCCTATAGATATCACAAGATACTTGTCGTACTCTAATGGCTTGAAACCACCCATATCAGGATGCTTTACTATAGACTTTCTAGACATAGCTGTCATGCCCACCAGAGTCTATAAATTAAACAACCAACACACAAAGGAAGCAAGTGATTTAGTTGATGGTTTATGTCGAGAAAATGATCCGAGGTTTGTGTTTTACCGGGTCATTAGCAGTAACACCACCGTCTATGAGGTTAAATGTTCTCATCTTATCGTTTTTGGGAAATTTATAAGGAGGTAAGAAATAAGGAGCAGCCGCTGTGCCAATGCATATGTCTGATAACTTGACGTCCAAGCTAGGGTCAACCAGCGCCTTAAAAAACAAGAAAACAGAGTTAACATTTTAGATTCATAAAACTATTGTGTTAAGCATGGCCTTGGAGAGGAACCTGGTAAGAGGAGAAGATGGTAGGTTGAAGCTTCTTGATATCGAAGGTAGGTATGACAACGTTTGTTAGTGTCTGATGAAGTTTTGTATCTCCAAGGATCTCTCCTACTCGTTCATGCAGATACTCGCCGTTGTACTTTGGACTGAACAGATTCCATAAAATAGTCGGTTTCCACCATTTCGATCTGCATTTTTCATGAGAATTTACAAAAACAAGAACTATTATATTAATAAATAATTCTCAACTTCTTTTTTCGAACTTACTTTTCTAATGATTATATCTTAATCATTTTTTTCTTGATTCAGTATTTCACTTCTTTCTCAGTAATTGTATTGACACCATCAAACAAAAGGACTTGCAAAAATGTTTTTGTAGAGTAAACAGTAATATTATTTAGTAGTTCTATCTTATATGTAGAAAACCCCTATAAAATAAATCAGTAAAATATGTATATTGAAGATTTTCATATAAACTATGATTTTTTCTTTCTTTACCCATAAAATATCTTATGAGATTCTTCAAAGTAAAACGGAACAATATCTTTGGCAGCATAAAGAGGCCGGCCGGAATCGTTCGGTGCAGTCAACATGGCCGTCATGAGGCCACCGGTGCTGGTCCCGGCTATAACGTCGAAGTAATCCGCTATCCACACGCTTTCGTCATTATCGATTTCCTATTTATACAAGCATCTCACTCATCAAAGCAAACTCAATAATCACTTCTTTTTTTAAACTCAATAATCACAATGATTTGTTTATTTTGCATCGGTTGAGAAAAATATTGCATCATTTTGCAATTGATATTAGTATGCATCATTTACAAACAAATGATATTAAATTTGCATCAGTTACAAACAAATGGTGTTACTTTTGCATCAGTTATTAATTAGTAATTGTTATAATTCTAATAATTGATGCTAGATAGTTTTATAATTTGCTTATAGTTAATGTTATACCTGCATCGGTTGTAAACAATTGATGTTTAACTTAGTTGATTTTCATAATTAAATTTAAGTAACCAAATATTAAATTTATATGATAATATATAAAATTAATAACAAGATGTCAAGATCTCACATATAATCAATAATAACTTGGTGATGAAATTTATTTTATATAAACTCTTATTAAATTTATTCTAAAATGATGAGTTTATGTATCGAGTAGTTATTTTCTCCTCATAATTTGTTTAGGCAATGTGGGACCAATATAGAAAACAAATTGCATTATCTTTTAAATGGTTCAGAATTTATATTGTTTAAATAATTGATGTTAATTTCAGTTTTTTATATTTTCCTTTTAAATTATGTAATTAAGACTAAAGTTTCTTAATAAAACTTAGTTTACCAAAAGTCATTTAAATATATACCATGTAGTCTTTTATAATGATAATGAAACATATCGATTATTCCAAGCACATATATTGGTGTGTGTATATAACCTGGAGATGTTTTTCAAGATTAGCAAGGACGACTCCCCCAATGATTCCTCGGACTCCACCACCATCGAGGCTGAGGATGGTTACAAGGTCTCCATATTTTGGTGGTTTATTTTTCTTGAACATCGAATCATCTTTCGTAACCGCTTTTTTTTCTTCTTTTTTAGATAAGTGAGTAAATCTTGTGTTAGAACTCAAATTAACACTAGGAGCTCCAAAAATTTGTATTTTCTTCCCACTTAAAATGTTTACAGTGGCTGATTTAGAAACACAATGAAAAGCATTTGATCCATGAATTCGACCAAGAAAACGATTCATCAACCACTGGACCATACTTGGTCAATAACTCGTTTTCTTTAAAGTTTAGACTCGAAAAAACGATCAATGCAATTATTCGATACCTTTTCTTCTTCTATATTTATGTGTGTGTATATATTATAAAAATCGAAAACTTAACGAATAGGATTTTTTAAATGACAAATGTTGTTTTCAGTCAGACTTGTTCTTAAAACAATGTGTGCTAATTCGTGATTTTAATTTGGATATTTATATCAACAACTACGTAAAACCTCAATAAATTAATAATCTCCGGACCTGAGTATTTATTAATTTAGAGATGTATTAATTTATTATTTATTAATTTATAGAAAGTTTACTGATTTTTAAAAGATATTGTGTAAATCAGAGGTCGACAGTCAGCAAGGAAGACCGTGCCCTCATGTGAGCCAGCTTGTAAAGTATCTGACGGATGGATATATTTATTTTCAAAGGTGTTATATTATAGTTATTGAGGGATTGGTATTTTATTAAAGTATTATGACTTAGGCCAGCTCCATCCATAATACGATGGATTGGGATTCTTAAAAAAATAAAAAATAAATATTTTATTTAGAAATTGTTTTGACCAATGATTGAAGAACAAGTATGTATAAGAGGCTCTTAACATATATGAAAAAGTTCTTATAAGAGATACTCAACAACCGTTTCTTATCTTTACTACTTTTTTTACATATATTTATTACTATTTTATTTTAAAAACTCCTCCCAAGATCCTCCGATGGAGGTGGCCTTAGTTCTCGTCTGCTTTAAACGTTGTGAGAGTTTGTGGAAAACGTCCAGCTACAATTATCATAGTTATTGAGGGGTTTTATAATTCATAAAAACAGATGTATTTGCAATGTTAATTTGATTGGTAATTAACAACGGTAACAATACGATTAAACATTAAATCATCACATAAATACTATATATAAATTCTAAAAATAGTAATAACTCATATAATCTTTCCAAAAATGCTTTGATCAGGGCGGGTCTGAGCATATATAGGAAGGTAAAATAGTCGCATAGGGTCCCTATTTTTTTTTTTTTTTTTGGTACATACATTAATATCGATATTGTGGAGCTTAAGTGGCTTAGACAAAAGAAAGAACAAGAGGAAGGAGACAGTCTGATTGCAACAGAGGGTCTTAAATCTTATTATAAGGAGAAAGCAAACACTCTAATAGAAATAAAAGGTTAAAAAGTGCATACAAGCATTAATGTTTCTTCCTCAGTGCTTTATCAGATGGAGCTACTAGGAGACAACCGTACAAGTCTCTGTTAACAACAACATTTGTGAGTGAAATCTATAATGCTCTGTTCTTTGTTCTGAAAACTCTACCTTTTATTCATCATCGGCAAATGGCTTTATGGCCTACAAAGTTAACAGAATACTCCAATACTTAAGCTAACAAATGAGCTAACTACTAACACAACTTGAGCCTAAAAACTCGGTTGTTTATTGACCACAAATAAACGACAACGACACGTTCAAACTCCACTATCTCCTTTATTCTCGTTCTTCAATTTTCCTCATCAAATCCTCCATAAACTAAGCTTGTTCTACAAGACTTAGCTTACTAGCGGCAGAGCAAATTCCAAACTTGTTTCTCAGGTTCTCAAACACTTCACGACGCAGAGGTTTCGTTAAGATGTCTGCTATCTGCTCATGTGAATCGCAATACTCCAAACTTACTTCTCCATTATTGACCAGCTCTCTCTCAGAAAGTGAAAACGAACTCCAGTATGCTTACACTTTCCATGAAACACTGCGTTCTTTGACAACTTAATTGTTGAAGTATTGTCACACCATATGGTTGTACCTTCTCTTATGTGATGTCCCAACTCTTCCAATATCCTCTTGAACCACACAGCTTGATAAGCACATACTGGTGCAGAAATATTCAGCTTCTGTGGTTGAAAAAGTAACAATTGGCTGTTTTTTCGAAAGCCAAGCAACCGCTGCGTCATCCACAAGAAAGACGTAACCTGAAGTGCTTTTTCTGCTCTCAACGTTCCCAGCGAAATCCCTATCTGTGTAGACTTGTAACTCACCTTTTCCTCCTTTCATGTACCAGATTCCAAAATCTACAGTCCCTCTCAAGTATTGGTGGAGAAAGACTTTGAGAAGATAGGAGAGTTCTTGAGACGTGCCGTGACACTCACGAGACATCCAGAATCAGTACGGTGCCCTGATGAAGGAGTTTAACAAAGGTTTGGTGAACAACAAGGAGATCGATGAGCTAAAGGCTGACGTTGAGAAATTCACTTAATCTTTTGAAATGCCTGAATCTCTCACTCTCTCTACCCAAAAGTAATCTTCTATTATATATGCTTATAAAATATGCTTTTGTATGTTAAGAAGAAAACAATACATACATAATAATCTTCAGTTATTTATTCTTCTTGAATGTTTTTTTTCTTCTTCTTGAAATTGGTGTATTTTGTTGGATTTCCTAACAATATCAGTGAGTTTCTCTTTTATCTGGTGTACCTTCAAATTGTGGTTGTTTGGATGAGTTTGAGGTTTTGATATATTGAATTTGGTTTCTAATATATTTTCAGTTTGAATTCAAAAATTAAGAGAGTGTGATGTTGCATAGATTATGGTTAGAAAATAATCATTTCCTATAATTAAACACATGACATCTCACAACGGGCGAAAGAATTGTATTTTCAGGTATAATATGAAACAATATATGAATTTCTTTTAGTCACTGACTTTGCCATTGGGATAGAAAATATATTATTTTCACGTGAAATATTTTGTATTTCATAAACTATTTAGAAAAAGTGACAAAATATCCACATCATCACAATGATTACGCTCCGACAATATTTTGTTCTTCTTCTCTTTGCAGGAAAGTGACAGATAACTAAAAGATGAGCCCAGTCTGAAACTAGATCGTGATCTGGATATGAGATGCAGCCACTGAATTTCTCAAGCTAATTCTTACTAGGAATATTGAGCACGTACTAGTTTAGCCTCTTAAACTTCTTCAAGAAAGAACTTCATATTTCTAAAGGCACATTTAGTGCACTAATGCCCAGGATTTTCTTTCATGTGTGTTTATTTTTGAATGGTACTTTCTATGGTTGGATGGAGCTTTTATCAAATGTGAGTTGCATCTAAAATAACTAACGCTTTGGAGGAAGCACCTTTTAGTATAGACGTAGTTGGGACTTTTTTACGGGGACAAGCTGTATCTAAATTATATATATATATATATCTCATTATTATTTTACTATATGATCTGCATATTACAGATCGAGGTATTTATGCATGATATTTTCTATATTATTTACAGGAGAGTGCATATTTGATCCACGTTCTTTGTTACACCCTAGAATCATCTAACAGAGAATTTTCAAGGCGGATTCGGTTTAGTATTTATGATATGGACGTACTAAAATATAGATTAACTAATAAATGTTTTTATTGGTTTATGGGTTTATGCTGTTATTTATGATGTATCGGAAGCGTTTACTTCGCAAAAACTTTTGAGTTTGTGAATACTCTTCACAATGGTTTATGAAAACCTCTTTAAAATCTTTCGATTAATCAATTCATCAATAATCTCCCAAACATATGAAGCTTATGAAGACTATTTATAACAAACCATAAAACTCCTAAAAATCCAATAATAATTATAATTAAATAAATAAAAGATAATTATGAAGATATTTGGAAATTATCTAAATATCAGGCTGCATCAGGTTTCGCTGGTCAAGAAAGATTCGTCTTCGAATCTTCAACCAGTTTTTCCACATCATCGGATTTTGCACGATCCGAATTTCGCCCGAATTTTGTACTTATTTGATTTTGCTTGGATTCCATATGAATTTGATGTCGCCTGGTTTCTGCATGAACATATTCTGAATATCTCAGATTCTCGAAATCACCTTCTCGGAAGATGAAGTCTATAACCATGACATTTTTTTCATATATATCAAAGATTGGATCACCATAGATCTCTCTGCATATCTCATATTTTCTTCTCTTTCAAAGAATGGACTTTCATCCTGGATACGATAGATGTTTTGACTCACCATGACCACAAGAATCGTTCTCTAATTCAGAAATCAAAGATACCGAGCTCTGATACCAACTGATGTAACGGAAGCGTTTATGGATAGAACTAGAGTTCCATTGATTCATCAGAATACCGGATAAGTAGAGTTTGAGAATCCCCTCTCAAGACTTTCGCAAAAGCTTTTAGGTTTGTGAATACTTTTCACAGTGGTTTATCAAAACCTCTTTAAAATCTTTCGATTAATCAATTCATCAATAATCTCCCCAACATATAAGAAGCCTATAAAAACTATTTATAATAAACCATAAAACCCTAAAACTCCTAAAAATCTAATAATAATAATAATTAAATAAATAAAATATAATTATGAAGATATATGCTGGATACTCTAATCAAGAGACGTTATGTGCAGAGCACAATTCAGGTAATAATATTAACGAAACTCAGAATGAGAGATAATATAAGAAATGTCTATATTTTATATATATTAAATAATATGGGTTATAACAATATTATCGAAGCTATAAAGTAGATGAGATTATATGAGAAATGTTTATATATTATACATGAGTTTGCTTAAGATTACTACAAAACAGATGAAAACAATTTAGACCATGAATTATGTATGTTATTTTATCACTAAACTAAGAATCTATTTTCAAATTATATACATTTTGATTACGATTTTTACGTATATTCTATCTATTTATTTTAATTCATATTGTTATAAACTAGCTTTTAACGTATAGATAGTAAAATAAAATTTAACATTGTTAAAACTGAACAACAAGATTTTAAAACTTTATAAAACAAAAAAGATTTATAAAGAATTGTGTTGGGTCCAACCTTAGTTTTATTAATGAGATATAACATGAGACAACCAGAGATCTTAACAATCTCTTCATTATTTCACAGTGATACGAACAAACACTTATTTATCTATATTATTTAGAGTACATAACATATTTTCCACAATGATTATAATAATTAACCATTGACAGGAATTTTAACAACGACTCCGTAACCGTTGACCCAAACAATGACGCGATCGCAAATAAAGATATCAGGAATAATAGTTCCATCCAAAATGATAACTGCATTCATTTTAGGATTCTCTCTTTCGATCACTTCTTTTGCATATTCTCCTTTTGTTTCCATAAGCTCTGGCCACGACCTTTTACCTGGATCTGTTTATTAATTGATTAACATATAAGTATTGGCCAGCGAAATTATGAAACGAGATCTAATAATAAACTTCAAGTGTAATAACAATACAATAATGGTTATACATACCTTCGCATATGTTTGCCATCTTTTCTTGAGTAAATGTTAATTATTTTGTAGATATTTGTGATTTTAGTTTAGGTCTCTTTTCATCCTAATGAAAAACAATATGGTATTTATAGAGTTTCTAGGTTCAGAGAATTGCGTACATCGTTGTTCCTTATTGACTTCGCAAGTTATTTTAATTATAATATAAAGTCTAAAGCCACCAAGAAGTCTACATAACGTATTCACACAAAACACTTACACATACATCTGGATGATGCTCATCTATATGATGTGGCTATAGCAAGTGGTGTCTATAGATATGGAAGTTTATATTCTTGTAAGAGGTGGTCGCAACTTTTCTTTTTCATTTTTTTTTTCATGTCGTTTAGTTAATTTAATCTACTCATGTACAATGGATATCGATATTTTCGTTTTGTCCCATATATATTTTTAAAATATATGCCTATATCCTCCATTCATTAAACAATTTTACATTTTAGTTAAAAAAATGTTCATTATCATAGATATATGCGAACAAACCTAAATTTTAGTATAAGATCTGTGAAGTCTAAATTTTAGCATTCATCAGCCGCATCAATTTGACATTCAACAACCTTCAGCTACATTTTCCATATAACAATATCATTGACATTTTAAGTTAACTCTTTCAACTTTAGTTTGTTCTGAATTAGACTTGCTGGTGAAGAAGAATGGGATTGTATTTGCTTGGTCTAAGTTTGGTTCCTTTATTGCTTAATTAACACCATTGGATATTTTCAATCAATTTAATTCTGTCTATAAAGATTTGTTTACACGACTGGATAGGGGTATTAAAATATGTCAAGGATCATGGTTTTACTCAACCCAATCCAACACATAAATCCTAAAGGATTGAAAATATTCACCATAATAGATTGATATGTCAAATATGTTGATAGGTAAATGAGTTTGATTGGTCAAATGACTTCCTTTGTGATGGTTGATAAGTTACTCATTTAATCAATTATTTTTTTGAAATTAAATTAAACCAACTTAACTGATTTTCAGTCTCCCAATCTTTCCTAAAAAGATGCTAATATGCAATCTTGCCGACAAAATGCAAATATTTAACATGAAATTTCAAAATCAAAACCGGTCCAGCAGCCAAGACAAACTGCTGGAACCGGCCGCTGCACTCCATCGGCCAATTGAAGCTGCTGTGACAAGTCGCCATCGACATCTTCATCTCGCTGGTACACCCTGCTGGTTCTCATCAACATCCTCATGCTGCTGTGACACTGCCTGAAATCTCCCAGGTTTGATCGTCCCTCTTCAAAGGTCGAGCAATACCGATGCCACATCCCGCTGGGTCTCATAGATGTCTCCATGCCGCTATAACTGTTATTGGTTCAAGCACTTCTCTTCAATCAAGCATCTCTTCTTATCCAAACAGCCATCTGCATGGCTCCAAATCTCCACACTACATGCATCTACAAAACAAGAAACTGTGCAAAACATGTCTCTAACTCTATATATGCAATGCAAGATTCAAGATATGAACAATGTAAATATATTTAATAGATGATAAATCCTAACATATCAATTACAGCTTACAAAAAAAAAAAACAAGATCTAAATAAATAAACGGTAATTGAAACCTTGTTGAGCTACGTGTCCTCTGCCGCTGCCAATGTGAGCCAAAAATCGCCTAACTGCTTAGATTCAGAACAACGGAGTGGCCTAGACCCTCGCTTAAGTCAAGGAAGAGGGCTCTGTTGGCCAACATGCGGAGACACATTAGCCACAAAACCACAGCCAAAACAATCTTCACTCCACCAAACATCACACTCACCAAACCCGATACATGGTTTCAACCGTAGATCTAGGTGTTGTAGTCGCTAGGCAATGGCTCATTAACCTTTCCTGATCTGGGTACCTCCGTTCTTTAATCTTCAGGCCTCTATCAACCTCTATGCATCATTTTTTTCACATCCATGCATCGTTAGAGAAGGAACCGACGAGCTTGCATGTCTAAATGCTATCTACAATGAAGCTCGAAAAAGGAGACAATGAAAAAAAGGAAACTAAAAGAAAGAAAAGACGAAAAATTCTTCTCACATTTGATTATTGAGAACTGACAAATCGTTTGATATGCAAAATCAAAATTACAAAAATTCTTTTCTTTTTAATGCAACTTCTATATTCTTGCATAATCATTTCACCCTAAAAATCTATCACTATATCACATTCAAATACCAAAATTATAACCTTTCATCTATTTCTAAGATACAGATAATTTTTTTTATTATTCTGAACGTTTTTCCCCTGTATTTCTTTCTGTTCTTTTTCTTCCATCTCTATTTAAGGAGCTATTTCACAAATTCCCCCCCTGTATTTTTATTAAAATTCATTTTTCATACTCATTAATATTCTATGATTCATCATGTCTAAGATACATTTGGATTTTATTTCAATTTCTCGACTAAATTCTTTTTAAAAAGATGAAAGATTAGAGCTATAATATATAGAACTTGGGATTTCCATTCTAAAAATAAATCTGAATCAATTGTTGGCATAAAAAATATTATGATTGCTGAAAATATATTAATTTTAATTACTTTTGTTTAAAACAAATCGTTCTATTACAAATTTTTTGTTTTGTTTTAAACATTGTAGGGTGGATGCAAAAAGGTTTTAACTCCAGCTATATTTAAAATTTCTATACTAAAATAAATTTTCGAAAACTCAACATTTATACGTACATAGCACGAGTGATTATAATAACTAGAAATAGGCCCGCGCTATGCAGTGGGATTTTTTTTTATTTTGTTTTTAATTTTAAACTTAAATATGCTTTTACTTGTTTTTAATTTTTTTTCATAATATTCTGTTATAATTGAAATACAAATTTAAAATTTTGTGTTCAAACAACTTTTATTTAATTCATAGATGATACAACCAAACATAAATATATATATATATTAATACAATTAAAACTAAAAATAATTTCAAATTTACTTAAATCTCTTTTTAATTTAAATTAATAAATTATATTAACAATAATTACGAATTCTCTTTTAAATTTATTTGATCTTATATTTTTAAATCATTATATATATAACTTGTAATAATAAACACTTAGATTTTCTGTATATTTTGTAATTTAAATTTTCTAAAACGGACATAAGATATTTTATTTAGGTTTCAAATCAGATTTGGTTTGAAATTTTTTGGATTCAGATAATTCAGGTAAAAGAGTTTAGTATCCGTTCAAATTTTATATTATTCGCTGTGGTAGTTACGGGTTCAAATTAATGTAGTTTTAAAGTTAAAACAACAAATAATATATAATATTTTTAAAAATTAGTTTAAATTTAATAAATTTGGTTCAATTTTTGTTAAATGTGGCAGAAATTGAGATTAATATAACTATATACATATTTATGGCTATTTAGCATATTTATATAATTTAGAATTTTTATACTAATAAGTGTATATAAATATACATAATTTATATAGTAATTTTTTATTTTGGATATACCATTATTTTTAACTTGTTTGGATAATTTGGATTAAAAATTAGAAATATATAACATGTTTGCGTTTTATAATAACTCAGTTTGGTTTTGGAAACAAGTTTTTTGGTTAGATTTCTGGATTTCATGTTTTATAATAAACGTACATATAGTAATCACAAATAAAATTTGTGTAATTATATTAAATTGATATAGAATACTTAAAGTTTTTGATGGATCCTAAATAATACATATTATTAAAGGTGTATACTAAAGCTTCTATAAATTAACAATTTTAGGATTTTGATATTTTAATTTTTAGTGTTATAGATAAATTAAAACAAATCCAATATTTATTAATTTATATAAATAAATTTTATTTTTATCATTTAAATTCTAGAATAATATTAGATCATTTGATATTATTTATTTTTAAATTTAAAAACTTAGTTAGATTATCTGAGCTAATTTAAAATATTTAATATATAAAAGTAAGTAACGATAAATAAAAATAAATTCATTTATAAAAATAATATACACAAACTAAATGTACATAAATATAATATAAATATACATAATTTATATAATAATTGTTTATTTTCGTATACGATCTGGATTCAGTTTGGTTTAAATAATTTGGATTAAAAAAATTAGAAATATAGAACATGTTTATGTTATATGACAAATCTGTTTAGTTTTAGAACTAATTTTGTTCCTTAAATTTTTGGATTTCATGTCTTATACTAAATGTACATATATTATGTAATCGGTAAATAAAATTTGTGTAATTATATTAAATTGATATAGTAGAATAAAGAACTTTCTGATGGATGATAAATAATACATATTTATCATAGTTATATAGTAAATCTTTTATAAAAAAATTATAGGACTTTGATATTTTATAAATTTGTAGTGTTATCGATAAATTAATAAATCTAATATTTATTAATTTATGTAAATTAATTTTATTTTATCATTTAAATTCTAGAATAATATTAGATAATTTGTTCTTATTTACCTTTAAATTTAAAAAATTAGTTAGATTATTTATTATAATTTAAAATATTTGATATATAAAAGTAGTTAATGATGAATAAAAATGAATTCCTTATGCAAATAATATACACAAACTCAAATTTATAAGTAATAATCTTATAGATCAATTTTTAAATTTGATTAAAATGATAAAAATAGAAAATACATATTTATCTTAAGTGTATAAATGAAATGTTTTCATTGGATTTATGTGTATAAATAAAATATTTTCATGGGATCATAACGATTTTTATTTATTAAGATGGTATTTTTAAAAACTACATATTTATCGTATGTGTATAATAAAATCTCTATAAATTAATAATATTAGGATTCTGATATTTTCTTAATTTGTAGTGTTAGAAATTAATTAATAAATATAATATTCATTAATGTATATAAATTAATTTTTTATCATTTAAATTCTAGAATAATATCTGATAATTTGTTCTTATTTACATTTAACTTAAAACAATTAGTTGGAACATTTGATATAATTTATTTGATATAAAATATTAAAGATAAATAAAATGAATTAACGATAAATAAAAATGAATCTACTTATAAAAATAATATACACTAACTCGAATTTAGATTTAGTAATCCTATATATTAATTTTTAAAATTTGATTAAAATAGAAATAAAACATATTTATCTTATGTTTATAAATGAATTGATTTTATTGGATCATAAAGTTTTTTATTTATTAATATGGTATTTTTAAATAATATATGTTTATCTTAGATGTACAAATGAAATATTTTGATTAGATTATAAAAAATATTATGTGTATAATTAAAATGTTTTGATTGGATTATAAAAAAAATTTATTAAATGATGTGTCAACGCCATATTCAACAAAAATTGGCTGATGTGTCACAAGGCTGGAAAGAAACTGGCTTATTATAGAGGAAATTTCTAACTTTTGTAATTATTAGTAGATGTTTTAAAATAAAATAAAAATTTCTCGTACTATATTTAGTGTTTCCGAACTATAGTCACATCTTCGTGCTATGAAAACTATTTTGTACTTCTCCATGATAAATAATCATACTTACAAAATATAAAAAGTTAAAAGTGGACAAAAAATATCACAAGCTAAAATTGTATTTATGAGATAACATGAGCATGAGACAGCCAGATATCATAATATATAATAATATCTTCATTATTACACTGTAACACAAACAAACACTTATTTATCTATAATTTTGTAGAGTGTATAACATATTTTACATTTTACTACATACTGGTTATAATAACTAACCAATGATAGGAATTTCAACAACGATTCCGCTATTGTTAACCCAAACAATGACGCGATTGGGAACAATGACCGCAGGCATAATTGTTCCTTCCAATGTTATAACTGCTTTCATTTTAGGATTTTCTCTTTCGATCACTTCTTTCGCATATTCTCCTTTCGTCCCCATAAGTTCTGGCCATGAGCTTTTTCCTGAATCTGTTTATTCATTTTAAAACATATAATTATTGCCCATCGAAATTAAAGAAACAAGATCTAATAACGTCAAGTGTGATAATAATAATAATAATAATAATAAAAATAATATTAATAATATAACGATGGTTATGTGCTAATATATTATCAATACCTTCGCAATTGCTTTCCATCTTTTTATTGGGTAAAATGTATTGATTTGTAGATTTTGTGATTTTTAGTTTGTATTGAGGTTTTCTCATCCCGATACTAAACACGATATTTATAGAGTTTGTGGATTCTGAGAATTATGTACATCGGTGTACATTTCTGACTTTGCAAGTTATTTTAATTATAATATAAAGTCTTAAAAGCCACACACAAATATATATATATATGAACGGTTAGGATCTAATAAAATTATGGTATCGTATTCAAGCCACCAAAGCTTACTGTATATAAATGAAACAAATTTCAATTTGTAAAGTAACCATAATAATTCACAAAAAGACATCGTATATACATATATATCAAGAATTCGGGATGATGCTAATCTATATATGATGTGGCAACTGACAAGTATGCTGTAAATTGTAATAGATATAATAAGAGCATATCAAACTGAGTTTTCTCTTATAGAGATCTACAAATAAAATAGATATATTATATTGAGAGAGTTTCTCAAATACTGGAGAAACACATTCAAAATTAAGGTTTTAGATTTAGAACCTCATTGATAAGTTTCGAGAAATTCTCTCAATTGAATAATATATATTTTTATTGGTAGAACCATATAGGATAAACATTGGTTATATGCTCTAAAGATCCTACATACATTTTTTTCGTACGAGGTGGTCTATTTTATTATTAATTTTATGTACTTATTTTAAGCAGATCTACTAATGATGTACAATGGATAATAGTTTTGGACATAAAATTTGGTATCCAAATTCTTGATCCCTACTAATCCGATAAAATCCGAATGCAATCCGGATCGAATACCTCATAAAATCTGATTGATTTTTATTCTAATTTTTACGATTTTGGTTTTGATCTGAATTTGATCCGATATCCGACCGGATATATGATATATTTCACTTATCTATATATAGTTATATAGATTCTTAAATATACATAATAGATATTAGCTACTAACATGATATATTCGAGAAAGTTTTCTTATGTTTTTTGATTCACATTCTCTTTTTCGATTAAATTTCGTCTTGATCTTTTGAAAATTATCGTTTTTTATATTTTTCGGATTTTTAATAGATTTTTTGGTTAAATAGAGTCATTCGGATTCATTAACTGAATCCAAATATTTTTGTTTTTTTATCGGTTAACATATAAATTTTGTGATTCAATTCGAATCCAATGAAATCCAAACCAAACCGAACGAAAAATACAATCGAAAATTGTTCGGCTCTGATTCAATCCGAATATGTCCAGAGCTAATGGATAATATAGATATTTGTAACTTGAACTCTATGTCCATATCTGCCATACATTAAACAATTTTAAACTTTAGTAAGAAAATTTTCATTATCATAGATAGATGTGACCAAATCTAAACTTTAGTGTATACGATCTACAACGTATAGAGGGAAAATTGACGCCCAAAAAGGGAGGGAAAGAAACCAAAGGATTCACTAGTATTTACTTCAAACTCCATATGCATTTATCAGCAGCATCAATTTGACATTAAGAGCCTTGAATTCTTCCTAAAAAGTAACATCTTTGAGACACCTCTTTCAACTTTGGTTTGATCAGCTTTAGAATTGCCGGATAAGACGAATCATAATTCCTGTAATTAGTGTAAGCAATCTCTTAACGCTATCACTTATGTAGTTTAACCTTTAGTCACATTGGCCAAATCTAAATGTATTTGGGATTTGACTTGGTATTGGTATAAATAATTTGATGGTTGATGAAAAGGGCCAAAACTAAGTCAATGCATCATCATCTAGTTAATAGTATATGAAACAATATATAAATCATTAAAATGAATTTCTTATTAATAATATCAATAATGTGAATTATCGTTGTTACATAAAAAATAACAAAAAATAAATTAAAAATGCCTATTAATCAGCATGTAACTTTAAGCGCAATACGATAGACAAAACGCATAGGAAATAAAAGTCCAAAACAATCTTCGGGCATACCAAGTAGAATTATTCAACATTCTTTTTCGATAACTTTTAAACGGAATTGCTTCAATGCACCTACACAATTTGGAATCTTTCTTAAGTCTGCCACACAAGAATACGGATTTGGCAGCAACCCTTTCTCTGAAATTGGAGCAAATGCATGATCATTTTTACCTTTCGTATTTTGAGATATTGATAGCATCACTACTATCACGGCTAAGATGGACACACACGTTATATGCTTGTTACCACTCATTGTTTAATGTTTATACACTTTTTGTTTTATCTTTTGTTCACTACTACGACATCGTTCTTAGTATTTATAGATTTTGTATGGTTTTGACTTTTTTAGTAATAATATTTTGTTGCCTTTTTCTCGGATCTTTTTACATGCATATGCATGGTGTTTTCGTCGTATATCTTACCTTATGGAGAAAAATATATAATGCACTGCCTTAATCATTTTTTGGTCAAAAGTATTACATTAACCATTTATGATACGTTTATTTATATTAAAGCAGACTAATCAATTATGATTTTGTAATATTATATTCTTATTTTTTAAAACGTACTATATGTAATTATAGATATACTATATTTCTTTCCTTTATTATAAATATTTTTCTAATTATGTTATGTTTTCATAAAGAGTATTAAAAATCATATATATAAAGAAAATAGTAAATTGTTTTCTAGTCGTTACAACTCACGCACATAAACTTCTCTGTTTGAGATTAAGACACACTGTAAATTAACCATCAGTATAAACTATTATGATACATATTTCATTTTCTTCTTTATTCGGATCAGGTGGAATCCCTTTTGTGGACAATGACAAACATGATAAAATATCAAATATAGAATGTAAATACTGCATCGCGAGAATTAATTACGATTTTTAGTTGTGGCTATCAATCTCTTGATTTAGTAGTTTTAGTTCCTATCATTTAATTTTGTTTATTTTAGTCTTATTTTAGAGAATGTTAAGTGTTGACCAAAAACAAAAATATTAGAGGATGATAAGTATGATTACCTGGTCTGTAAATTTGTAATGTTATCGTCACCTAACCTCTCTATTCAGTATTTGTTTTATTTGATGATTGACCATATAATAAACACATTCATCTAGTAGACAACAAAATGGGCCATAATGAATTTTGTTTTGCTTTTTCTTTTGGTTTACACGGGAACTATTTTCATCAAATGTTACACTTTGATAAATGATTGATATATGTACATATCACTTGATGCAACGGTCGACGAAGATCAAATCAAAATTTTCTTTACTTAAGTTTAGAGGAAAAGACCAAAAAGTTTCGATAAGAGACAAATCAACCCTCTAGAAAATATTCCAATCTCCTAGAAATATCAACTTCATTTTAAATGAATCTTTATATATGATATTTTACATGAGATGAGATCAAAGACATATAGTACAAACAAAACACTCTGTCTCAGATTCCCACTGATTTTCAAGTTTTATCTATAAAAAATTAGGATAATAATGACCAATCTTAAATAATAAGGTTAAATAATTAACTTTTCCAAAAAGCAGATACTAAATTATAAACATGTATCAAATGTCTTCTCTCTCAGAATCAAACACTGAAGGAGAAAAAAATGGAATCTTTAAAATCGACTCGCTTCTGCTCTGTTACTCTTCTTCTTCTCTGCCTTGTTCTACCTTTAAGCTTAGCTCAACAACAACATGAAACAATCAGAACAATGGAAGATTTTTCCGGATACCCAATTCACGAACCGGGTCAATTCGGTTCTATCAGTCTCGCTTCTTCACTCTCTGTTGATGCTCAAGGATTGCAAAAACAGGTTTTTTTTTTAATTGGAACAGAATATATATTTCAGAATTTTTTAAAGCTTTGATTTTTATTCCAATGATTGTTGTTTTGTTTTGGTTTTAGATAGATGAGCTTTCTAATTTCTCTGATGCTCCTTCTCCATCAGTCACAAGAGTTCTTTATACTGATAAAGATATCTTTGCTCGACGGTAATTTAAATCAATTTACTTCGTTGAATCATAAAGTTTAGATTTTGTTTAACATAATCTGAATTGAGTTTCTTGTTATGTCATTACTTGTTTGAGTAATCATAAAGTTTAGATTTTGTTTATAATCTGAATTGAGTTTTTTGCTATGTCATTATTTGGTTTTGAGTAATCATAAAGTTTTGATTTTTTTTTAACATAATCTGAGTTGAGTTTCTCGTTATGTTATGTCACTACTTGTTTGTGTAATCATAAATGCTTGATTTTGTTAACATAATCTGAATTGAGTTCCTTGTTATGTTATGTCATTACTTTTTTGAGTAATCATGAAGACTTGATTTTGTTAGGTATGTGAAGAATTTGATGGTACTTGCTGGTCTCTCTGTTAGAGAAGATGCTGTTGGGAACATATTTGGGAGATGGTTTGGTTCTTTATCTTGCTCATTGTTTTGTTTTTTTTGCTGATTTGTATTGTTGGATTATGTGATTTATCTGATATGTATTGTTTAGGGATGGTTCAGAGCCAAATCTTTCTGCTGTAGCTACTGGTTCTCATATAGATGCTATTCCGTATTCAGGGAAGTTTGATGGTGTTGTTGGTGTTTTAGGTGCAATTGAAGCTATCAATGTTTTGAAAAGGTAATGAAGAATCTGAAAATGTTTGAAATATTTGGATTGTATGAAGCAAAACTCTCAGATTGTTGTTTTTATGTTTTTGTTAAGGTCGGGGTTTAAACCGAAGAGATCTTTGGAGATCATCTTGTTTACATCTGAAGAACCAACTCGATTTGGGATTAGTTGTTTAGGAAGGTACTGTTAGTTAGGTCTTTATGAGCAAATAAATGATTGATGCTTTGTTTCTTTTTATCTTACTTGTAAGTGTTGTTGATACAGCCGCTTACTTGCTGGAAGCAAAGAACTTGCAGAAGCACTAAAGACTACAGTTTTTGACGGCCAAAATGTGTCTTTTATAGAAGCAGCTAGATCAGCTGGATATGTAGAAGATAAAGATGACGATTTGTCGAGTGTGTTCTTGAAGAAAGGAAGTTACTTTGCTTTTATAGAGTTGCATATCGAACAAGGACCTATACTCGAAGAAGAAGGTCGGGTTCTGCATCTAAGAGTTTCTTGTGTTTTTTCTGTTTGGTTTTAGCTAAAATCAGATACTATTTGACCACAGGTTTAGATATCGGTGTGGTAACCGCCATTGCTGCTCCAGCAAGTTTGAAGGTGGAATTTGAAGGCAATGGGGGTCATGCCGGTGCTGTGCTTATGCCATATAGGTGAGCTATATATTATACAACTGAACCATCTACTTAATCACTAGTACACTGATCAATCTATATTTACAATGTTCTAGGAATGATGCTGGGCTTGCGGCTGCAGAGTTGGCTCTAGCCGTGGAGAAACATGTCTTAGAGTCAGAATCAATAGATACTGTAGGAACTGTTGGTAAGTTTTGCCTCAATAATTTCAAAAGACACTACTCTCAACGGAACGTATTCACAAGATGAATATTTGTGGTTTAAGGTATTCTGGAGCTACATCCGGGAGCAATCAACAGCATTCCGAGCAAAGCTCATCTTGAAATAGGTAAGACCTTATGTTCCATCACACATACTAATAGAGAATGTCTGGTATACACCCATGAGTTTATCTGAGCAAATGAAGAAGTTGAGAGTAGGTCCCGAGTGTTTTGGTTTGATTGTTGGCACTAATTTCTTTTCTTGTGTTCTTTAAAAGATACGAGGGATATCGATGAAGCGAGAAGAAACAATGTGATAAAGAAAATTCAGGAATCTGCTAACAGGATAGCTCGAAAACGAAAAGTGAAACTATCAGAATTCAAGATTGTAAATCAAGATCCACCGGCACTCTCAGACAAACTGGTAATCAAGAAAATGTCAGAGGCTGCCACAGAACTTAACTTATCGCACAAGATGATGATAAGCCGAGCATATCATGATTCTCTCTTCATGGCCAGGTACTACAAAAATATGCTAGTTACCACAAAACTTTATCTATTTCTCTAATGGCCAGATCAAAATCGGTTTCATTAGTCTACTACCTTGTTTAGAGTGTTGCTGAACTCTGTTGTATTACTGTTTCCAGGATATCTCCAATGGGTATGATATTCATCCCATGCTACAAAGGTATGTAAGCGAATCAAATAAGACTATTCTTAATCAAATCAGCATCGCCCCATTGAGCTTTTCTTGGTTGTGGTGTGTTTTGCAGGATACAGCCATAAACCTGAAGAATACTCATCTCCTGAAGACATGGCTAATGGAGTAAAGGTACTCTCCCTCAGTCTAGCCAAGCTCTCTGCAGAGTGATGCAAACCCTCTTCCTTGTCCAGAAGCTTTGCACATTCTCTCTCTCTTTTTCTGACTTTGTGCTCAAATATGTATCTTTGGCAATCTAAAGACATTCCAAATAAATGTGAAAAATGTTTATTGTAATTATCAGTTTATTATATACAATAATTCTGCTATTGTTAATTAATAAAATTATGTTTAATCAATTATTTGACGTTTTATGAAGATGATACAAGTTGTGGTATGTTAGTTAGTTCTTAGATTGTGATAGGGAACTAATTTTTCTGCAGCTAATAGTATTTTGAATGGTTGTCAAAGAGGCTTTTAATTTCATATGACTTGGAATTAGAAACAGTTCTAAAAGTAGAATGTGATTGTTTGTTCAAATAGAAATATGTCATTATTACAAACCAAAATTTCTCAGTTTCTTAGAACAATTCAAATAGGAAAATGTCATTTTTTATATACCAAAAAGGGGTTCAAAACAAAACTTTCTCAGTTTTTTTTTTTAATTCTGGTCTTAAGCAAATGTGTATATCTTGAAACTTTAGGTGTACCAAACTTATATTTATGCGTCCTACCAAAAAAATTACATTCATGCATTTCGGATATTTAAAATTGGGGATACCCCACACAAAAATTGGTGTATATGGAATCATGGATTAGCAAACATAATGTTTTAAATTTGTATTAGTGTTGTTTACTTATTTATATCATATTTTTAGTATTAAAAAAGAAAAAAATTTATTAAGAATATCAAAAAATAGAATAGAGAAATATTTTAAAAGTAGGTTTTAGATATAAATATTAAAGCATTAGTTAATCTATAATTCTATATCAGTAAATAAATACCTTAACTAATATTACCGACAGTTTTATAAATAATATACCGCAGGGTAATTATAAATAGAGCCATTCGAAAATTAATACCATTTTTTTTTGCTTTTTTTTTTCTTTTCAAAATGTCATTTTAGACCATCTCCAATGGTTGGCTCTATTAATTCCATCTAAAAATAGAGATCTTCAAAAATAGAACAAGGGTTTGATCCAATGGTTGGCTTTATTTTTTATTTAAAAATAATATTTGAAATATATAATATTTTATTTTACTAACTAGTTTATACTAAAATAGTTTAATTTCAATTTTAAAATTTGATCCAATCATTTTATTCTATAACAATAGTTTAATGAAATTCAGAATATTAAGTCACTAGTTAATATTGTGTTAAGTATGTTTTCTCTAGGAGAACTTTATTTCCAGTTTTTAATTTTAATTTCATGTATCAGTTGTGTTGTTTATTTCATTTTATCATCTTTCATGTCATTTATATTTTTAATTAATATATGCTATTGCTGGATGTTCTAATGGTAAAATATATTTTTATTTTTCTTTTATCCTTTAACAAAAAATTACAAATATGAACACATAAATTTGTTTGAGTATTAAATAAATATTTATATAAATTGAATGATCATATTGTAAATAAAAAATGTGGCTCTAAAATAGAGAAATGAACAATATGACTCTAAATATAAAGAAACACTGCTCATTTCTCTATTTTTAGAGATAGATATAGAGCATCATTGAAGATAATTTTTGCTCTAAAAATAAAGTTATCTCTAAAAATAGAGCATCAATGGAGATGGTTTTATAAAAACACATTTTTGAAGGTTTAGTATTTATTCTTAAATTTAAGAATTATAATTAAGGTACACCAAACTCGTATTCATACATTCCGGTATCTAAAATAGGAATAACCACACAAAAATGGTGCACAAAATATAATACACAAAAATTCTAGAGATCAAATTTATATGAATATACCTATCCTAAAATTTTCTTTTATCAAACTATTACTATTAATATATGTTCTTTTAACATTAAAACAAGTATTTTACTGTTTTGAAAATTTCTAAATATAAATAATATATTAATTCATCTTTGTATGGTAAAATAATAACTGTAATTATCAAGATAACATAATTAATTCTGCTTCTGTAAATAGTGATTCTGTTGTTATGAAATATGGTCCTTCAAAGCAATAAATAGGACCCATCATAAAATGAAAAAATAATAATAATGCATGACTCTTTAGACTTCTTCAATCTACTTTAATCATATCTCTCTCTGAGCCAAAAGTTCAGGTGGATGATGCCTGGCTCGAGACCATTCTATCTCATGGTCATGATGATTTGATGATGATGATGATGATGTCGGACCAGGCTTCATTCCCCTCAACTTAAACGTTTTGATTTCCAAAACCATCTCCATCTTCAAGTTTTTGGTTTTTGTGGAAGGAAACTTCAAGATCAATCGTTTATTAGTCCGATCACCTAAATCTACGGTAAGCCAAGAAATAACACAAACTCTACAGTCTTTACTAAACACACATATGCATATGCTTGTATGTGTGTGTTTTCATCATCAATCGATCGTGAATTTATTTTATTTTTGGTTAAGTGAGCAATGGATTGATGATATGAAGACACACTTGCATATACATAAATGAGCAATTGAATGCATAACATATTCAATGGATTATATCAAAAGGTTTTTTGGCATATATGGTTCCTTAATTTATCTGTTAGAAACTATATTTTAGTAACAACTTTATTTTCTCACCCTTGATATATAATATAAACAAAAAAGAAGAAATTGGTAATGGTTTATCATTTGAATATATATAAGAATGTGAATATAATAGTATATCTTAGCAATAACACGTGAAGAATATATGTTGATAGATTATCAAATGCTTTATTATTCTGACGACTGTGAAGTAAGCTTGATTGAAAAAAATAAAATTATAATACTGTTTTAACCCTTTTTAATTTCTTGTTAAATGGTTTAGTACTGTTTTAACGTTAGTAGTTTATAATATACATGAACTGATTTTTAGGTGATGATTCTATAGAAACTAATGGCAACCTTACTTGATGAGGGGTTGTCTTTTTTTCTCTTAATTTCTGTATCTCTATACCAATTTCACTGGAAAATCTTGTTGGAATTAGTGTGAAAATGGACTCATAATAACTGTTTAGGTTTCCATATTATTTTTATATATCCACATTTATTTGACTAGAAATTATTCGCATACGATTGATATTATTGTTAACCAAAATTATTGGATAAGACTGTCTCTTGATTAAATAGTTCAAATTTTCAAGGATCTTACAGTTTCGTTTGATAAGTATACTACTATATAGCTAAAATTAGTCTTCCATAAAACGAAAAGAAAAATAATAATCAATGAAATGTTGATTTTTTGAGGAATGTGAAAACACTATAGAATTGATAAATAAGTGGAACCCATATTCGTAACTACATTTTCTTTATATACATGTATATATATATACATACAATATTCTATATATTGATATAAAATGGTTCTAAGCCAAAAGATCACAAACTATTATCTATTTTATTCTCTTGAAGATGTTTTAGTTGTAATGGCTCGTGGAAAATCTATTGTTAAAGAATAAGAAACTGTCTAGTTTGATCTGAATTTATTTTCCTTTTTTTCAATATGCAGCATGCTTAAGAGAACGTAACGAAGTACAAGTAAAGAAGTTGCGACAATCTAATTAAAACCGACATAGACGACATAAAGAAGATGTCTATTAGTATTATTTGATGACCAGTATTAGCTACTTTAAAAAATTGTTTGAAAAATGTGATTACATAGCGACCATTCGTTTCACATGTTTAGTTTTCCTCTTATACATATATTAAAAAAATTTGAGAAATGATAATAATACATCTCATCTCGCATGAATCGAACTTTGTTTAACCATAAAACTACAAAAACAAGTTAATGAGAGTGACAAGATCTATAAATTAAACATCTTATTTCATCCTGATGTGTGTTGTAATAACATTGGATAATCTTTCAAAAAAAAAAAAATTCGTAATCAATGGAGACCCAAGAGGCATGTGTATCTAGGTGCATATATATGATTTGTGTTCCATATTATTTAAAGTTTTATAATTGATGTAATATCAAGCTATCAAATATCAATTGATATGAGTGGTATGATCATATGACTATGATTCTATACGTAATGGATATAAACAAAAGGTCTGTAAAACACCCATAAGGCCATAACTAAACATTAAATACTTGACCCTATTGCTAGCTGTTTCTAAGTCATCAGCTTTCAATAAGTATATTATTAATACTTCACCAAATGAACCAACCTCTTATTTTATTTTGTATGAATTCACTAAATGCACTATAAGTAAGATAAGTGGTTTTGGAGTGATACATTTTTAAAACATTTTTGAGACAAGGAATTTATGATGAAAGAAAAACTTAATAGCCCATGATGTACCATCCCAACGGTTTCATTGTCTTATTTTTAATTATAACCTTTTTGGATCATAATGGATCACTAAAAAAGATGTGCTGATTAAAGGTTGTAGTAGTAAAATAATTGGTACAAAATTATGATTTTGTATATTTTTGTAGCAGAAAAAGTTAGACGGAAATATTACAATGGACCCAACGTGATATATGAAAAAATTTATAGAACAAGATGAATAAGAAAACAAAGTACCGTAAATGGGCTTGAAAATCGAGATGTACAGAATTGAGACTAAAATCTCTCTTATTAAATTTTTAAATGCATGTACTGTGTTGGTTTGATAGATGATAAAATTGCTTAGCTTTTACTTATCGTGCACCACTCGAATTTTTAAATGCATTTAAGAATGTGGTGCCCTCTCAAACTCATTTTTCCACTTGTCAATCATCGGCGGTTGGACAGTGCATAAATTGAAAAAGACAATTAATAGCATATGCAACATACGATCTTGTAAAAGCGATGTATTGAAAACTGCCCACAATTGATCGATATAGAGACATATCATCAAAGCTATATAATGAAAACTGTGGAGAAGTGTGGTTTCAAAACTAGTTTGTCATTAGTCATGTTGGCTTTAGCATTAAAATACAAGATAGATTTTAGTTTTTGTTGCATAAGATATAATCTTTGGGAAGACATTGTCTCCTCTAGTAGTAGCCTGGATGTGAGCCTCTTTAGCTATAAGGACAAAATCTGCTCCAACAAGTTCATTTGTATGATCAAATATCTTTTTAAAATCAAAAGAAAAGTAACTAGGTTGTGTTTTTCAATTTTCCCACCAACTTGGGATGAACAATATCAATGCAATTGGTTGTGTCAGTTACTATCATGAAGCACACTGCCTTTGAGGCACAATGGTCAACACAATTCACTAACTTTGAGATGATGTGATGATCATCAATTCTGTCAATATCATCGACGTATATAACTGATGGTTTGTGTTTAGTGGCATTATAGAACAGTTTTTGGGAAGAATTGTCAGCAATCAAATCAGCTGGAGATACAACATATAGACCATAGGGTATCCATTAGCGATGACAAAACCAAGAGTTGTCTTGCCACATCGAGATTCACAATCAATCAGAATGCCACAGCCAGATTTTATCCATGTTTTTACCAAATCAGCATGGTAGAGAGTCCAAAATTTGGTTAGTGCCCTCAGTGATGTCAAATGAATATTCAATCCAGAAACTAGAATACAATAAAAAAAAGTAAACAAAATAAGAAAATTAAATTCATATGCTAAGAAATTAAATTTGAAAATATATGTTGAAATCCACGTTGAATGGAAGTGTAACCAAACATATCATATAAAGATCATATGCTATTTCTTTCGCTCATTGTTCAGTTGAGGTTGCAGTGGATGAGACAAATAAGATAGACAAAAACGTTTGCGGTTTGGATCTCCTTTTAGTGTATTTAGTGAATTCATACAAAAATAAAAGAATATCATGTACCAATTATAAATCATTTTTCAAAAAGAGAATAATATATTTAGTGGAATTTGGGAAATAAGTTTTCGCTAGTTTTTAGGGTAATTTTTAATTCACTACCTCATATTTTCTTTTAAAATTACCATTAAACTACACATTTTCCAAATTAAAATTTAAAACTACCCACAAAACGTATAAAAACTTAACAATGATCCAATTTAAAAAAAACACCCATATATTTAGCCCACATCTGAGTATCCATTCAATTCTTTGAACCATAAAAGTTCAATTAGGTTTTTGATGTTATAGCTGCATTTTGATGAATGTTGCATAATTATCCTTGAGAAGGGATCAAGTCATTCATTGTTCAAATAAAAGAGAGAATCTCGATGATTCATGATTGAGAAGGATCTAGATATCAATGATCAAATATCTCAGAATCTGAATATCAATGATTCAATATCTCATGAATGTTTTGAATGTAGGAAATAATTTGAGATATTCATTTATAAGAGATGAGGTCTATATTTATATTGATTTGAGAAGATCTAGATTTAATTTTTTATAGACCCTTAATTGAGCTTTAAGAAGTCAAGTTGATTGAGTTTTGAGATAATTCGTTATTGATTTAGATTGAGTTATCGGTACGGTATAAACCCAGTACCAACACCCTGCCTCCATTCTAATTCTGATTTTAACTTGAATCGTCTTTTCATTTCATGGACTCAAAACACATAATTCACTATATAATGTTTCAAATGCTTTTGTCAAACTACCCTAAATTTAGTAACGAGATAAGCTGTTTAAGACCGTCGAAAATGATACTAAAAACCAGAAAATCCCAAAAAAAAAACTTGAATTGTAAAATAAGAAAATAGACCGATGTGTCTAATTATTTATTTTTATTTTAAAAGATGAAATGGACTTAGAGTACCTACACAGAATACATACATGACACAAATACAACGATTTACGGGGCTCAGAAAATAAAATATATAAATATATGGCTTATAAATATAGCTTGGGACTTCTACTTGATAACACGTCAATGTTATACTGTCAACATTGGACTATTGAATAGTGAATACTTTTGAATGGATTGTACATATATAGCTATTTTATTTGTTTTTTTTTTCAAAGCTAAAAATTGAAAGCAGCCGGACCACAGAAGCAAAACTTGACAGCGGAAGAGGACAACTCATCATGCTTTATATTTATTACCAAACAAATTAAATATGTGAGTTTACCAAAACAAATAGAAATGTGATCTTTCGTATTATTTATTTTTGTATAAACTTATATAAAAACGAGAAATCTACGAACGAAGAAACCGGTTTTGTTTTGTTTGCATTTGGATAAAATATCAAGATAAGAAAATATCTCGCATTACTTAAAATTCATGTTATAAAATTCTCCGTCTAGCTCCGATTACATTTCGTCTAATCGTTAGGCTCACTCTCGTCACGTCGATTAATGACTAATCTTTCGAAAAAGTTAGTCAACCGATTACTTTTTGACTAATCCGATTATTTTCCGCATAATCATCTATAATCCAATTATTTTTAAATTTTCAAGTATACAAAATTTTTATTTTTGTTTTTCAGACATTTATATTGAGAGCTTGTGATGTTTTATAATAAATTATGTTAAAATTATAAATAAAAATCATAAAATAAATTATTAATACTACATTTTTTATGTATTTACTATAATTTTAAAAATAATATTATTTAAAAGTTTAATATAATGGATAAATATATTTTTAAAATATTAAAATAACCTAAAACTAATTTTCGATTAATTCCCGTTTACTCACCAATTAATTTTCTAAACATTATACTTATCCTCGCCACCAGACTAGCGCGTAGCGAGTTTTAAAACATTGCTAAAAAAAAATCTTTAGATATGATTATTATTAGTCCTAAATATCATCATATCTTGTTATTACATTATACACTAAGTCCTAAATATCATCATATCGTTTTATTACCAGAATCAGAAAACCTTTTCTTTTCCTTTTTTAATGTCGGAAGCTCTGAAATGGATGGAAGTGAAAGTGTACACGTGGCGATCTGGGGACCTTATAACAAATATGCAACTTAAATAAAAAGCTTTAGAAGCAAGTTAGTCATAGCCGCTTGGCGCTGTCGTCTTCGTCTTCTTCTTCTTCTCTCCTTTTTTTTTACACTATCTTTTGTAAGTGAAGAATTTGCTGGAGTAGCAAAATTAATTGCTCGATGGAGGTAACTTCGGTTTGATCGGTTTGATCGTTCTGGGCTTTGGGTTCAACGGGTCGCTTTGAAAATAAAGTCTCATCACATCTAAGGTGCAAAGATTGACCTCGATGCATGTAAAATTTTCTGAGATTTCTGAGTTCTTGATTCCAAATTCTTTGGATTTTTGGGTTTTAGGGTTTTCAGTAATTGAACAACTTGATTCTGAAGTTATTTAGGGCTTTTTTTGAAAGATTACTTGAGATAGAGGCTATCATTTGCTTAATCTTAATCTCTGATTTTATCTAATTAGCTTGTTCTAAGTGGTTTATAATCTCAAGAAGGTAAATTTAGGTTTTGATTACTATATTTTACCTAATTTTGATCTGTTTAAAATGGATTTGTAATTTGTTACTTGTTTTGTAAGCTAAGTGAAGTAGATTTTTGTGGTTGCGGTCAATTTTAGTGCTTCATTGTTTCTCAAGGTGGTTCATTTCAGGAGATATGGTTAATGGAGATGAGCAAAGTAATGAGCTAGAACGTTCTTCTTCTAGTAGTCGTGGTTTGGGTCCTAGTGTTGCAAATGCAGAAACAAGAATGAAGTTTGCTTCAGTGGATGCTTTATCAGAGTTAGTTTGGTCTCCTCGCAACGGTCTAAGCCTAAGATGTGCAGATTTCAGTTTCACCGGAAAGGCAAAATTATTCTCTCCTAACATATTTGATATAGGAGAAACCGATATGGCGCTTCTTCATTTGAATACCACAGAAGAAGGAGAAGAAGAAGTGAGGTTTCATCATGTAGATGTCCAATTCAGAACTCAAGATCAAGTGAACCAAACGTGTAGCGAGATAAATAGACCATTTTCAGGTTGCTAAATGTTAATTTCGCGTGTTTTGTGTTGGTCGAACTGTCTTTTCGATTGCTTGAGGTACTGAGGGTTCTTGTTTTTGCAGAAGTTGGTGGTTCTGTAGAGGAAATGAAACCTGAAAGAGAAGAGATGGCTGAGGATAAGGTTGAAACCAATGATGATAAAGAGAGTGAAGAAGCAGGAAGTACCAAAAGATCATTAGGTGAAAATGATTATATGAAGTTAACAATGTCTTTCAGTTTTCACTTATGAGAACCATGGATTTAAGTTTTTTTGTTTGGTGTCTTATGGTTGTTTGTATATGGAGTAGAAACTCCGAGAGTCGGATCTCAAGAAGAACTGACTAATCGTGGAGATAAAGAAGAAGGTGATAAGATGAATAGTAGAATTGATTGTTCAGAATCAATGGATGAGAACAACCTCGCAACTGTTGCTGTTGTAGCATGTGAAGGCAAAGATGAATACTTACCGGAAGATGAGACCGATGTTGAAAAGGCTGGACCCAGTGTTTCCTATAGGCGTCATGCCAAAGCAAAAGGAAAAGAAAAAGCTTTATCTGATGGAAACTATGATGGTGAGGATGAAGATGATGAGAGTTTTGGGAGTGTAGAAAGTTGTAACAGTGCTGGTTTGCTCTTAAGGGGAAAGAAAAGACCAGGCTTTGAGCATGAGCTGATTCTTGGAAGCAAACGTCTCAAAACGTTAAGTCGAGAATGTTTAGGGTCAACTTCAAAACTCAAGCAAGATAGTTCATTTATGAATTGGATATCAAACATGACAAAAGGAATCTGGAAAGGTTATGAAGAAGATGATGATAATCCTTTTATAGCTCTTACCACTACTACCTCAGATGGTAATGGTCAAGTCAATGTTATTGTTGATCAACCAGAGTCCATTCCTAAGGAAAATTACGGTTGAAGAAACACCTGTTTCCAGTCTTTTTTCCAGTCTATATATTATCCGAAGAAACAAGATGAAGTTGCAGCTGAGATGGATTTACCAAGTGATGCTAATGCTGCTCTGCAGGAACTTCCATGGATACCTGAACAATGTGAAATTACCAAAGAAGATCACGCATCTTCATCTGGTAATAAGATTGGTTCAGTTGCTGGTGAAGATAACACTTCAATTGGAAGAGTTGAAATGTTATCTTCAGAGAACAAGCGTGAGGAGAAAGAGCCTAAAAATTCTTTTCTACTGCTTAGTAAGTCTAAGCCGCCGAGTGAAGAGCAGAATGAAGAGCAAAATAAAGAGCAAAAGGTCTGCGGTGAAGCTGATGAAAAGGTCAGTGCCAACAGAAACACTGGGCTTGATAGTTTGTGGATAAGCCGGTTCTCACCTAAAAGTTCTTTCCCTCAGAAAAAGGCCAATGACATGACTAGAGAGGCTAATGAGCTAGCCTCAGACGCGGCTAAAGCCTGTGACTCACAGAATGTTATAAACCCTGGTATCAGCACTCTAGATGGGTTTGATAATCCGAACACGACCCTTCCCATAGTTTCTTCACTGAGAATAGAGTCTTCAGATGCAATGGCTTCTTTGTTTGCAAGAAGATTAGAAGCAATGAAACACATCATGCCTTCCTCAGGTATTTTAGCCGAGAACGCAGAGATGGAGGAACAGGCGAATCTAATCTGTTTCTACTGCGGTAAGAAGGGTCATCGTTTACGGGATTGTACCGAAGTAACTGATACTGAGCTCAGAGATTTAGTACAGAACTTAAATGCTAGGAATGGAAGAGAAGCAGCATCAAGTCTTTGCATAAGATGTTTCCAGCTAAGTCACTGGGCTGCAACATGCCCAAATGCTCCACTGTACAGTTCAGGAGCTGAAGATAGAGCAACAAAGCACGCTTTAACTTCTACATCTGGCACAAAGCTGCCTCTAAGTGGTTTCACAGATGTACCAAAGACGGTCTTTGAAGCTGTTCAAGTACTTCGCTTGACCCGCTCAGACGTTTTCAAGTAAGAATGAGCTCACAGTTAAAAAAGACTCTTTCATCCGTCAGACTGTCACATTATGAGAGTGTTCAACTTCCTTATGGCTTTTCTTTTTCAGATGGATGAACACCAAGAAGTCTGTATCGGGTCTCGAAGGGTTCTTCTTGCGTCTAAGACTTGGGAAATGGGGAGAAGGACTTGGAGGAACCGGGTACTACGTAGCCCGCATAGATGGTTAGTATATGGTTAGTACTTGAATCTTTACAACTTAATGTTGGTTTTAACTTGACATATTCAGGAGATACAGAGGGACAGAGCTCAAAGAGACATTCAGAGAACAACTCAATTCCAGTTAAAGTTAAAGGGATGACTTGTTTTGTTGAGTCTCTCAAACCATGACTTTCTTGAGGTATAGAAATCATACAGAATGTTTATGACAATACCAAGATGTTATTAAAAGTTTAATTTGTTGTATTTGTTTGTATTATTAAAGTTTTTATACCTGAGCAGGAAGAGTTAAAGTTATGGTGGCGCAAAGCCGGAAGAAGTGGTGGCGGCGAAAGCCTACCGTCGGCAGAGGAACTTAGTCGGAAAATTCAGCAGAGAAAGACGTTACGCTTTTAGGCTATTTATTAACTAAAATCATGCTAATACTTTGTTTTTGGGTAACTTGTGTATTTATTTTAATACTATATTGACACGTGTAACTTTCCTATGGGGTTGCTCTTAGCTATCTCAGAGTCAGACTCAGAGGGTATATAATATGTCAAACCGGCCAGTAATCTAAAACCGGAATGCTCTAATCTATTTGTACAACTTGCGAGCTTTACTTGGTTGTTTTGGGTAATGTAACTTGACTTGATAATTGTGCCTGATATGAATCTGGAAGCGTTATTAGGGTTTACATGGAAAGACATTTTAAGTTTTAACCAAGTTAAGAATGAACTGGAGATGATTGTGTATTACTTGGCTTTATCCATCTGATACAAGCCGGTTAAGCACGGTTGGCCGGATGTTGGTGCTACTCACTCCAAATTCATCATACCTCTTAAGTGAAGACCTTTACAGAATCTGTATTTATGCATAATAGAGTCTTTATTTCGACAATTTTGCTACTCTGTTCCGATTCTCTCATCTTTAGATGTGTGTCTAAGCACTCGTCTCATTAGTCATATCTTTTAAAGCAATTCTATGAAGTATCCTTGAAGTGGTATCATCTTAGAATCGACCTTCAAACTTTAAGAATCCGGAAAACAAACAATCTTTTAATTTGTAATGGCTTCTTTGTAATGGCTTTGTAATGGCTTCTTTGTTTCTGAGCATATTCAATTGTTGGTGTAGGTATTGATATATTAATTTAGTTTAGTCATACAGTATATTTTCATGCAATGTGCTATATTTCGTGTAGCTAGCAATCATTTTTCCAAAATTTTAGCTATTTTTTAAACTATTTAAAATTTCAAAAACAATTTGTATTTTATATTGGATTTGCCTTCCCAATATAATAAGCCCAAATTAAAGATTAAAAAGGAACATAATTACCTATTAAAAATAAATAACAAATATTTCTAGGGTTAGCCTGCGTTACCTATATAATTGATTCTTAAGTTAAGTTGTTTGTCGTCTGCGCAGACACTGTTTCGAAACTCTCTGAATTTTTAAGGTTTCATCGATCCAACAATGGTTAGTCTCGAATCTTAACCTCTAAGTAATTAGGTTATCTGATATTGTGTTTGTAATTTTTTGTCCTCACTGGAATCTTTAAGGCGGATATGGAACCTGAGGTTGCTTCGGCTGGAATTGTGAAAAAGAGAACGTTCAAGAAATTTGCTTTCAGAGGAGTTGATCTCGATGCTCTTCTTGACATGTCCACTGAAGATCTTGTCAAGCACTTCAGTGCCCGTGTTCGTAGAAGGTTGTTAGCTTCTTTTGAATCATTAAAGCTTTTGTTTTGTCTCTTTTGTTATGTGAGACTAATTGGTTTTGTTATCTTTAAAGGTTCTCTAGAGGATTGACAAGGAAACCTATGGCTTTGATCAAGAAATTACGCAAAGCGGTATAAACCTTAATCTCTTTAACATCAACTATGTTAGATATTTTTTTTAACATATTCATCAATCGTCCAAATATGATTTTAGGAACATGTTTTCTCAGACTATTGTCATTAAGATAGAAACAAAAAATTATGATCAACTTACGTTTTTTTTTTTTTGTTCATTTCATGTGATGATTCATTTGTGTTTATTTTAATGGCTAATAGAATTATTTCTACTCTCTTGATGCCATCTGTTTGATTAAGAATTCGGATAATCTATATCCTGTTTTCCTTATAATTTATATCACTAAAATCTCCTGTCTGCTACTTTTACTTCATCTCTTTGTTTGTACATTCAAGTTTCTCTATATACAATTTTGTGCAACCAAATGGTTAAAGAATAAAGATTTTGCTTCTTTGAGCAGAAGCTAGAGGCACCAGCTGGTGAGAAGCCAGAAGCAGTGAGAACACACTTGAGGAACATGATCATTGTGCCTGAGATGATTGGAAGCATCATTGGTGTGTACAATGGAAAGACTTTTAACCAAGTTGAGATTAAACCGGAGATGATTGGACATTACTTGGCCGAGTTCTCAATCTCGTACAAACCGGTTAAGCATGGTAGGCCTGGTGTTGGTGCAACCAATTCCTCTAGGTTCATCCCTCTCAAGTGAACAAACTCTTATACAGAGTCTCTGTGTTATGCTCCAACATTTTGCTTAATAATTTGTTTAAACTGTTATCCAAGTTTAATAATTAAATATTTGGTCATGGTTCTATTGAAATTTTCTTAAATAGAATATTCATATATCTATTATGTCAAAAACTTGTGAAGGTGGTCACACACTTCTCTACGTTTTATCTCTTTCAGTGCAAGTCAAGCCAATGCAAGACTCCAATGTAGTTTCATTTTGTTTTGCTACTTTAACAAAACGTAGTTGACTTTAATCTCTCTTGAGTTTTAGTTTTCAAACTGTCATAATTATGTTGATGACTTTTTAATACCATCACTGGGGTTAGACTTGTACTCTCTTAGAATTGTTAAATTTTGCTCATTAATTTGACTATTTTTGAAGTTTTCAAATAGTCTTGATTTCATATATCCATAAAAGGATTCAATTTCTGGAGCTGTTTTTTGTTTTCTCGTTTGACTAGGTAGGTGAAATTTATTAGTCCATTTTTTTCTGTGACCATTCTATGGTCCTCTTTGGCGATTTTAGAAGTAGATTTATACCATGGACATATGATGAACAAGCACCTGTTAAAATTTATTAAGCGTTAAAAGTATTACTGACTTTATACCACTAGTATATAGTTGGACAATGACATAATAGTTCAAAATCCTCCTAATAGTCAAATTGTGGAACTTTCTAATAATTTTTATTTGCAAATTGACTTCATCGGATTAGATTTTTTACGCGGGTTAACATAATTTTATATTAATTTATACGATAATACAATAATATATACAATAATAATAATAATAATAATAATAATAATAATTAACTATAATTCTCAAACTTATTTACAAAAAAATACACGGATTGCCGCGATTAAGTTTTGCTCTTCAAATATAAACCTAATACACCTTGTAATTAATCAATATAATTTTTTAAACCTTTCAAACTTCAAAAATAGTGTTCATTTGTATATCTTTTCAATTATTTAATTATATTTGTGTGTGAACATACGAACTGATTAGTCTTTGAAAAAGGAAGCTTCCGGGAGAAAGAGAAGTTTCCATTCAGTTTCCTGGAGTCTTCTCTCCACTCTCTTCTCTACATCTTCTCCTCTTATCTGCCAAACAAATTAGCTTTAAATTTAATCTCTAACTAATATATATATATATCATTATTTACTAATATATCTACATATATGTATATCAAAGCAAAGAAACCAAACCAAACCAAATCGAATTGAGTATATATGTACCTGAGTCACCATGTTCATGGTCGCAGAGAATTTGTGAGGAGAGAAATTGGCGTGGACTGTTTTGAGTTTTGTACCCATTGATTTAAGATATCGAAGAGCTTCTAACATTGAATCTATTCCAGATAAAGGTTCATGTAGATTAAACTTAACCTTTGTTTCATTCATTTCATCATGATCCTTTCTTGATTTTGCCTCTATCACTTGAATTCTTCTCTCTAATTCTTTCTTTAATCGTTGCAATTTCCCAAACTCAACCACGGATTTTTCAACAATCGTATTTTTATCATTCTGAAACAAACAGGACAAAATTATTAATGAGAGATTAGGAGAAATTATATTATTGAAATTTCTTTTTGCACCACTCCTAGTTAAAAAGAAATGTATAATTACATAATTAATAAAGAATTTATTCCAGTGAGAAATTAACGTTTTATACAAAAGAGTATTGTAGTAAGAATTATTCAAATTTAATATTATTACAAATTGATTTTAAATTTCATAAACACAAATTGGTTTATGTAGTACCTTAGTGGCAAATGGTAGTAGAGAATGAAGAGCTAAGTAACTTTGTTTTTGTTTCTCTCTTCTCGCTCTCTCTTTAATCATATGTCGCCGGCATCTTTCCTTCTCCGGTGCCACCGCATTTTTCTGCTCTTCCCAATTCTTTCTCAGCAGATTCACCATTCTTCTCTTCACGTTCATCGTCGATGAAGACATTTCCGGCGACATCATCCTCTTTCCCGTGTCCTTAATGAATGGCCTAAAGGAGCTTGTGTTTAGTACACTTACGGTTTTTTCACCGGCACCTTCGCCGGAGACGTCGCCAACGATTAGATCCCAGAAGTTGTCATCTTCTAGGTAAACCGAATCAAGAAAGAAGTTATCCATCTCTATCTCTCTATCTCTTTGTGATTTGTAGTCGTTGTATATATATATATATCTTATGATTTAAACATGTGGGGTTTTGATGAATTGACACATGAATTTTATCAAGAACGTGGTCAATGAATAGTTTCTCACCTTCTTGGTTTACACGAGTGACAAAGTCAAATGTCGTGTAAGAAAGATAAAGTCATGGACATTTTGGCAATATTATATGAAGTAAATAAAGCTATATGCCTATAACCATTATTTTCTCTCTTTTAAATTTCCAACAGAGTTTCTTTTCTGTGTTGGAAAACAAAAGACAGTGGATAAAAGAAGTATATTATTTGGTTAGAATATATCAATGTTTTAAAAATCGCTAGATGCTAGTCGGGTGGCGAGGATGGGTCTAGCGCTTAGAGGATTAATTGGGGAGTAAACGGGGATTAATCGGGGATTAGTTTTAGGTTATTTTAATATTTTTAAAATATATTTATCTATTATATTAAACTTTTAAATAATATTTTTTTTAAAAATTATAGTAAATACATGAAAATGTAGTATTAATAATTTATTTTATGATTTTTATTTATAATTTTAACATAATTTATTATGAAACATCAGAAACTATCAATATAAATATCTGAATAACAAAAAAAAAAAATTATACTTGAAAATTTAAAAATAATTGGATTATAGATGATTATGCCGAAAATAATTGGATTAGACGGGGATTAATCGGATTAGGTGGAAAGTAATCTGTTGACTGACTTTTTCGAGGGATTAATCATTAATCGAGGCGGCGAGGGTGGGCCTAGCGACTAGGCGGAGTGTAATCGGAGTTAAGCGGAGATTTTTAGAACAAGAGAATATATATATATATATAGGTTTATAACATTAATATTCATTCACAAAACGCATAAACTTTTTAGTTTGTTAAATTATATTTCGTGAATTTTTTAGCTAGTTTTCCTTGTTTAGTAAGGTTATAAAAATAAAAATGAGGTGTTTATTGAATTAATTAGGTTTATCATCTCTGGAGTATTTCTAATTTTCTTGTGTGGAATCAGTTGATCATTGGTTGTTAATTTTATATATTCTCCCTAAGTTGTTATAATATAGATTTTGAGATTTGTTTTGTGTTTGTTAGAATGTAAACTTATTCAATAAAGAATAGAGTTATTTACCAAAGAGGAAAAACGTGTAAAGGTTCCAAGACTTTCTTTTGACGTGTCCGTAATCTTGGATAGGTTAAATCTAACTGGGTAAACGACTTGACTATATAAAATTGATCACCAACTATAATTATAATATATCAAGTAAAGCTATTTTGTATATTACAATTCTAATTGTTGACTAACTTCGGTTCTAGAATATTATAAAGTTTTGGTTTTGCCCAAAAAAGCGCATTATGTTCATGGCCCAATCTTTGCTTCATCTTTTTTGATGTACCTCCAGCATTGAGAGGCTTATTTTCTAGTTTCTTCTTGCGTTTCGTGCGTGGAGTGTCTCTAAGGAAAAAGAGGACATGTGGTTCTTCGGTCGGCGTGGTGTTCATGGCCCAGAGAGTTTCTCATCACGGTGGAATCTGTTTAGAAGACAGCGGATGAAGCTAGAAGGAGACAGTGCTGGAGCCACCGTTGAAGCTTGCTCTTTAGTATAATCATACTTAGGCACTTAGCGTTTAAGACGAATACCATAACAAAGCAAATTAGTCCATCTCTCTCTGTCATTATTTGAGAATCTTAAGTTGTTGTGTGTCAGTGTGTCTATTAATTAAACACGTGAGGTCAATGAATAGTTCTTCACTTTCTTGGGTTACAATAGTGACTTAAGTAGGAGAAAGATAGAGAAAGTCAAGTGATATATATTGGCAAAAAAAAACTAAAATACAATATGGCGTATATAGCTGTAAGCCTACTTTAAGATTTTTATCAGAAGAAAAGGTTATAATTATTATTTCTCCTTTTTAATAAAAACAAAATTTCCTATTATAAGTTGAAAAACATAAGACAGGCTAGTTATATTTGTATAAATGTTCACTGTTTGGTTTGAAAATATAGATATATTGTAGCGTTTCAATTCTAGAACTTTTATTTTAGAAAAAAATGTTTCTATTAACATTGTTAGCAAACAATAAATAAAATATTTTGATCTTATTTAAAACAGAATGCTGTTTGGTTTCGCTCCGTTGAAACTTTAGGTTCTCGCATCATTGTTCGTATCTGAAGCTGAAGAGATCAAAGACATATATCTCCTTAGATACTCTGATTTTTCTTGCTTAGCCTTATTTATGCAAGTTTTTTATGGATTATAAAGTAATATGAACAAATTTTTTTGTAACTGTTGATTTTTCTTGTTGCCATCAATTAGGTTGATTATTGCTGAACCATAGATTCAAACAAAATATTTATAGAAAAAGACTCAAAGACTTTTGTTATTTTTTAAAGAAAATTAGGTTTTATCAATGGATAGATATGCATTGTGGAAAAACTGTCTATCTACTTTTGATAAAAGATCAAGTCATTCGTATTTCATAGAAATAATAAAGCTTTACGAGGTGTGTATCGGTGTTATTGATGTATTATTGAATGTTTTGAGATGCATTGTGATAAAATGTCTTTCGGATTCAAGTTTCTTTTTTGTTCTTGATCATTTTCTTTTAGTAGAAATTCATTAAGTGGGTCGATTTATCTTCTTGGGCCAAGTGGATTTGGCTTTAGGTCGGTTAATTCTTGATTTGTATTGGTTTTATGGTAAGGATGGTAAATCCGGTACCAACAATTAACGTTTGGTCTATAGTCTAACATTTACTGTGCAAGATAAAGTGATTATTTGTAGTCAAACTTTAACGGGAAAATCTGAGGTTGGTTATTAGCAGCTCTTGCCATTTGGTTATTCGGATCCATATGGGTAGAAACCTATTGAGTTTGTATCTTTCGAGTATAGAAATTTTGAACCAATATAGATATTCATAGAATTTTGAATCAGTTTTGGGACGATTCAGTTTGGATTCAGGTCGGTATGTATCAAAAAATATGGTACATGACAATACCCAAACAAAATCCAAAAGAAAAAAGAGCGGAAGCCAATCGACCTCATAATAAAAAAGTGGCCCCAGTTGTTCCAATTTACTCACTATTGCATTACTGACCTTACCACTATAATATATTATTAAGTTGGAGAATAACATAATATTAGTTCAAAATCCTATGTATTTTAGGGTACATTATAAAGTATATACTAGTAGTCAAGTTGTGGAACTTTCTACCTTTTTATTTGCAAACTAATATCAGTTGGATAGTTTATCAAATAAATAAAAATCAGTTGGATTAGGTTATTATTCAGGTTAAAAACTGTAATACAATCTTTTATTAAATAATAAATTTTTAATTACTATTTATTCTCCAACTCAGGAAGCTTCGGGGAGAAGGAGAAGTTTCCATTCAGTTTCCTGGAGTCTTCTCTCCACTTCTTCTCCGCTTATCTACAAAACAATAAAAGTTTATTGGATTGAATAAAAAAAAGATTAAGTTAAAATAACAAATTATGTGTTGTTGAAATATGGATTTTAAATTATTTATTAAAATTTAGTGTTTAATTATAAAATGTACTATCTAATCTAGTGTAATTTAATTTAGTGATTGGTGAAGATTTCTTAGTTAAATATACAAAGAACAAAATCTCATTTAGAATTTAATAACAAAATTTTTAATTCACCAAAATTTAATCAAATCATCTCAAAAGCCAGGAGAACTCAATTCTCATCAAATATTCATTTCAATGAATCCCTAACTTAATTACAATCTAAATTTGTTCTCCAAAAAAATACAAAATTTAAAATTTAATCTCTAACTAATATCATAACACAAACACATACTTAACTATAATATCTACCTATAAATTTATCATAACAAAGAAACCACACAAAATCGAATTGAGTACGTATACCTGAGTCTCGATGTTCATGGTTGCAGAGAATTCATGAGAAGAGAAATTGGCATTGACCGTTTTAAGTTTTGTCCCCATTGATTTTAGATAATGAAGAGCTTCCAACATTGAATCGATTCCAGATAGAGGTTCTTGTAGATTAAACTTAACCTTTGTTTCATTCATTTTATCATGATCCTTTGTTGATTTTGACTCCATCACTTGATTTTTTCGCTCTAATTCTTTCTTTATTCGGTGTAGTTTCCCAAAGTGTTCCACCGCTTTTTCAACAATCGATTTTTTTTCATTCTGAAGCAAACAAAACAAATATTAATGATATACATTACTATAATTGGAGAAAATTATGTTGTATAAACTTGTTTTCACACCAATCCGATACTTAGTTTACAGAAATTAAATCTGTATAATTATTTATTCCAAAAAAAATCCCAATGCAAATTACTAACGTTTTACGCAAATGAGTATTGTAGTTAGAAATCTCTCATATTCATAAATTTGTGTATTATACTTTATACTCACTTTTTTTTTTTAAACATTTTTGTTAGTTCGATTCGATCAATTAAGTTGACCATACAAATGAAGTAAAAAAAATAAATTAACCATACAATCATAATCTAACTTTGTGATCTGTTTTTTTTTTGGATAACTGTTAGGTCCGCTATGATAAAGAAACCAACTAATTGATTTAAAAATTTAAAGACACAAACTGGTTAATGTACCTTAGTGGGAAATGGTAGAAGAGAATGAAGTGCTAAGTAACTATGTTTTTGTTTCTCTCTTCTCGCTCTCTCTTTCATCATATGTCGCTTGGATCTTTCCTTCTCCGGTGCCACCGCATTTTTTTGCTCCTCCCAATTCTTTCTGAGCAGATTCACCATTCTTCTCTTCACGTTCATGGTCGATGGAGATATCTGCGGCGACATCATCCTCTTTCCGGTATCCTTCATGTATGGCCTAAAGGCGCTTGTGTTAAGTACAATGACGTTTTTTTCACCGGCAACATCGCCGAGGATTAGATCCCATAAGTTGTCATCTTCTAGGTAAACTGAATCTATAAAGAAGTTATCCATCTCAGTGTGTGTGTGTCTCTCTCAGTGTGTAAGAATCTTGAGTTGTGGTTTGTTGTTGTGATCTTGTGTATATATATCTTATGATTTAAACATGTGGGGGTTTTGGTGATTTAACACATAAATTATATCAAGCACGTTGGTCAATGAATAGTTTCTCACCTTCTTACATTGGAGAAAGGTAGAGAAAGTCAAATGACGTGTGAATATGAAAGTTAGAGAAGCCATGTGACATACTGCAATAAAAATTGATATATTACTGTATATGATGTATAAAATGCTAATACCATTATTTATCTATTTTTACTAAAAGAGATATTTTCCTTTAATGTGTTTAAAAATACAAGACCGTGGATAAAAGAATTGTATTATGTGTTTAGAATATAGAAAAGGGTAAAACTAATATTCATTCACAAAACGCATAAAATTTTTTAATTTATAAAATTAAAATTATCTTAAAATTTAAGTTTATTTTCTTTTGTTTAATAGTAAGATTATAAAAATAAATATAAGGTCCTTATTGTGTTGCATCACTTAATCATTACTTGTTAATTGTTATACTTGTCCCACAATTATTATATTTTTTGAGATTTGATTTGTTGAATGTCAAGTTTATTCAATGAAATAATGTTATTTACCAACAAGGGAAAATTGTAAGAGTTCCAATATTTTTTTAACGTGTCCGTACTCTTAGATATGATAGGAAATTTCACTCGGTGAATGACTTGACTATATAAAATTGATCACGACGTATCTGATTAGGATATTATTTTATTAAAAACTATGATTAGAATATTTCATATAGAGCTATTTTCTATATTACCATTCGAATAGTTGACTAACTTCGTTTCTAGAAAAGTATACGGTTTTGGTTTTGCCCCAAAACGCATTAATTTAATACTAAATCGGTATTCGTTTACTTTTATACCGCTGAAACAAATTTCGGCCACACAAATTAAACAGGAGAAAAAGGAAAACTAAAACTCCACAAAACAAAGAAAAATATTATCATGAGAAAAGCCACAAAACGACAAAATAAGAAAGGAATGTGTGTTTGTTTTTCGTTTGGGTAAAAACAAGAGAAGAAAGATATATTTTTTTTTCTTTTTCATGTTAAGCTTTATTAAATTTACAATTGTGACAGAATTACAAAGACGATATAGAAATTGGAAAAAAAAACCGATAACAACATAATGTTAATACAATTCAACAGCAGCACAAACCAAACCGAAGAAGCATATAGCATCAGTCTCCCTGATAATCTGAGGCAATCTCATATACCACTTGTAATACACTTCTTGATTATTTGTAACAGCGTATCACTCATCTTACAAAAAAATATTCTTATTAAACTCGTGTATGAAATTCTTTTATCAATTATATATCCCATGTAAATCTTCTTTATAAAAAATAATTAAAATAACTCATTTTAAAACGTTTCGAGAAAAATCCAACAAAGGCATAATGAATCTAAGTCTCAATAAAAAAAAAAAAATACATCTAAAATCCCCTAAATAATACCAACAGCAAAACTGATTCCTCAATATGATGTGAGAAAGAAAAATATAGAGGGGACTTCGAGTGGAGACTCTTAACATATGTTGTTAAAGTTAAAAAAGTAATAAAATTAAAAAAAAAACTATAACAAAAGAGTAACCGTAACTTTAGGTTCTGTGAATAAACTTTATTCAAAATTCAAGAACCTATATTATACAAATGTTGTCTTCTAATTGGTCAAAATTTCTTTTTAAATAAAATTATCTATTTTTATTTTTTGAAGAACTCAATACCAACTTTTATAGGATGAGCTGGTCTAAGGCCACCTCCATCAAAGGATCTGAGGAGAAGTTATTAAAATAAAATATTAATAAATATAAGTAGAAAAATCAAAATAAAAGATAAGAAACAACGGTTGAGGATCTTTTATAAAACCTTTTCAGATATGTTAAGATCCTCTTCTACATATTTTTCTTCTCTCATTGGTCAATTTTTTCTCTAAATAAAATTATTTATTTATTTATATATTTTTAAAAACTCCAATCGAGCATATGGATGGAGCTGGTGTAATTACTTATTACTCAGTAAAAATATTCTCTTTGCCCAATGAAAAATATGATAACATAATTTTATATCAATACAACTATTAATAAACGCACATAAATGCACGCAACAAACATATGCCGCATACAAAGTTATACTAGGTATACCCATATCTTATGTGCATGTAAGTTGTAACATATCTGTTCTACTAAGTTTTAAAAAAACATATATGTTCTACTAAGTTCGTGAATCGGTTAATGGGCTATAGCGACCAGTCGTTTCACTGTAGTCCAATTTTTATACCATCATTATTGGTAATATTTTGACGATTATTTTGCAAATAAATTAGTATTAAAATTTAAAGACTCAATTGTTTTATAGTATGTCCATAGCTGATTAATTAAGAGGGTTTTTAAATTTTTTTTAAATGAAAATTCATCAAGTAATGTAGATTCGTGTTTGCTCAGATACACCTAAAAACTAGAATTTCTGTCACTTGTCATAATTTTATTGGAAAAACAATTATTTTTATTATTATTTATTTTTAAAGATCTTTTTACTGGAGATTACTAATAAAGATGGTATTAGGTATATAAAATATCTTCCTACACTAATAATAATTATTCATACATTTAAAGACATTTTTATTTATTATTAAAATTATATATATGTTTAAAGACTGATACCAATGAACATGGTGTTATTGGTTTCCACTGTTTTCTACTACTTTGACTGTTCCAGTATAACCACTGTTCATTTTAATCTCATATATCTTGTGATCACTATAACATCATACCATCACACAGAAAAAGATTACATATCATCATATCATCAAACAATAATCATGTTTATTAGCAGGTCATAAAAGATAAATCAACAAGATCAGTTTTATACGAGTGAATCATGAAGTATAAAAACAAAACATGTCATCTGTTTCTGTATATAATCCTAACCTTAGCTGGGTACAACTAGCGTACGTGTAGAATCATTAACTGATGACTAAAACAACTCTTACGATCGTCTATACCTTCTAGCGCACGAAATAGTTCAAACTTCGAGGGATGTTATAAGTGGTATATAATTGGGTGAATTGGCAAAATAGACAGTTTTTTCAAAATTAATATGTGATATAGACATTTTACTATTTTGCAAAATATACAGTTTTACTGTTATACTAATATAGATGATGTGTAATAGAGAAAGAATCGATTTTGGTCGCTAAATACCGTTTAAAGTCTCTATAATGATGGCGAATTACAAAATCTGTGCAGCGTCCCATATTAAAACAAATAATTACATCAAGGTTGAAGTAGGTCTTTCCGAATGTTATTAATAATTCTCAATTGTAGTTATGCCGAAGAGAGGTATTATATTCAGTACTTTCATTGTTCATGAACTGATCTTTTTTTTTTTTATATAACAAGCATACTTAGCGATTAAGACGAATACTATAACAATGCAAAGATTCCATGTCTCTCTGTTATTGTTTGAGAATTAATTGAGTTGCTGTGATTTGTAAGAGCGTGTATTGATAAAACACGTGAGCTTTTGTTGATTTAACACACGTGAAACATATTCAGCTCGTGTTTAATGTATAGTTCAGTTTCTTGTATTACAATAGTGACGTAAGTAGGAGAAAGCTAGAGAAAGTCAAGTGACATATAATGGCAACAAAAAAAAATTTAGAATATTATATGACGTACTGTATATAGCTTTATTTTCCAACTTATGACGTATATATCTATATATATACATATATATAGCTATAATTTCATTTTATGAGTTGAAAATTCAAGAGAGACCTAAGAAATTGATTCGATGAACATTACCAAATAAAGAATATATACATCTTTTATTAGTTTTACGTGTAAGAAATTAAACGCAGATTTTGAAAATTTGAATCTCCTAAAGAAAGAATACAGCTGAAAAGTAAGGAAATCGATTCGAAAACTTACAGTGATTTCAATGGAAGCTTCGCCGGAGTTGCAGAGAGAAAATAAAATTTGAAATCGCAAACAAGTAAAATTTAATCGCAAAGAAGTAATGGGAACCTTTAGTCTTTAAAACTTTTGATACGTTTATATATAATGGGACCCATTGCTACAACACATTATTTTATTTGATTTTGTTGAAAGCTACGACACATTTTAATTGAAATTCTTTTAGCATTGCATAATAATGTTATTTTATCAAATATATCGGAGTCAAATCCAGTTGTCTCATTTATCTCTTCGTGCAGCATAGGGTAAAACATATCTTACTAGGAGTACAATACTTTATTATTTTGAATTCAATAGAAAACAGTTTTTTTTTCATATTAAAAAAAAATTATAAACCTTTTCTAGAAAAAAAAATGAAAAATGAACCTACCCGGTTCTTAAGGAATTTGAATAATTGGTTCAAATGATCAAAAACTTATCTATATAATAAATCAGGTCCAAAACCAAATCATACACATCGAATTTTATTTCTAATTCAAAAGATTCAGAATAACAACCCTGACAGTCAAAACCTTTATCACATAACCGATTTAAAGACAAACCAATATCCCGGTTTGTAATCACATATCTCAGTTTTTCACTGCCAGAGATTGCAAATCATCTAGAAAATCTTGAAGACATAAATCATCAGTGAGAACCATATCTGAACCACCAGTATAATCTGATTTTTGAGTTACTGAAGGATTGAGCTTAGCTAGAAGAAACCTAGCTTGGCTACCATGCTGGTCACACCTCACAATCCGCGGCATAGGAATCCGATCACTCACTAACTGGACTGCATCAATTTCAGGTGCTTCTAAAAGGTTCCTGAAAGTCTCATGGTTTGGGTCTTTGTGATACTTGAGCTTTCTCCATTGCGCGATTTTTGATCCGTGGTGGATAACAACGTAGAAGTATGAGTCGAATAGCAAAATCGCGTCTGCGGTAACTGACCGGATATCCAGAAGGACTGGAACCGGTGGTCCGTCGAATGAATACCGGAGAAGTGTTGGTTGAATCATGATGATTGAGTTTACCACTCCTTCACGGTTTAACATTAACCGGAAGAAACCAGTCTCATCAGGGGAATTGTTGAAGACGTCAAGAAACTGTGATCTTCGTAGATAGAACATGAACTGAGGATAAAGTGACAAGTTTGGAGTTAACCTGAAAGAAGATGGATCTTCTAGAATATAATCTCCGAACCGTGAAGAAAAGCGGATTAAACCGTCATCTAACCATCCAATAACGTCTCTAGAGTGCGACTCCTCTGCTCGGTTAATCGCAAGGCGTGCCATAACTGAAGCTGCTGTTTCTTGATCGAAACCAGACGAGATTTCTGGTGATTTTCCAGCAGCCCATCTTCTAGCAACTGTTGTAACCCGTTTCCTCATTCCACCATTTCCATACCGATACCGAGTAATGAACTGAATGAAGAATGCAGAACCAGGCTGGGGCTTTCGATTCTGCTCGTTGTTTGCATGGAAGAAGAAGGAAATACATGTCTTATTCGTGACAGTGCTCGTTTTCCACATATATGTTCCGCCTTCACCAATCTCTGTGTCGCTCACTATATCGTTCTTCCGTCTTAGTGACACGACTGGGCCCAGCGCACCACAGATTCTCATATCCTTAGTCGTCACAACTTCTAAAGACACATCAAAGTACATATTTAAGTTCCCATCTGCATCACGGCTGAATATATGTCTTAGACACTTTTTGAATTGCTCGGATTCAAAAGTCTCTCCCAGTAAGAGAAATCCACCAGACATCTCCACTGCATGTCTAAGCTCAGCTGCTCCAACTTGGTCAAGAGAGCAAGCAAACACATCTAGAGCAGCGGACGAATCACAGAGCCTCTTTGCTAGATTTTTGTAAAACCCACAAGATTTGTCATAATAAGACACTTGACCAGTGATAATATCTCTGTGGGTTCTGATCGAATGGCTTAAATCCGAGTCCACTATGATCCCAGGGCCTCTTGTTGCAGGCCCTGATGTGAAAACCATAATCCGAGAACCCGTGGTTACAGAACATCCCTCGAGCAGTCCTAATGCTACTGAGATAGCAACACCAGTTGACCTATGAGGCCGATGACCTGGTTTAACATCAACCAATGGAACAATTTCTTCAAAAGCAGATGTTATGGTAAACTCACATTCACCCAACGGAAGCAAGAAACTCTGCTTCCGAATCGCTGACATATTTCCATGATGAAGCTGCTTCGTATATCCAAGCCCCAAAAATTGTTGTATCTGATGAAAAATTTCCACGAAAAAGAAATAAATTTTGTCAAACTCAACACAGCTAAGCAGAAAAATCAAAGATGAAGAACAAGAAGACGAACAAGCCTACAGTGAGTACTTGTTTAACACATAGAGGTTCAAATCACAACAGATGAACAATTCAATACACTTATAGTCATCAAACTAAGTGATTAACACTAATCAGAAGATTATAACACAATCATCTAAATGAAAAGAAAGGAGCTGGTTCTAAAGCATATGCATTATTCTACCGTATCTAACTAAGTCAAATCCCACCATTTGTTCAAGAAACATTAAGCATATGTCCAAATCAAGGTTTTACACAAAAAAAGCCTCAAACCACACTAGCAAACAACTAAACCTGCACAATCCAACACACTTCTAATCATTAATATGTCACTAAACACTAATCAGAATATGTATTTTTCAAGCTTTTGCATCTTTCAACTATATAAGCTAAAACACTAAGCAGAGTATCAAACCAAAGGTTTTTTACCTTATCTGGAGAAAGATCACGTTCGCCATGAAAAACAACAACTTTAGAGCAATCAGAAAAGCCCAAATCATAAACCCTAACCATAGAATCAAAAGTAATCAAAGCCACCAAAGAATTCTCAGGCAACTGTTCAATCACCAACAAAACCTCACTTCTCAAAGCTCTCAACTCTTCCTCAACCATAGATACATCAACCAAAAACACAAACGCAGGTCCAAGTTCACCAATCACATCTCCACCACATCCAACAGTAGAAGAAGAAACAAGAGACGAAAAAGACGAATTCGAACTCAATTGTTGCATCCCTTGACTACTTAATCCATTACTCCAGCTCTTCATAGCACCTCCAGCCATCGGATTCTTCGCCACCTTACGCGGCGGAGAGTATTCAACAGCACTATAAGTCGGAAAAAGCTCCGCCGGTAGATTAGTTTCAGTGATTCCAGAATAAGATAGAGGGAAAGAGTTTTTGTGAAAACAAAAAGGACAAGACCAGATTCGTGATTGATAATCAACACGAGCGTAAGGGTTTAACACAGCTCCACATCGAGAACAAATCAATGGATCGTAAGGTATTGTTGGAAGCTCTGAGAATTGCATTAATGGAGTATACATGATACTTAATGGAACAACTAGAGATTTACAATCGGATTTTGTTGTTGGCCATGAGTTCCATGACCATCTTAATCCTTCGATTGCTTCTAATTCTAAGAAATCCATTATCAGATCTTTTGATTATAGTGGTTGAGGATTTTCAAATCCCAACTCATGGATCGATGAGGTGTTGGGAAATTTTCTTCAGATCAAAGTTTGGTTTGGTTTCTCGAAGGAAGTGAAAGAGAAATCGGAGGAAATGGATTTCACCGGAGTTTTTTTTGTTGTTTTAGAAACTTTCCGGCCGATGATGAGTTGAAAACATCCTTGGACGTTTCGCTTTCTAGAGACTGTTGATGAGAAGTAGATTTTTTTATTTTCAAGAAAAGTAGATTCGTTCTTTGGATTTTTTTTTTATTTTTTTTTTTAAAGTGTAGATTCACCATTTGCTTTAATTATAATATCTCTTTTCCTGAAATTTTCATTATTAGAATTATCTTTTGGAAAACGAAAATTATCTTGGGAAATAACTTGTTTTTTTGGCTGATGTTGTTGAAATATTAATGTATTATTGAAAATTATACATTTGCCAAAAACAATAGTTACAAAATGGCATAAAATATTTTGTAATATATTGTTATTTAAACCTTTTGTTTGTTGATAAACATGTCACTTGTAAATAAACAACAATATATTATCATTGTTGCACAATGTTTGCAAATTATTACTGGTATGAAATATCATATTAGATTTGCATGTTAAATTAAAAGTTTATAAATTAATACTCGATAAATTAATAATTTTATTTTCTCATAAATTAATATTTTGCTTCAAATATTATATTTATAAATTAATAAACACGATAAATTAATAATTTTTTATAAAATATATATATATCCCAATTTATTAATTTATAAAAGTTTAACTATATATATTTTGAATTATGTAACATAAATTAAAACAGAAGCTTGTAGATCATTTATTTTCTCCTCAAGCTTTTATCTCCTCAAGCTTGTATCTCCTCAAGCTTTTATTTTCTGAACATTTACTCCCTAGTTCTCAAAATGCTAAGGCAACTTAATTTGCACGATTGTCTGAGAAACAGAAGCTTGTAGATCATTATACAAAGGTCCTTTTTAATGTTTATTATCCTTCTTGATCTCTCTTTGTTTTAATATAGTTGGATCATTCATAATACACTCTTGTTATGTTCTTAAAAGGCTCAAGAATTTAGTGGATCATCGTCTTCTTCAGTTAATCTGCACGCACAAGCAACGACGTTTGCACGATTGTCTGAGACGGTTAGTGGGAAGACTGTCACTTTAAGTATTGATTCGGTTCATTTACCTGTTCTTCCTTATCAGCTGAGATGGCTAAGTTGCTCCCTCATCGCAAAGGTAGAACTGGACCTTAGTTAAGCTTGAGTTTAGAAACCGAAGTTGCTTACACCAAATTTTTTGGTTGCAGAGATTGCAAGAGGATCTGATTTATTGCTGGAGGCAATTCTTGAAGCAGAAGTAGCATACAAGGCGAAAAGCTTTTTCGCAGAAGCCGAAAAAGAAACTCCAGCTTTAAAAGGTGAGGCAAATCTCTTTAGTCTACTCACTCTACGGTTAAGTTAAACAGTCTTAGCTCAAACTACAAGCTATTGTAAGTTAAACCATGGTCCGAATAACATACCGGTTGTGTTAAACCCTTCTTCTGGCTGTTTCAGGGAAGTTTTCTGGTGACGGTGAATGAGAAAGTTAAGTCAAAGTTTTGTGGATCATCATCGATCATAGACATCATCAGCTACGTAGCGTCAGAAGAGTGGGCCTTGTTATTTGAATGGGCTTTTATGATACATGGGCCGAGAGCCTGATATCCGTTTCTGCTGCGGCAACAAGTGATCTTAAGTTGGGTCGAAATAATTTTAATAATTCATATTGTAATCAAGGGTTGAATGTAGAAATCTTTATTCAGTATAGCCGTTTATATGTTTTTTCATATACTTTTGACATTTTCGAACTACAATCCAGAAAATTTATACTTTTTAGTAAACATCTCAAATTATCTGACTCAACACAATTCGGCATGTCAAATTAAAATGTTGATGTTCGTCTCGTTAATCATTTACCAGTTAAAAAAAAAACAAATTCTAAATAATAAGCTAAAATTCAAGGATATAAATATACTTATATATTTAAAAAAAAATTATAAATATGAAGTAAAATATTTTGTAAACAAAATGTTAGTAAGAAAAAAATATTTTTTTTTTATTATAGAACGGGTGAGTAAACTTAGTAATAGTTAGTTAATATAAAACTAAATATATCTGGATTACTAGCTAAGATTAGTCAAATCAAAATTGTTGGTTTTTTTTATCATTTGAGATAATTAATTCAAATAAATATAATCTTATTAGATAAGAAATAAAAATTAACAATGATGGAGTTTAGTCTTGGTAGGAAAAAAAGAGAGAGAGTAATAGATTACATTCAGAAAGGAATCAAGTTAGGACCCACCCTGCCTCATGGATTTCACATGTACATGTCTCTCATTAGGGTCCATATTTCCACAAATGAGCATTCATGCTACGGCCAGCCGGCCACACGGTCGCAAGCTCACAGGTCGTAGTCACACGTTCAACGATAAGATAAAGTGATAAACGTTCAACTTTTATCACTAAAAAAAAAAAAAAAAAAAAAAAGAGAACACTACATAGGTTGTAATAGTGTTGTGCTGCAAAAGAAAATTTGAAAGAAAGAAAAGTTAATTATCTATATGTGCAATGTAGTAAAATCCTTCTTTTTAAAAATATCTATAAGATTTACATAAAAGAATCATGAGTATGTTGAAGTTATAATCTATCTATTCCCCTATTAAAAAAAAGTAATATAATATATATATCCAAACACTATTTAGAAATAATTCTTTAATGAGATATTATTATCTAAGTAACCAAATACAATTATTTATAATTAATCATTATCTTAAATATTTAATTATGAAAAGAATATTTAATTAAGTTTTTTTCTTTTTTTCTTTCTTTCTATTTCTTTTCTAATTAAATTATATCAATTATTTGTTAATACTATTTTCTTATCATTTTAATTTAAAAATATATTTTATAAATAATAAAGTTAATGTATACATTTTATACAGATTTATTGTTCAAAATTTTTAAAACGGATATATTGTTACAAATATTGTAACTAAATCTATAATTTTTTACTATAACATTATTTTAATTATAGTTTATGTTAAAATTATATTATTTTTAATTTACTTTTCATACAAATTTATTTTTATTAGACATAACGAGAGATAAATAGACATAACTTTTATAAGTACGAGTCTTACCGTCTAAACATTTGCAATTCAGAAAAATGTATAACGTTTACATGATCAAACGAACGCGTAATTTGACAACTATGTGATAAAAATAATTTTAATTATAAATAAATACAAAAAAAATAAAAGAGTAAGAGACTTCTGAAAAAGCATCATCAAATTTTCTTTTTACATTGTATCGTTTTACCGCTTTTAACAAACTCTGTATAACGATGATATCTCAGTAATTTTATAAACTCTTGTACAAAGTGATGGTGATAAAAGAAACTTTAAAAATAGATCTTTAATTCTATTGTTTTATTTGATCAATGGTGTGTCTTTGATATTTCTGTGTTACAACTTACAAGTTGGTGTCACTTATGATGTTGTAATGTACAATGAGATATATAAATCATCTTAGAACAAAATAATATCTATAAGTCTAAAACTAAACCAATTAATTTTTAGCTTTTTTTTGAAGAAAACAATTCACATCATATTCAGTTTGATAGTCTTATAAGTTGGTAAAATGTGACAGATGAGTTCAGTAATTATAAATTTGAATTTATCGTATTTTATCATTTGTATAAAAGAATTCATCTATATATTTTGTTATTTAATGTTAAAAAATTTCTCTAAAATAGTAGATGTTTAAGTCAAAACTACAAAATTTAAAGCATCCAAATCATTAATTTTTTAAATCAAATTGTCTTAATTCATATTTTCTAGAATTTTAAATAATAAACAAGTAAAAATCTCTATATATAAGAAATTAATACCATTATAAATTCATAAAATATTATAATACCAGTTATAGAAGATTTACTCTATACACTTCAGAAATGAAAAATTATAGATTCCAAATATATTTACAAAAAGGAATATATATCTGGAAATTGGTTGCAATGTTGGGTTAGGTTACAACAATTGAGCATTGTCCATGTGATGAATTTCGAATAATATGAGCTTCATATTGCCTACCTAATAAGTTATGATGATGTAAACGCATCATCATGCGTGTACCTGGTTTATATCATTGATTGGTTTGAACGGTGGATCAATCCAACATCATATATTCATATATAGCACAACCTTTTCAAATTTATGTATATACCACTAAGTAATTGAATTTTGAACTTATGACGACGAAACCAAACCAGAGAGAATGTCATTAACAAGTTTGTAGTAGATATATTTCATTTTCGGTTTTTATTTGTAGTAATGAACTAAAATCTTACACACCACACAACGAAACCACAGTTTCACATTTCAAATCAAACCCATACTTCTGTCTTTTGCTGTGTAGTACAATACATACCACACCAATTCTGTACCTCTAGGATTATCCTTTGTGTTCCACATTCTGATTAAACGAAAAAATCCAAAATGTCCACTTCCCAAGTATCTGATCCATAAAATCATACTCAAGTACTCAACACGGTTACAAAGTTTTTGGAAGTTAATGTACACATTATTTTTCTTTTTCTACGGTCATGTACAAAATCTTTTACTACATATATAGATGTGCTAATTTTCTTTTAATACTATGAACCCGAATTATATAAATGAATATATATTTCTTAAACTATAAATCGAGGCTCTATTCTAATGCACCGCTTGCACATTAGTTTGAAATTTGTCTTTCAATCCGGTTCATTCGAAAATTCGATTATGTTTGGTTTAGTTTGGTTACTAATCCATGACAACTACAGAAACTGCCTTGCTGTAACATGAACAAAGACAGAGAAATCAAAACCCAAAACCACAAGACCCTATAGATAATGAACTGTCAAAAGACAAAACCTTTTGGGAAGATTTCTTGTCAGTTTGCTTTTATTTTTTTTGATAATTTCTTGTCAGTTTGTTTCTTGCTTCATATATATGAAGATCATTAGAAGTTTCATATATATGAAGATCATTAGAAGTTTCATATATATGCATACAGATAATTAAAAGTTTCATAGAGACAGAGGACAAATTAAGTTGGATATTTCATGATCATTAAAGAAAAATAATGAGTATAATATGTATCCATGTGGCTGTTTCCATTAACAAGAGAACAATCACCAAAAATTTCACTGAAAAGTTAAAAAAAACTTGGTATAAAAATATTCATTGAAACTCCTTAGAATTTTATCTTCAAAAACACCAAGAAAAAACCTATAAATTTGTTTGACTTAAGACAGCCAGAGTTTCAACTCAATTGACTAGGATAATCTAATCTTGATTTAACATGAACCACAAATAGAATAAAGAGTAAATTCTTGGCTTCAAGAGAAGGAGAGGTGACATATGCAACATATGCATATGGCAGACAACCTGTAATGCTTACCCTACAAAACTCAATGCTCAACCAAAGAGAAAAAGGTTTTTATATTCTACACATGAGTGCACCATACTCTACCCCACTTCTTTAAAATAGGGATACAAAGAAATGAATCTAGACCGTCCATAAAGATCAAAAGAAAGTATCTTTGTATTGAAGATGAAAGTGTCCCACAAATGTCCCCAAAATGATGGGACACACTTTGCCTCAAAGTTGCTGCTACTGTTTACTACCAGACAGCTTTAGCTTTTGCCTTTGTCCTTAATTCAAGTTTTAAACCCTTTTCTTAATTAACAAGAACAACTTTTAATTCCTATAAAAACACTCTTATTCCCAAAGCCTCTGTCTCATCAACAAGTCTCTCTCTTTCTTTAGACAACACAAGAACATTGCAAATTCTCTTTCTCTAGACAACAAGTCTCTATTTCTCTCTTGACAACACAATAAGTCTTTCTTTTAAGATTAATTGATCTAAGAAATGGAAAAGGTTGGTGTTTATGATGATGAGCTTGTTAACCTAAAGGCAACAGAGCTGAGATTGGGATTACCTGGGACGGAAGAAAAGGTTTCTTGTGGTAAAAGCAACAAAAGAGCATTACCTAATGATACTGAGAAAGATATTGAATCCACTGGAAAAACCGAAACCGCTTCACCTCCAAAGTAAGCTTCTATACAATTAAAAAACTATCTGAAAATGTGTCTTCATTTGTAGATCTGATCTAATCTATGCAATTTCTTGTTTTGCTAGGGCTCAGATTGTTGGATGGCCACCAGTTAGATCTTATAGAAAGAACAATATTCAAACAAAGAAGAATGAATCTGAAGGTCAAGGAAACTATGTAAAAGTAAGTATGGACGGTGCTCCATATCTAAGGAAGATAGATCTAACGATGTATAAACAATATCCAGAACTGATGAAATCACTTGAAAACATGTTTAAATTCTCTGTGGGAGAATATTTTGAGAGAGAAGGGTATAAAGGTTCAGACTTTGTACCTACTTATGAAGACAAAGATGGTGATTGGATGCTTGTTGGAGATGTTCCTTGGGAGTAAGTCAACATTTTCATTCATCTCTTATCAAATCAATAATAACTTAAAAACTAAATCTTGTTTATGTATTTATGATGTTTTTGTTGTTATTGTTTCAGGATGTTTGTTTCATCTTGTAAGAGGCTCAGGATTATGAAAGGATCAGAAGCTAAAGGTTTAGGTTGTGGTGTTTGAGAAACCCTAATTGGTATAAAGATCAAAGAGAAAGATTCAAAAACAGAGTTTTTTTTTGCTCTGTTTTGAAACAGAGTAAAAAAAAAGCTCTGAAACTGCTTGGGTTTTCGACAAACATACCTGTGAATTTATTACCTCATCGATAAAAAAATTCACTTTCTTGTGGTGTTCTTGATTCTGATGGTAACAAAATGTAACAGAGATATGCTTAAAATGGTGTTAAGCATAAGTGTGAGGAAAGAAATAAATCTAAATTTTAGCTGTAACTCTTGTTTTGTAATTTGTATCAAGAAAAGGGTTATCTTGTGTGCTATTGAAAATATCTAATCTGAACATTATGTCTGGTTTTTTTTATTTTTGTAATGTTTTCATCGAACAAATTTTATTTTATGTAATAGTGTACCCATTTTTGTTATGAGTCTCTTTCAATTTGTTTCAAAAATTAAGATTTATGTTTCACAAAAATGCATAAAATCAATAATTTACAAAACTGTAAAAGAGATAGTCATAAGTAATCATTAAACTACATAATAAGATAATCCACATAAAGAAACAATGGATACTTGTAGATAAACACAAGAAAGACTGATCAACCAAAGCTGATTTATTGCAAAAAGAAAAAATAAATAAATAAACCCAGTTTTTAAGCAGTTTCATTGGATTCTAGTTTCCATTAACTTAAACTATAATGTTTAATCACCAAAAGAGAGAGAGAGAGAGAGACTAAACAAATAAGAAATCTAATCGAGCAGTGAGAATAATTTTTGGGACTTTGTTTTTAATATTATCATTTCGTTAGTTTGATTCCTAGTGTTACTTTGGTCCCCCACACCTTAAACAAGTAAATCTAACAACTGTGCTAATTTGTCTCCACTATAGGTTTAAATAATACCAAAACTATGAGACTTGGAATCAGAGTCTCTTTTTAAAATATGGTATAGGTTCATTGAATAATGAATCTTGTCTCTTGAGAAAACTTCCCTTTTTTCTTCCAACAATTTACTAGTTTTTTTTTTTTTTTACATTCAAACCTAATGATTTTGATCCAAAATGTTTATAAAGTAAAACCTTTATTAAAAAGTCAAGAACTTTAATTTTAATTTTCCAAATAAAGTTCTGGTAAAACTTGTTTTTTGGGTACATTTAGGGAAAGTTAAGAAAAGTATAATCTTTGATCATCAGTTTGTGTCTAACTTTCTGACTCTAACAAGATTAGCTCTTGACCGGTTAGGTCATTGCTATTACCACTAGGCACTAGAGATGGTCATAATTGGTTCAGACCGAGAAGTAAATCCTTTTTCTTCTTCTTTATCAACATGTGGTCTCTTGTCCACAGTTTAATCCGAGAAAACCATAATCGAACCGCTCGTAGTTACCGGTTTAGCTTGGTTAACATTTTCACTGATGAAAATCAAATGCCTAGTCTCAATCCCTATCTTTTCTTGTGAATCACTGATACATATTATATTTGAAAACTTTATAAAATATTCATAATATAACCCGATAAAATCTGTAATTTGTAAGCAATAATTTGTAAGCAGTTTCTGTTTTTTTTTTTTTTTTTTTTTTATATCTCTAGTGGAGCATTGAACAAAATAACACAATGCCTGAATTGAGTAATATATGTCCGTTTTAAAAATACAACGGTGGAAACTGATTCTCAACGGTGATGCGTAAAATGTATAGGCAAACTTAAGAATTGATACGTGCACTGCAAAAGCTCCAATCCTGACTCTGATAAAAGAATCATATAGTTATTCTCTGCGTAAACAACAAATTTTAAAGTCCTAAGAGCGAACCGCAATTTTGAAATGAAAGAGAGCTCTTAGGTTTTCTTGGTAAAAAAATCAAATAATCGAAAGGAAGTTCTAAAATCTGGAAAATGGAAGATCAAAATCCAAGAAAACAGATACCTCCCAAAACCAAAAGAGTAAAAACAAAAAATAAATAAAACCTGGCCATGATGAAGAACTGATGATGATGATGGACTTTCGGAGAACCTCAGAATTGCTCCGGAGAAAGAAAACTAATTTGAAAATTTTTGAGAATCAGTTATAAAGGCATGCATCACTACTCATATATGCATATATATTAAGGGTTTTCTGTTAAAAAACCATCGAACTTATTAAAATTTGCAAATATGACATCAACGTCAAAACTGTACAGGTTAATCTATCAAACTCAAAAATCACCCGCAGTATAATCCACACGTATATCGTCCACGTGAACCGTTTGGTTTTTGTTAAAAAACTAACGAAAGAGTAAACCCCCAAGGACTCGGATAGTTGTCTCAAACATAGAGACAGTTTTATTCTGCAGTTAAAGCCATGTATCAGTACATCAATTTCACTGCCAAGTTATGACTTATATAGAAAAACTGAAACGAGTACTTGAAGAAATAACAATTAAATTTGGTCTTGCTAGAGGAACCAAAACCAACCATTACTCACTATATTAAACTGAAGATTTTTACCAATTCATTCAACAGAAGAATTGAAGAGCTCTTTGTCACCAAGTAAAGCTAACGTATCCAACGAGTCAATCTAATACAAAGACCACCAAAACCAGGTCAACATTTCACATCACACAGAGTCGTAACATCCAAAGATTAAATACAAAAGCTTACCAAAGTCAACGCATAGCCTCCAAGAGTATCTTCTCCTTGGCAAGATAACGGTTTCAATTCATCAAGCGGAAACGCATTGTTCATATATCCATTAAAAGCATGATAAAACATCCCACGTACCTACACTCAAATGTGATCAAACTCATCTATTACTGTTAAAAACAGAGCCACCAAATTAGGTAATTATCAAACAACAAGGAGCCAAAACACCACCTAATCAAGTGATCTCAGCTAGTTATTGTGCAAAACTACAAATTGTTCATCTCAAAAGGCTAAAGAAGTTAACTTTACGACATAATTATCATCACTTGAGTAATTTCAACTTCCAAAGATCAAAACTTTAAGTATCCCAGAATACTAAATTTCTCTAATACTCAATTTGGGGAACAAGACAGAGTACTACTAATAAACCCAACTTATGAAATAGAGTGATGAAGAGCAAAATCGAAAACTGAGGAAATTTAGATCTGTTGAACAAGTTACCTCGTCTCTAAGCTGTTTAGCTTCATCAGGCTTAAAACTTTCGGAGAGAACTCCATTGTTAAGAACAAAACTCGAAAATGTCAGAGAGATGAAGATGACATACAAAAGCCACCTGAAATTAGATTCCATGAATGAGCTATTTGGGAGTTCTTGATTATGTTTTTGTTATTCAGTTTAGTATTTGTCTTGAATGAATCTTCTCAGACATCACTGGATCTCTTGTCCAAGGAAATTCCTGAGTTTTTCAACTTTATGACACTCGGTGGCTTTTCTTTCAATCACGATTCAATTAATCTTTTTGGGGTTTTCTTCTGTTTTTTTCAGCCATTATTTTTTAGTCTAACTATTAAATTCTTTATTATTTATAACTTTAGAGTATCCTGAATTTATAGTATTAATAGTTTCTTCCATTTTGACAATAATTTTCATCATTTCTAACAAAAAAAAAAAACAAGTGTAAAAAGTAAACACAAAATTCTAATCATTTGGTAAGAGAAATTTTTTGATTAAATATGTAACAGAATTTAAGCAGCCTTTTTTTGAGGTCACTTCTCTGTTTTCCCCAAAAACTACTTAATTCGTATAATCAAGTTTCAAAACTTTCTAAAAAAGGAAAGTGTTTTAACAGAAGAAACTGATTCATTACAAGATCAAAGATATATCTATGGTAAATTCTGTAAGTAAAGCTCCAAGACAGATCCAAAGGGAGTTTATACCCAAAGTTTGTTGGGTTTCATCTCAAAACCAAAAGCAACAACAGACAATTATCTCTCTGATTTCCATGGACACACCAAAATTCTATATAAATAACATTCGATTAGATACTAGTAGAGATACCATTGCAGCAAGCAGACAACTGATAGAGTATCTAGTGTGTGTTTGGTGAAGCCGAGAAGCCAATCATGCCTGCAAAAACAGCAAAGAAAAGAATCAACCATTATGTTTTGATGAGATGGTTTTGTTTGTTATTCAAAGATCTTTCTCCTACAATCTAAACTCGTGCGGAGTAAAAGCTGACCTATTGCTTCTTCTTCTTAGGTCGTCTCTTTCTTTTGGGTTTATGTGCATCAGAATTGGAGCTCAGGTTGCTACTCTGACTGCTTGAAGTTGCCGCATTAGCTCTGGCGTTATATGAAGGCTCACTTCTTCTGTTTGAAGTGTTTCTTGAGGATGATGGCATATCATTCGTCTGCACATATGAATTCTTCATAGCATTTGATTCAAACCTTGCTTGTGGTGGTGGCATTAAAGCCCTAGCAGAATTTTGTTTCTACAAGATTTCAAAAACATTCAAATTTGTAAATCACAGAAACCATAAAAGGTGGCATCACCATTCATGAGTATCAATCATCATACCTGATTCCTTTCATCACTAGACATGCCAGAAGTTGCTCTACCAGAAGCACTAGAAGCAGCATCCCTGAGAAATTGTAGATTAAAGTCAGAACTACTCTATATCAGTAAGCTTCGATTACAAGTATTGACATCTAAATCCACATTTACTAGGCATACTTTGTACTCTTATCAGTCAATTCATCATCTGCATCAGCTTCATCGCTTGAACTTCCTTTATCAAAGAAATCATCATCACTAAGTTCCAGAACACCATCATCTTCACTCCCCGTCTCTGTTTATCCACAACCATAACATAAATCATCATTTATTAGCTACGATACAAAATAGTTCCAGGAGAACGTAAACAAATAAGCATCTCTACATAATACGTTTACCTTCTAACTCTTTGCCACTAGCAGCAGCAACAATAATATTGGCTTTGATCTGCTTCCGCAATTTACCTCTCTTCTCGATTACTTCTGATTCCTCACCTCCAGTAAACAGAGATACATACTTCTCATCTTTAGGGAAGAACTGCAATTCAGTAAAATACATTTTCAACTAAACTCATTCTAAATCATAACTTCAAAAACTTAACCAAACAATCAGAGAAGAATGACAAATAGTAAAAAAGAAAAGGCAGTGTAAAGAAGTTAACTTACCCTAACATATTCAAGGTCTTCTTTAAGTTTATTAAGTTGCTCAGCAATATCTGCATCTCCCACATGAGCAGAAGAAGTACGTTGTAACTTCTCAAGACGTCTAATACTCCTTTCGATCTTTCTCCGCTCTATTCAAGCAAACAAACAAAAAAAACTCTAATTTTTCAGGCAAACTCATGACTAATTGAATCGTAATACAGCCAAATAAAAACAAGCCAATGCCACTCACCAAAGAACTTAATCTTTCTGTTCCTGAGGAAAATTTTACGTTCAAGAACAAGACGTGAATGATCATCTTGCTGCTTCTTAAGATCTTCCAACTTCTGTACTAACGACTCTCTTACTTCAGAAGGCAAATCCTACAAAGTATCAACACATCAATTAACAACATTGAAAATTATCATACGTATTGCTTCTAAGTATAGATTATCAAATTATCTACAAGACCACAACCTAGAAGTATCATTATAACCCTTAAGCTCTACATCGAACATACACCAGACAAGCTAACTAAATCGCCAAAAACACTGAAACTTTAACATAAATTCGATCATAAAACCCAAATTTCAGAGAAAAAGGAGCTGACTTTACGAAGAAAGCGTTCAACAGAACGCATCTGATTCTTGAGAGAGACATTTTTAGGTTTCTTCTCCACACGCAATACTTTCGACCTCCGACTAGTTCCTGCCGTCTGCTTTGGTTCTGAACCTCTTCTCTTGGCGTAACCTCCATGCGCCATTGCCGAAGGATTTTACAAAAGCTCTTTTAGGACTTTGGAAGAAGCAAGAGTGCGAGAACAAAGATAGACAAAAATTAGGGGTTGTGTTTTTTTTTTTCCGGTTAGGTTCCCTGTATTTAACTGTAAGTCCATTTTTGTTTCAAATTATAGTCCAATAACGGCCCACGTACGAAGGCCTAAAAGAAGTATGATAAAAAAACAGAGATGAAGTCAACACTAAGGAAAACTGAAGAAAGCAAGAGATGAAGTCACTAGGGGTGACGATCACATTAAGAGCAAGGCCACATAATATAGCTGATTCCTGGATTATTTGTATATGGAAGTTATTGTTGTTTTGAATCTTTCTTTCTCATTACGTTGCATAAAAAAAAAAATTAGACTTTTCTTGAAGCTACTACGCGTTTAATAAAGTAGTTAATCTAATTGAATCAGTTATTGGTGATAGATGCAATGATATCAGAATAAACATCTTACTTTCTTGGAAGAGATTGTGGTAGTAAGAGGAGTATGGTCCACTAACTTAAAGACTCAATGGGGTACATAGTATTTTGATTTTTGATAAACTTTGTCGTTTTATACTTAGAACTCTGTGGGAATTATCAACGCAAATATAATATAAATCATACCTCTTTTTTTTTCTCCTTCACCTATTTTCTTCTTATCTTCTACGTCCTTTATCTCCTTCGTTTGTTTAGATCTATAGAAATCTTTTCCCTTGTTGTTTCTTGTATTTATCTTGGTTTCTTTCTGAAAACTTTGTGCAAAATGCTAAACTGCATCGTCTAGCAGTCTTGACTTATTATTTTCTCATCAAGTCGAGTTACCTTTCATTCATCTAAGCAGTGAATTTGGTTTGGTTTCTTTTGCAAAGTTTAAGCTAGATGGGAGGATGTGTATCACTACAGATATCATGTGATCAAGTGTTGGATCATGCTTTTGGCTGCTTATTTGGTGATGGGGATTACATTCACAAGAGGGAGGTTAATCTTGAGGCTCTGCAGAAGGATATGCGAGAATTTGAGGACATACGAGATGATTTGTTAGGAATAGTTGTCAGAGAAGAAGATTAAGGTTTTGCAACTACTTGCACTAGACAAAGGATGGCTTGAAAGGGTAGAAACTATGCAACTGAACATGATAAATGTTCAGTTGCTTTAGTATGAAAGGCAGATGACTCTTTATTCTGCAAATGATGATATGATCAGCTTCTAGGACTTGCATCTGTACCCCTCCCTCAGATTTTGAATTTTATACTGCACAGACAAAGAAATTTAGGAACTTGTACCAATTAACATTCATATCTCACCAGTAGTGTTTATCTCAAGAACTTGCCCGAAATTGTTCTGTCATTGTGCTTAAAATCCGAGAGTAAAACAATATTCCCCAAATGGCTAGGAGAAATCCAATGACTCGTTCAATGCGTGTCTTTTGCTGCAGTTTTCAGTAACCATATATACTTTTAGTTGCAAGAACTCCATAGAAATATTGTTATCCTTGTACGTTGTAATTGATCTACAATAGTATCTTTAAATCAGTGAAGAAGCAAATAGTGACCTTCAGATGAGTAGAAGAGGAAATGAGGCATGTCCAGGCTTCCCAGAGGCATTCTTCCAAGAGTTTAGTGTCTTTCCTTCATAAAAAGAAGTTAATAGTAGTGCATATAAATCTGTACTCATAAGTAAGAAATTCATTTACAAGGGTCTTCCCATGATTTACATGTACTAGGTCTTTTTCTTTCTACAATTTCTTCATCAGACTAAAACCAAGAATAGATTTTATATTCCATTTATAGAGAGAGGTTCTTAAAAACTGATCATATAACCACATTAAGATGATTTTTTTTTTTTTGATAATGCTTTAAATTGATAAGCTTATGAATTAAATAAAGCTAGGTTACCTGAACTGGAAAATAGGAACCCCCAATTATAACGAATCATATGCATGCTAACAGGAGCGCCACAAAGAACCTAGAATAGCCACGAAAAGTATCAGAACAAATGTCATAGTCACAAAGAAAAAAAAAATAACTAACAATAATACTCACCAATAATCTGATATTACATAAGAAAAATCTTGACATACAAACCCAAATTAAATTCAAACCTAAAACCTTAATCCCAGATTCAGATTTCCATTACAACACCAAATTAAGAACCATCATCATATTGGTCAATCCACTAATTGTCACTTGGTTTTGAAAGGACCAACACTAATATATAAGGGATATTGGTCAATCCACTATGAAAGGACCAACACTAATATATAAGGGATATTGATCAATCCACTAATTGTCAATTGGTTTTGAGTTAGAAGCTCATCGAATTTAACATGATATCAGAGTCTCGTTTGTTGAGCCAATTAGGATGGTTCAAGAAGGGTTTATGACCGATTCTAAAGTAGGATTTGGTTCGAAATGAGATGGTAAAAACCATCATCTCGAGATAACGTGTTAGTATCCCACATATGTATAAAGGGACTAACATTAGTATATAAGGTATATAAGTCAATTGGTTTTGAGTTAGAAGCTCATCGAATTTAACATGATATCAAAGTCTCGTTTGTTGAGCCAAATAAGATGGTTCAAGAAGGGTTTATGACCGATTCTAAAGTAGGATTTGGTTCGAAATGAGATGGTAAAAACCATCATTTCGAGATAATGTGTTAGTATCCCACATATGTATAAAGGGACTAACACTAGTATATAAGGTATATAAGTCAATCCATTAATTGTAAATTGGTTTTGAGTTGTAGAACTTAACAAAACTCGAATAAATACACACGAAACAGCCTCACCCGAAATGAAACACTCAAAAATTGTCCGACCATCATCTTCATCTTATGAGTAAGTCACCACTCCCCGGCCATGGAGTGTAACTGTGGAAGTAATTATATTGCCTAGACATAGCGATTCAAGAACTTCCCCGAAGTTGTTCTTTCGTTGTGTTTAGTAGCTGAGATTAAAACAATATTCCCAAAATGGCTAGAACAAATCTAATGACTCTTTTCAATGGGTGTATTTTGCTGAAGGATGTTATTCAATTATATTTTAAAATAATTTTAAGGTATTTTAATTTGCGATGTATTTTGCAGTCCTGATAAAAAAAAGTGATAAATTTTATTTACTCATCTTTTAAATAAGAGAATACATTCAAATACATTATAATCCAATTAAATACACAAGTAGATATTTAATTTAATAAATAACCGTGTATTTTAATGTAATTCAATAAATACATAATTGAATAACATTGGATTGGATTAGTTGCAAGAACTCCACAGAAATATTGTGACGCTTGTAATTCGTAGTCGTTTTAGAATAATTGTTGAAGGTTGAGTCTTGATTAAATCTTGTAACAGAGAAAGAAGAAATCATTGAGAAAAATATGAAGATCAGAAGAAGCAGCAACTAAAGGAGAACGTTTGGTTGAAGAAGAGGAGAATGTTCTAAAGAAATTGGGCCTAGTAGTTGGCTTATTAAAAGAGATCATATGGGCCTACGAAATTACAAAGACCCAGATGAAGAGGTTGTGTCTAGTTAATTTTAAGTATAACTAATAGTTGTTAGAGTGGTTGAGATATACAGTAAGGTGGGTTGATTGTAAGTAAGAACCTAGAAACATGATAGTTATGATTAGAGTCCTAATAAATGTAAAAAAAAACTAATATAAGTATATGTGTGTTGTAATGAAATGTTATTCAAGTGATCCATATTATCAATGAAGCCTTAAAAGCTTAATCTCTCTAAGTTACTAACCAAGAGTGATAGAAAGATAAGAGAGAAATAAGCTCAAGTGTTGAAAAGGTTAGTCATGTGAGGAATGTCAACATTAATAGCTTTGAATCAGTGAAGAAGCAAATCATGACGTTAAGACTATATTGAACAGACAAAGTGATTCAGGAATTTGTTACCAAAGAGAAAGAACAACTATCTATTCTAATTGCTGGAGCTTCTCTGCATCTGTTTCCTGGGAGACCACATAACAAAATGAGAATGAAATAATGATAGAGAAACGTGATCTCCTCCTAATGAGGTCACCTCTAGATTGTTAATTCTGTTTCTTTTTATATTATTAGCTTATTTGTTTCCTTTGTTGTTTGAGTGAGATATCTTTAGTTATTGTACTACTTGGCAAAGAGTCTATCATCGAAGAATTTGGCCTGGTTTAGATCTTTGTAGGAAGAGCTCATCTTTTAGTTCTATTTTTTTTGTTTTTAATAATATCAGAGTTCTGTTTCTCTTATTTCTTTTAACCCCATCAACTTGATAAAGTCAACAAACAAATATTTTGCGAATACAGTTTTATGTTCTGAATGTTACATTTGATGAATGTTTGGCATGTGTCTTTGCTATATGTGTGATATATTTTGTGGCGAATTAAATATATCATTTAGTGATATCAGAACAAACAGATCTGACCTTCTTGGAAGCTGCCACTCTCAATAAACTAATAGAAATTTCAGTCTGACTTTTCATTTCTTACATTGAGGAAGGCACGATTGTATATTCATCTTTCTCTTCCATGATTCACCTCCCCTTCTTTCTTGTTCTTTCTGAAAAGTTTGGGCAAAAGGCTAAACTGCATCAAGTCTTGAGTTATCTTTCATTCATTTCTTTTGCAAATTTTGCATAAGATGGGAGGCTGTGTATCTCTACAGATATCATGTGATCAAGCTTTGAATTATGCTTGTGGCTGTTTATTTTTCAATCATGATCTTCTTGAAATTTACAATTTATCAATAAAAAATAAAAAGCCTGAAAATCAACTTTTGTGGAATAAAAAAAATTGTAGAACATCATATTTTAGTAACAGAGAGAATATGTTATATAGATAAAAAAAAAAGAGAATATGTTATATTTATCGAGTTAATAATAGCCCGTTTGACTTTTTTTTCTTTGTTAATTAATTACTAATGGATCTACGACAGCTCATAAATGATAATTTTATCTTAGATACATATATCATCTTTAACAAACAGAGGGTCAACCAAAAATCAATCAAACACTATTATTGCCTAAGAAAAAAAAACTCTACCATGGCAGCTTCTTCTTCTTGTGTAAGAAAGATCTCAAAGAGACCTCAAGTATTTATCAACTTCCTGGGAAAAGAGATGTACAAAGGCTTCGTAGCTGATCTTGAGGTTGCCTTGCAAGAAGCAGAGATCAACGTTTTCATATACAAGCATGTAAGGGTTGGCACAAAATTACAGAACCTGTTGGTTAGAATCGAACAATCAAGGGTTGCGTTGGTGATCCTCTCGAAAGAGTATACTACTTCAGTGAGATGCTTGGACGAGCTGGTCAAGATCAAAGAATGTATGGATAAAGACAGTCTTATATGGATTCCCATATTCTACAAACTAGATATTTGCGTCGTGAGGAATCTAGAAGGATATTTTGGTGATAATTTCAGGACACTGCAACGCAAGAATCAGTATGATCTAGTAAAAACTAAAAAGTGGGAGGAAGCTTTAACGTCCATTCCACAAACAATGGGCTTGCACTTGTCAGAAAACAGGTTTCTCTTTTGCCCTTTCTTTTACAGTGTTACAGTGTGTTTACATGTTAATTAACCATATATATATATACATCAATCGGTGGATAAAAGATATAAATTTCGCGAGATTAGGTTGTTTTGTTTTGTTGATAACATTAATGTGGCTTTTTCTTCTTTTTTTTTGAAAAAATAAAATAAAAATAATGTGGCCTTTTTCATTGAATGTATGATATATGTAAATAATTAATATTATAATTTGATATAATCTGTGATATAAATCAAAATATTATAAATTATTTATATTCGAAGATTTCACTTTTGAGGATCAAAATATATGGCTTTTTCATCAGGAATCTACAATTGTTAAACATTACATTTCAATATTTACAAATAACTCATAAAAATTAAAATACCTAAGGTTACACGTTGAACTATCATACATTAAATAAATAACCATCTAGTATGTATATTCTCTATCCGTTTTGTAATAACAATTTTAGAAGTTCATGTTCACAATGAACTGTTTTTGTAATTTTACTGCAACATTTTAAACAAAATCCCAAATTTATCTCTATTACTTTACTTTTATTAACTACAAAAATAAAACTATATAAGAGGTATAGTAAAAAAACTGATAGTCTGTTTTGATGTGAAAAAACTTCTAAAATAATACTTATAATGATAGTGTATACGTTTTAAATGAGTTATATAAAGTATATACAATATAAATAATTATTTTGTTTAATGACATATTATACAATTAATGGTTTGTTTTAAAAAGTCTCTAAATTTTTTGATGTGGTGTTGATACTTTATCATGGTATCCGTAAATACCCCACGTTAGGGAAAAGAAATACTCTTAAAATGTGTTTAAAACAATATATATTAGATAAGACGAGTTATAAAAAAAATTGATAGTTTATTTTGATGTGAAAAAGTTTCTAAAATAATACTTACAGTGATGTGTGATACGTTATAAGTTTTAACCCCGACGTACTAGTTTCTTCTGTTCTTGATTAAGACTATGTATTATGTAACTTATGTCCGAACTATATGTGCTATTACGAATTTTTAATTGCCTTAGAACCAGATAATGTTTCTTGATCACCTCTCATTCATACTATGTAACAGTGACCAGCCCAACAGAGAATTCATAGAATCAATTGTTAAGAAGGTTGAGAGTTTGCTAGACGATATCTCATTGGGAGAAAAACCAGATCAGAAACGACGTGAAGTAAATAGTCAGTGTTCCATCAACATGTTGGAGGCAGAACTCGACACTTTGCAGAAGGCTATGCGAGAACTTAAGGACAGACGAGATGATCTGTTAGGAAGAGTTGCCATAGAAGAAGACAAAGGTTTGCAACGGCTTGCTCAAGTCAACGGATGGCTTGAAAGGGTAGAAACTGTTGGATCCCAAGTCGATGATTTGTTTAAGGATAGATCAGCTGAAACTGAAATATTGTGTATGTTTGGAGATTGTTCTGTCAGTTGCATATCAAGCTACGATTATGGTAAAGAAACATTGAAGAGATTAATGGAAGAAGTTAAAGAACTTCAATCTAGAGTTTTTGATGTGGTGGCGCAGAAAGGTCCTGTACCTAAGGCAGAGGAGATGTATATCCAGACCACTGTTGGTTTGGATACAAAGGTTGAAATGGCATGGAAGAGCCTCATGAACCATGAAAGAAGAATCTTGGGCCTTTATGGTATGGGGGGAGTTGGTAAAACCACCCTCTTGAATCGTATCAACAACAAGTTCATTGAAGAGAAGAATGACTTTGATGTTGTGATATGGGTTGTTGTCTCTAAAGAGTTTCAGAATGAGGGCATTCAAGATCAGGTTCTAGGAAGAATACGTGGTGACAAGGAATGGAAACAAGAAACAGAAAATGAGAAAGCCACTCTCATAAAAAATAACCTTAAGAGAAAGAAATTTGTGCTACTGTTGGATGATCTCTGGAGCCAAGTAAATTTGAAAAAAATAGGAGTTCCAGATCCAACTCAAGAAAATGGATCGAAGATAGTTTTCACCACTCGTTCAAAGGAAGTTTGCAACTACATGAAAGCTGATGAGAAGATAGAAGTTGATTGTTTGTCAGCAGATGAAGCATGGAAATTGTTTCGAATGATAGTTGGGGATATCTCCTTAAAGCGCCATCTTGATATTCCTGAACTTGCAAGAAACGTTACTGAGAAGTGTTATGGCTTACCACTAGCACTTAATGTCATTGGAAAATCCATGTCATGTAAAGAGGATGTACATGAATGGCGTCATGCGGTTAATGTTCTGAATTCAACTGGTCATGAGTTTCCAGATATGAATGAACAAATCCTTCCCATTTTGAAATTCAGTTATGATAGATTAAAGGAAAATGAAGTCAAATTGTGCTTCCTATATTGTTCTTTGTTTCCTGAAGATTTTGAAATAGAGAAGGAGAAGTTGATAGAATACTGGATAGGCAAAGGATTTATAGATGGCAACAAATATGAAGATGGAGGGATTAACCAAGGTTATGATATAATTGGTGTGTTAGTTCGTGCACATTTGTTGATTGATTGTGAGCTCAAGAACAAAGTTAAGATGCATGATGTGATACGTGAAATGGCTCTTTGGATAGAGTCAGACTTCGGAAACCAGCAAAAAACAATTTGTGTGAAATCTGGTGAACATGTACGTCTGATACCGAACGATATCAGTTGGGATATTTTGAGACAAATGTCTTTAATGAATACTTCGATTGAGAGGATATACTGCAGTCCCAGCTGCTCAAACCTTTCAACGATGTTACTCATGAATAATAACAAGTTGGTGGATATTTCAGTTGGATTCTTTCGGTTTATGCCAGAACTTGTGGTCTTGGATCTTTCTGAAAACATGAGCCTTACTGGTTTGCCAGAAGACATTTCTAACTTAGGTTCCTTGCAATATCTCAATTTATCAAGAACAATGGTAAAATCGCTACTATTTGGTGTTAACAAGTTGATGGGTTACCTATTGGACTCATTAGTTTTTTGAAATTAAATTTTACCAACTTAACCAATATTCACTATCTCCTAATTTTCCGTCAAAATGCAAATATGTATTTTTCCGCCAAACTACAAATATTTAATTTTCCGCCAAAATATAAACGTGTAAATTTCCCGCCAAAAACTGATCCAACATTTTCCTTACAAAAAATGATTTCATAAACTTTTTAAAAACTGTAAATTCGTATGTTCTCGGTCTTTTCCTGCAAAAAAACTGATCAATCATTTTCCGCCAAAAATGGTTTCGCCATTTCCTCGCCAAAATTTTGATTCCATATACTTTTAAAAAGCTGTAAATCCGTATGTTTTCACTAATATGAAAATTTATCATTTTCCGCAAAAGGATTCATCAGTTTCCCACCAAAAATAACTCTGCCATTTTCCCGCCAAAATTGATTATGTTACCTTACAAAAATTGTAAACCTGTATGTTTCTGCTAATATGAAAATCCGTCATTTTACAAAATTGCATTTATGATCATAATTAGTTAGAGTGAAAAATGAGTTTAAATTTTTGGAAACTAATAATTATTTAAATTATTTGATTAATATTGTTATTTTAATCTGTTTAGATGCAATGTCAAAAGAGAGAAAATGTGTTTGGTTGCTTGGTTAATACTATTCTATTTAAGTACTCTTTCATTAGTGTTTGAATATACTCTTTAAAATACTTTAATTTTAATAGGTAAAATTTAAGTACTTTTCATTAGTTTTTGGATATATAGACTTTAAAGTATTTCAATTTTAATAGGTAATATATAAGATAAGATAAGATGACCATGACACTGAGCTATATCCAGCATTGAACTGATTTTAATTAAACATTCTCGTCACGCAGGTTTGGGTCTAGTTACTATTGATGTATGGTTAAAAGAAAACCCATATGAAGTCATAATTGTCAAAAAAAAAAAAAATGTAAGCATGAGGAGTCTCTCTCACAGCCAAGTTATATAACTGATTAAATATATATATTGGGAGACTAGTGAACATGTGAAGTACTTTTAAAACATTACAGTACAAAAACAAAAGCAAGAAGGTACGTACATTGCGTTACAAAAACAATAAAAAGAGTACAAACTTTTAACCAGAAATAGACACCTTTAATGCATTACTGCGCGGGACGAATTGCAACACCTTTGACTAGGCCTGGCCATTTTTGGATTCGGATCGGATCGGATTGAGTCGGATTCGGATTATTCGGATATAGAATTTTATAATCCGAACACTATCCGATTGTATTTTCGGATCGGATTGGATCGGATTTCATCGGATTCGGATCGGATCACAAATTTTATATGTAATCCGATAAAAATGCGAAATTTTTTCGGATTCGGTTAATAAATCCGAATAACCGAAAAAATCCGAAAAATTCAAAAAAATATCCGAAAAATCCAAAAAATCCGAGAAAAAACCGAAAAAAACAAATCCAAGTTTTATTTATTTTTTAAAAAATAAATAAGAAGTTTAATCAAAAATATAATTTTAGTTGAAACGTATAAAGAAACCTTTTCAAATATGTCATATAATTATGAATATTAATAACTAATATATATTTTGTATATTTAAGAATATATATAATTATATATATAAGTATATATATTCTATATATTATATATTTCGGATATCGGATCGATTCGGATTATAACCGAAACCGAAAATTTTTTAGAATAAAAACCGATCGGATTTTGTAAGGTGTTCGGTTTGGATTCAGTACGGATATTTTCGGATCGGTACGGATTGGATTTTCGGATATCAGCTTTTATGCTCAGGCCTACCTTTGACCACGAGCCCGCTCTTCCGATCAGTGTCTACATACAGATGCATCGAGAAAAAGATCTTTGCTTCTTCTTTCTTCGGAGGTGCCTCAAACTTTCCAACTTGTATATCCACCCAATTGTCGCCTATGTATTCGTCCAAGCACAATGCCTTCTCCTGATCACTGTGGCTTCCATCTATCATGACCACCTTCAGCGTCAAGGTCACCTCCTTCTTCCATCCCAAAGACGTATCATCTAGCCTCACAAGAAACACAACCTCGTACTTTGTTCCCGGTGTTAATCTTCTCGAGTGAAAATCTCCGGTTATCTTAATTAAGGAGTGAGTAGTAATCATTGTTGCAATTTCGATGTCTGCTTTGCTGAAAACCATGAAAATTTCAATATTAAAAGAAATTATTTAAAAAGGGGAAAATCCCAAATGACTATTAATTCCAGTTTAATTTTTCATGGTTTAGCTATTAAATGATTACACATCATATTTTTCTGTTCATTTTTTCTTTTTCTTTTAGAGACATTATGTTTAGTAGCTTAAAATATTCTTAAGAAAAATTCATTCTTTAATTTTGAAATACTTAAAAATGTTGTTCTAAATAGCATATTTAACATTGTATTAATTTAAAAAACAATTTTTTTATGTTTTTGAATTCTATATCAATATCTGGAGATGATCGAATTTACTACCTTAGTTAGTTATATCAAAGAGATGAAAAGGAAAAAATGGCTTAATTTTTTTAATGAAAGTCAAACTAGCAAATCCCTAGTTTCTTTCCATCTCTCTGACACATCATCTATTTTTTTTAGTTTGGTGTTGACACATCATGAAAAAACTTTATAATCCAATCAAAACATTTTATTTATACATATAAGATAAATATTTATTATTTAGAAATAAAATGTTAATAAATAAAAAAAACTTTATGATCCAATGAAATATTTTATTTATACACATAAGATAAATATATTTTATTTCTATTTTGATCATTTTAATCAATTTTAAAAATTGATCTATAAGATTACTAATTATAAATTAGAGTTTGAGTATATTATTTGTATAACTGAATTCATTTTTATTTATTGTTAATATTTTTTCATTTTATATCAAATATTTTAATCTAGATCAAACAATCCAACTAATTTTTAAATGTATATAACACCAAATTATCTAATAATTTAAATGATAAAAATAAACTAATTTCTATAAATGAATAAATAGAAAATTTATTAATTTATCTATAACACTATAAATTAATAAAAGATCAAAGTACTAACATTATTAATTTATAGAAGATTTATTATACACATACGATAAATATGTATTATTTAAGAATATCATGTTAATAAATGAAAAAAATTTACAATCCAATGAAAATATTTCATTTACACACATGAGATATATAATTTGAAAAAAAAACCATGCTTCATATCGCGGGTCTATTTCTAATATATCTAATATTATGATTACAAGATATATATATATATATATATATTCATTTCTTTGATTATTAAATTATGTAACGTAGAAACTAAAACAAAAATAAGAAAGAAGAAAATAGATTTTTATATAAAGATGTACATATATAGATGACTAAAAGTTAGTTGTGACTTTTGATAAATAATTTAATAGAAAATATATATGTAAATAGTTTAAAATTATAGTACTCCAAGTTATAAAAGAGCTTTTGAATATTTCTTTTCACGTAAAGAATTCTTACTGTGGTCTGTCGTAGATAGCACTCCAGGTCCATTTTTCAGGATTATCAGAATGAGCAATGTCAAGTCTCCTCGCAGGGACCAAAAATCCTCCTTGGGAATTCGATTCTGTCTTTGGATTTCCCTTCATGGCGATTTGCGCCAGCATTCTCTGAATCTCCATAACCACTTCATACATGAACTCTCGCTCGTTCCTATCACTTTTATTCAATACGAGTGAGAGATGTGAACAAGCTTTGGTTACCCGGTTCTAACTTTTAAGTGAACTCGAAACTATAAAAAATTTGGACATACCAAGAACATGAGACTCTAGATGTAACTACATACCGGTGACAAAGATTAGTATAGCTTTCAGTCTGGAATAAGGGAGCTCAGAAAAAAATCTACCTGTCTTTTGACAAGGTGATGCCTTTTATATTAGGAATAGACTCTAAAGCTTCCTCCCATTTCCGAGTTCTTTCTGGCTCGTGTAGATATGTGCGCTTCAAAGCCCTGAAAGTGTCGCCAAATTTTTCTCTAAGTTCTCTTACGACGGCAGGTGCAAGCTTGTAGAAGATGGGAAAAACATTGAGGCCGCCTTGATCAATGCAGTCCTTGATCTGGGCCAGCTCATCTAACCACCATTCTGAACTAGTATAGTCCTTAGAGAAGATCACCACCGCGACCCTTGACTCTTGGATCCTCACAAAAAGATTAGCCAGGTCTGTACCCACTACCTCGTCCTTGTCTACGAAGACGTTTATACTTGCATCTCTCATGGCAGGCTCAAGATAGCTTATGAAGCCGTTGCGTACATTTTTTCCCCGGAAGTTTATGAACACTTGAGGCCCCGTCGGGGTAGATCTCGCAACCGAAGAAGAAGAAGAAGCCATTTTGGGATGCAAAATTAGAGAGAGTGTGGTTGATTGTTGTTTGAACTTTCATTAGTGTTTTCTCAAGATGCTTTGATAGAAAAAGCTTACCGCACAATCGACCTTGTATTTATATTTGAAAGCTCGAAATAATTTAAATATCTAAAGTGGTCAATATGTAGTTAATTATTTAATTCACAAATTCTTCTTTCATTTACAAAGTCTTTCCATATGCTACTTATGAATCCAAGTGTTCAGATTACAAAACCGACTGCATAAAAAGCTATGATTATGGTAAAGAAGAATTGAAGAGATTAATGGAAGAAGTCAAAGAACTTCAATCTAAAGGAGTTTTTGTTGTGGTGGCGCAGAAAGGTCCTGTACCTAAGGCAGAGGAGATGTATACCCAAACCACTGTTGGTTTGGATACAAAGGTTGAAATGGCATGGAAGAGTCTCATGAACTTTGAAAGAAGAACCTTGGGTCTTTATGGTATGGGGGGAGTTGGCAAAACCACACTCTTGAGGTGTATCAACAACAAATTCGTTGAAGTGAAGAATAAATTTGATGTTGTGATATGGGTTATTGTCTATAAAGAGTTTTAGAATGAGGGCATTCAAGATCAGATTCTGGGAAGAATACGTGTTGACGATGAATGGAAAAAAGAAACAACAAATAAGAAAGCCTCTCTCATAAAAAATAATCTTGAGAGAAAGAAATTTGTGCTATTGTTGGATGATCTATGGAGCGAAGTAGATCTGGACCAGATAGGAGTTCCAGCTCCAACTCGAATAAATGGATCAAAGATAGTTTTCACCACTCGTTCAAAGGATGTTTGCAACTACATGATAGCTGACGAGCAGATAAAAGTTGATTGTTTGTCACCAGATGAAGCATGGTAACTGTTTCGAATTACTGTTAGAGATATCTCATTAAAGCGCCATCATGATATTCCCAGACTTGCAAGAATCATTGTTGAGAAATGTTGCGGCCTTCCACTTGCACTCAATGTCATTGGCAAAGCCATGTCCTGTAAAGAGACTATACAAGAATGGCATCATGCGACCAATGTTCTGAATACGGCTAGCCACGAGTTTCCAGCTATGGAAGAAAGAATTCTTCCCATTTTGAAGTTCAGTTATGATAGCTTAAAGGATGGTGTCAAACTGTGCTTTCTATATTGTTCTTTGTTTCCTGAAGATTATGAAATAGACAAGGAGAGGCTGATAGAGTACTGGACAGGCGAAGGATTTATAAATGGCAAAAAATATGAAGATGGAAGTACCAACCAAGGTTATGATATAATTGGCTTGTTAGTTTGTTCACATTTGTTGATTGATTGTGAAATTTCTACCAAAGTAAAAATGCATGATGTGATACGTGAAATGGCTCTTTGGATCGAGTCTGGCTTTGGAAACGAGCAAGAAAGAATTTGGGTGAAATCTGGTACACATGTACGTCTGATACCGAACGACATCAATTGGGAGAATGTGAGACGGATGTCTATGATGTGGACTCAGATAAGTAAGTTACCTTGCAGTCCCAACTGCCCCAACCTTTTAACCCTGTTACTCCAAAATAACAAGCTGGCAGATATTTCAGTTGGATTCTTTCAGTTTATGCCACAACTTATGGTCTTGGATCTTTCTGGAAACCCGAATCTTACTGGATTTTCGGAAGATATTTCTAACTTATGTTCCTTGAAATATCTTAATTTATCATGGACAGGGATTAAAACGTTACCAGTTGGTCAAAGGAAATTGAGGAACCTAATCTACTTGAATCTGGAGGGCACTCTTCCAATTGAGAGTCTTGTTGGGATAGCAACAACCTTACCAAATCTGCAAGTGTTGAAATTAATTTATTCCGGTGTTTATGTTGATGAGATATTATTAGAGGAACTACAAGGCTTTGAGCACTTGAAGGTTTTAACGGTAAACATAGAGGACGCCAAGATTTTGGAAAGGATACAAGGAGTTGAAAGATTGGCGAGAAGCATTCGAGGTTTACGCCTAGAAGATATGTCAGCACCTCTTGTAATATTAAACACGGTGACACTGGGAGGTCTCCAACGGCTTGAGATTGTGAGATGCGAGATATCAGAGATAAAGATAGATTGGAAAAGCAAAGAAGAAATGGAGCTTTCACCAGTGAAAATTCTTCCATCTAACACTTCTCCTGGCTTCAACCACCTCTCCAGTGTTTATATATACAATTTGAAAAGGCAAAGGGATTTGTCATGGCTGTTATCCGCTCAAAATCTAAGGAGTCTATTTGTGGGTGGCTCATCAGAAATAGAAGAAATAATAAATAAGAAGAAAGGAATGAGTATAACCAAAGTTCTTCCCTTTGAGAATCTGGAATACCTTGATTTATCCGAATTGGAATCCCTTACGGAAATCTGCTGGAATTATCCGAATCTTCCAAACTGTAAGAGACTCAATATTAAATTATGTCCAAAGCTATCCGAAGATGCAGGTTTGGACTATTAAGCAATTACGTAAGTCTCTCTCTTTCAAACTTTCTTCTCATGAATTTTCTCATTTATCATAGAAATTTGTCCAGTATTGTGGTTATGAAATCATTCATCATTGATTGAAGTATCTTCAACAGGTTTGCTTTTGATTTTTTGAGCTTATTAAATTGTATACTGTGATTGTGATAAAACGAGATACAGAGCTTAAATGTTTTTGACTAACACTGTTTCTTTTTTGATGTTATAGTATTCATACAGGTTAAGACTTTTTGTGGTGGAGAGTCTCATCGGTTTAGACAAAAATATGAGATGAGAAGGATCAAACATGCAAGTTCTCTCATATATAATCTCAAATCTGTTCATTTAATTGATAGTTTAGGTTGTGCTGAATTGTGACGCAAATGTGAACATGAAATTTTGATGCAAATAAGAATCATATATCATTAGATTCATCAAGTTCAAGTAATTATGACATTTGCGAATGATTTTGGAACTTTCTAGATGAAAAAGAAGTTCAACTTTAAGAACTTCATTAAGAACCTCTAGGTTCTACCATTGGAGTTTGTTTTTTGTTATGAGTTTCTAAATATGGGTTATTGTGTTAATTGCAATATTTCAATTATAATAATGGTTAAAAACCCCTAAGAAGTTCTTACCCGATGTAGATGGTCTTAGACCACCTCCAATAATATTTTAAACAAATTTATTGATTAATTTCATATTAAGAATCTTATAAAAAATATTTTTAAAATTAATTTATTTTTGTTTAGAAATATTTTTAACTTAAAAAGTTTAGCATTTCATTAAATTACAAACATACATATCATGAATATTTATTGAGAAATAAATGTTAACTTTAAAAAAAAAAATATTTATTTTAAGTATAATTTAATTTTTTACAATTTATATAAACCTATATTTTATAAAACAAAATTAGCTTGCATTACATAAAATATGTTCATTTAAAACATACATGACATAAACTGAGAAGAAAAAATAAAATAAAACGACATTCTCATAATTTTGACTTTGATATTATCAACTACAACAAGATACGAAGGAAAATCTTACAATTGTCTATACAGAGTAGTTGTATCTTACGATTATATCTCTTCCTCTTTGTCTTTCTCCATTTTCTCTCTAATTCCGGTTCCACCAGCACTGGAATCAACGCCGGCAACAGAACTTCCCTCAAATTGTACTCTTCATCTTCCATCAAAGGCTCTATTTTTACTCGGATTTTGGGATTTCGAATTATGGGTTTAGTTGGATTTTTCTTTAGTTGGGTTTTCGATTTCGGTATCTGGGTCGTCGTGGGTTCAATTGATCAAGTCAAGAAGTCATTATCGGAGTGCAAAACATCGAGAGAAGCAGAGAGATATGGAGAAAAGAAAAGTTTTTTTTTCAATTTCCAGCCAATCATTTTTGACCACATCACTATTCAAAACTGTTTCGTAGAGCCGCTCCAACGCTGGTCTCTAAGTAAATATCTATCTTTACAATATATTAAAATTAATGAAAAATTGTGAGATATTATGAGAGACGTTTGTGACTTTAAGAGATGTTTCTAACCATATGCATGTATATGATTGATTATAAATAATATTTCATGATTTAAATTTAAAATAAAAAATACATTTGATACTAAATAATTAAAGTAACACTTTTAGATATTCATCTTGGTTTTTAGCGATGATGATGTTCTTAATGGCCTCTTTTAAGAACCAATTCTAAAAAAATGAGAATTTATTAATTTTTTTTTGTTTTAAATGCTAAGAATTAGGGGTGAACACGGTCCGGATATTCGGGATTTTCAGAATATCCCAACCTGGATCTGGATCCGTCGGATCCAAAGAATTATGGATCCGATCTGGATCCGTCAATATCCGCAGCTATCCGGATCCAGATCCGTCAATATTCGCGGATATCCGGATCCGGATCCGTGAGAAATAAATAAAATTCATAAAATTATAATATAAAATTATTAAAAAATAAATAAAAAATAAATTGAAAAATAACATTAAATAATTTAGAAAAATATTTTAAAATATTTTTACTTTGTAAAATTTTAAAAATATCCAAAAATTTCATGTATTCTCTTTTCGGATCGGATCGGAGCGGATCTCGGATCAGATTTTGGGTAATTTGTTCAGGCCTACTAAAAATCTCATTTAAGAGTCTTACTAAACCCTTCCATTTAAGGTGGATGTTTATTCAATTATGATTTATATAAAGTTTTAATGGCTATAATAAATTGAAACTTTTGCTAACTCATGAATATTTTTGAATATATGTAAATATTTTATCAAAAAAAATTTCATAATCTTAGAGATTTTAAAAATATATCAATATATAGTTTTGTTAACTTTGAAATAATATTTGATACTTGTTTGATGATATGATATTATGTTAGGATATCCAAGATTTTCAGGGTATTTGGATCCGGATCCGTCGGATCCAAAATAATTAAATATCCGATCTGGATCGATTAAATATCCCCGTATATCCAGATCCGATCCAGATTCGTCAGAAATAGGTAAAATTCTTAAAATAATAATTTAAAACTATAAATATGAAAAACAAAATTAATTGAAAATATCATTAAAATAAATTAAATTAATTTAAAATTTAAAACATATTTACTTTGTAAAATTTAAAAAATACACAAAATATTCATGTAAAATTTATGTTTATTATATTTTAAATAGTTTTCTATATGTTAAGTAATATATATTTAAATATTATACATATAGTTTAAATAAAATTATACATAAAAATGGATCCGAATCGGATCTGTATATACGGAGTCTCAAAATAAAATATTCGGATCCGAGTATCCAGAGAATAAAAATAAAATATCCGGATCTCGGATCCCAAACATATTACCCATGCATAATAGATGTTAATGTATTTTACGAGCTGCATGAGTTTTGATAAAACAAACATTGAAAAATATATTTTACAAGTCTTTGAAAATACCAACTCAACCTCTACTATTTTGAAAGAGTCTTTACATGAACAAAAAACATTCAGTTCAATCAATCAATAACATCCGACTTTTATCTAATCATAAAGTTATTTAAATTCATTTTGTTTGAATAACACATTACTTTAATTAACATTTTAAATCTATAATCCAATAACTCATAACTTTTAATTATTGTAATCAAGTATTTAGTACTACTAAAACTAATAACACAATACTTTAATAGATTTTTGGAAAGTCAATACTGAATAATATTTCATCTGTCTCAGAAAGTTTGATTTTTTAACTAATTCACACATATTAAAAAATAATTAATACTTAATAATAAATACATTATATTTCTATTTTTAACAGTTTCCAATATCTATAAACCAATAAGACCATCCTCGTCACTCATCTTCTTCTAGGTGTCTTAAAAAAAATTATGATTAAATTTTAAGACGCTCAATATCTAAATGTCTCTGCATAGACACAATTATACATTGTTTAAACATTAAAGACACTCATTTTTTCTCTTAATTACTTTTAATTTTAAAGACACCCATAAAGAATAAAGTATGTGGATGCTCTAGTAATTCAATAATTCAAACAATCTTAATTAATATTTATTGAAGTTTGTAATTTACTAATATTAACTATTAAAATATATTTAAATATCTAGGAAAGCAATCTTTCAGAGACTAAAGTTTTATAAAACATGTTATAAAATGATGTTATGAACAATTTTTTTCTTTTGTACACTATGAAAAATGGGATGTATACCAAAAGTGTTTTCATAATACTTGTTTCAATATGTATAATTTTCTAAAGTAAATCATATTGCAAACGATTTTTTATCTCTGTATTAGATTTATGATTTTCATCATGTTTTTTGTTTATTAAAATCGGATCAATATATCAGAGGCATCTGATTTTTTCTTTATATCTATTCAATCTTTATACCTTTCAATATGAAATAACAAAAATACCACTCATTTTATTTAAAATTGTTTTAAATTCATCGAGCATAACTGTCGTATCCAATATTCCCGTAATATATCTCAAGTCGTATCAGGTACCGGGTGCGATTAACCTTAGTTGTACCAGTCATACCTCGAATCCTATATTCGAATCCGGGTCGCGCAAACATGCATGAAAGATTCGAAAAACTGACATACCATGTATTTTCTTATCATTAGGGATGTTGCGACGAGTTTTTTTACTCGGCCCGGTCCGAGCCCGTTTTGAGCCTGCCCATATTAAGTCCGTTTTTAAAAACCCACATAAACTTAATACCCGAACAGTGTAGCCCGAATAATGTCCGTAAGTTCTGGGTATACCCGCGGGTACCTGAATTGATTTTTTTTTGTTTTTGGTGGTTTTACTTTAGTTTACTTTTAAAAACTAGAAAATTGGAAATTAAATCTATGAATCAAATTTAATTCTTGTTTAATTTTACAATTCATGTTTTATAATATTTTTTTCTTTATGAGTGTTTTAAAAATATTGATAAAATTATTTTCATAAGTATTGATATAATTATTCGCTAGGCACAATTATAAAATAAACTAAAGATATCATTTCATGATTTTCCTATTTGAGGGGTTGGTAAAAATTTATAGGTTTTGCGCAAAAACATAATTTCGTGATTTTATATTTTTGGCGGGAAAATATAACTTCATGATTTCTGGCCAAATTTGCAATTTGATGGGTTTGACCAAAAAAAATCCAAATTTTATAATTTTGGTCCAAAACTTAATCTTGCAATTTTGCGTTTTGGCAGAAAAATATTATTTCCTGTTTTTCGCCAAATTTGCGTTTTGATATATTTGAAGACAAAATAATTAGATTTTAGCAAAAAATGTAACTATGTGATTTTATGTCTTTAGCGGAAAATATAGTTTCACATTTTTTGCTAAAATTTCGATTTTACGATATTGAAAATATTATCAATTAAAAATTTTATTATTTTGGCACAAAAATAATTTTTCACAATTTTGTGTATTTAGACTAAAATATTATTTCACTATATCTATCTCATGAAAATAACTCAGTGGGTACCCATTACCCAATAGGTTAAATCCGAATAAAGCCTAGGATAAATAAAGTCTGGTCACTTTAAGTCCGTATTTTTTAAACAGAAACGGGCAGACTTACGGGTTTGATATTAAATCTAGGTTTCGGGTACCTACCGGATAAAAACCCATAATTAACATCTCTATTTATCATCATCTACAATTATATATATATATATTTATTTATTTTATCCATTTTCGAATTTTATTAAAATCAAAATTGTCATTTTACATAATGTCAGATTGTTTTTGTAAAATCAGAGACGAATTGGGCCAACTCGTGAGTCGTTACTCGTTACAAACCAGTAACCACACGTCGTCGTCTTGAGGTAAGGAGGAAAAGTTGAGAAACGACACCGTTTTGTATTTTATCTTTTTTATTTACTTCTGATTGTGTTCGTCTTGCTTCTCTTCGAAAGAGTGAAGCAATGTTATCGACATTGCAACCACCACGTTCTCTCTCACTCCTCCCTCTCCGCCGATTCCAAACCTCTAAAACCATTGTATCTGCAGCTTCAACGACCTACGATACTTCTTCTGTCTCTCCTCCACAATCTCAGATTCTCACCACTCGTCGTTCACTTCTCTCCGGCGAAACCACAGCTGTTGAAATCGCAAAATCTTACCTTTCTCGTATTCGTCTCACTGAACCACAACTAAAATGCTTCCTTCACGTATCAGAGAATGTTCTTAATGATGCTCAAGAGATTGACCAACGAATAGCTAAAGGTGAAGAATTGGGTCCTCTCGCCGGAGTTTTGATTGGAGTTAAGGATAATATATGTACTCAAGGTATGCCTTCTACGGCAGCTTCGAGAATCTTGGAGCATTATCGTCCACCGTTTGATGCTACGGTGATTAAGAAGATTAAAGATTTTGGTGGAATTGTTGTTGGTAAGACTAATATGGATGAATTTGGAATGGGAAGTACTACTGAAGCTTCTGCTTTTCAGGTTTGTATTATGAAAATTTGTGATGGTTTAATGAGTCTGCAATGTTAATAAAGTTGAAGCCTTTATGTTTAGATAGATGAATATGGTCTTATTGAAGAAACATGTGATGGTTAATCTTTGATTTGATTATGATTAGGTGATTGCAATGTTATAAAGTTGGAGCCTTTATGCTTAGAGAGAAGAATATGGTCTTATTGGAGAAACTAGTGATGGTTTAGGATTTAACATTTGGTTTGATTTTGATTATGTGATTTCAGTGTTTATAAAGTTGGAGCCTTTATGTTTAGATTGATACATATTGTCTTATTGGAGAAGCTTGTGATGGTTTAGGATTTGATCTTTGGAGTTGGTTTTGGTTAGGTAATTGCAAAGTTAATAAAGTTGAAGCTTTTATGTTTAGATTCATGAATATGGACTTATTTGGGAACCTTGTGATGGTTTAGGATTTAATCTTTGGTTAGATAACTGCAATTTAACAAAGTTGGAGCGCTTATGTTTAGAATGATGAATATGGTTTTAGTTCGTAAACTTGTGATGGTTTAAGATTTGATTTTGGTTTAAAGGTAACTGCAAATCCGTGGGATTTGACCCGTGTACCGGGGGGTTCATCAGGAGGATCAGCAGCAGCTGTTGCAGCAAGACAATGTATGGTGTCACTTGGTAGTGATACTGGTGGAAGTGTGAGACAGCCAGCTTCGTTTTGTGGTGTTGTTGGTTTTAAGCCAACTTATGGACGTGTCTCTAGGTTTGGACTTATGGCTTATGCATCATCATTGGATGTGATTGGGTGTTTTGGGTCTACGGTCGCTGATGCTGGGATGCTTCTTCATGCTATTTCCGGGTATGATAGGTTTGATTCCACGAGTAGCAAACAAGTAAGGTCTCTTGTTCTTGGTTTCTTGCATTGTAATGAGAACAGAAAGAAAGATTATTTCTTTGAAACCTAAAAGCATTTTTTACTTTGTTTAGGATGTGCCTGAGTTTCAGTCTCAGTTTCCTTCTGTGGATCTTTTTGAATCTAAACCATTGAAGGGAATGAAAGTTGGTATAATTCGCGAGACACTTGAAGATGGTGTTGATTCTGGAGTGAGATCTGCTACTCAGGAAGCTGCGTCTCACTTAGAAGCATTGGGTTGTATATTGACAGAGGTTTGTTCCTTATCTCTGTTTTTCGTTTTGTATGTCCTTTGTGTTCTGAGGTTGCGGTTGCCAAATTTTCAGGTATCTCTCCCTTCGTTCTCTCTTGGACTACCAGCCTACTATGTGATTGCATCTTCTGAGTCATCTTCGAATTTATCACGTTATGATGGTGTCAGGTAAGCACGATATTATCGCATCAGGCATATATGTATGATATGTGCATAAGGATATTGATTCTTGTGTTGGAAATAAAGATATGGGAATCAAGTTATGGCTGAAGAGCTCAATAAGCTGTATGAATGTTCTCGTGGAGAAGGATTTGGAGGGGAGGTAAGGTTTTATATATTACTCCATCTGATTTGGTGAACTAGTATTGATTATAATCAGAGACAATTTGTGCTATCAAGGTGAAAATGAGAATTTTAATGGGAACATATGCACTCTCTGCTGGTTACTACGATGCTTACTACAAGCGAGCTCAACAGGTAAGCCACATCTTCAAATGCAGTCAATAGAAATCTAACTAGTATTGATCGATAAATCTTTGTTAATATAGGTAAGAACACTAATTCAAAAAGACTTCAAAGCTGCGTTAGCACAGAACGATATCCTTATTTCTCCAGCAGCTCCATCTGCTGCATACAAGATTGGTGAAAAGAAAGATGATCCATTGGCAATGTATGCTGGAGACATTATGACGGTATAATCGTTTCTAGGGTTATATTTACTCTCTTTACCGGTTTTTCGTCACACAAATCTTAAATTTGTATTGTGTGAGATTGTTGCAGGTCAATGTTAATCTTGCAGGGCTTCCTGCAATGGTATTACCATGTCAATTAGTCGAAGGCGGTCCCTCGGGTCTTCCCGTTGGTCTTCAAATGATCGGTTCAGCGTTTGATGAGGTTTGTTATATAAACTCTTGCTTACTCTGAAGATAAGATTAAAAACTATGTTTTGACTCGCTTAGATTTTGCTTTAAATGATGATTGTTGGGTTTTTGCTATTGGTTTTAGGAGAAACTGCTAAAAGTGGGTCACATATTTGAGCAGACTCTCAAAAATTCAAGCTTTGTTCCTCCATTGTTACCCAATGTAGCCTAACCATCAAATCAACCAAGGCTCGTTTTGATGTATGCTTTCAGGATCTGTTTAACGCAAAGCGACTTAATTGTGTAATTTAACTTCTTTTTCATATAATATAAATGTTGATGCTCAATATAGTTTTCGTTTTTTCAGTTTTATATATTTATGTTCTTGCAACTGCATTCATGAATTTCATTACTGTTGAATATTATGATAGTAGCATGATTGATTATTACATTTTTAAAATATGTAAAAATCTAGTAATCAACTTGTGAAAGAAACCAGAAAAAAATGTCTACTTGTACCAAAGACGTACATTAATTAAGGATCAAAAGCGTTGCACACGTTTCAAGTAGACTGTTGGCACATTTTTAAAATGAAATCTATTTATCCTATTTAAAAAATATCTTTCAACATTTATATTGAATTACAGAATAAACGGAACCACATTTATACTCATGCTACACTACAAAGATTATGTATTCCTCCTAATTGGGTAAAACATTGATTGCCGAAGCAATTGCTAATGAGTTAGGAGCATGCTTTATCCCATGTTCTAAAAATCTCTGTCTAGCTCCGATTACACTCCGTCTAGTCGTTAGGCCCACATTCGCCGCCTCGATTAATGATTAATCCCTCAAAAAGTCAGTCAACCGATTACTCCATGCCTAATCCGATTAATCTCCGCATAATCCAATTATTTTCGGTATAATCATCTATAATCCAATTATTTTTAAATTTTCAAGTATAATTTTTTTGTTTTTGTTATTCGGACATTTATATTGATAGTTTCTGATGTTTTATAGTAAATTATGTTAAAATTATAAATAAAAATTATAAAATAATTTATTAATACTACATTTTCATGTATTTACTATAATTTTAAAAACAATATTATTTAAAAATTTAATATAATGAATAAATATATTTTAAAAATATTAAAATAACCTAAAACTAATCTCCGATTAATCTCTTATGCGCTAGGCCTACCTTCACCGCCCGACTAGCAAGTTTTAAAACATTGGCTTTGTCCATGCCAATGACCAAGGTGACTCTTAAAAACAATTTTAATCTATGTTTTCTCTTCTGCGTATAAATATAAAAAAACCGTTGACTTTGACTTGTTATCTTATATATGGCCAACAACTTCTTATCGATACTCAGCAACGACTTACCCTGCGTCTTCTTCATTGATATATATATATATATATGTGTGTGTTTTTATACGTAATGTACCTGTTACTATTCCAGCAGCCAAATTTATGGTCTTCTTCTGATAAACCTTTAAATTTTTGTTTTAGGGGTTGTTCCAATTTTATGAATTTAGGAAACTATAAAACTAAATGATGGTAAATATGAGTTTTAAGATTAGTTATTAAGTTTGGAGTTCGTGAGATTAAATAAGAAGGATTAGTCATTGAAGTAAGGAGGACCAGCTAAAGATTCGGACACGTGATTTTTATGGGTTCTTTTAAAATTTTATTTGTCTTTGTATATAAATATATTTGTCCGTTAGTAAATTTGAAATTTAAACAAACAATAGATGTCGAAATCAAAGATACAATACAAATTTATTGATTGTTCCAGTTAGCTAGTAAATAAAATATCACCACTTTATTATCATAGAAAACATACAAATCGAGACATTTAATTTCTTTATTACAACACTCACAACAAGCATATCTTAATTTCACACATACGTTTTTATATTAAGATCCATATTGATCACAAACACACATATATATATATAATATAATTAAATTAGCCAACGCCAGGGGTTTGTGTGACAATGCCATAGTCATTGACACGAACATAAACATTATCACAAATCACAACGCCGAGAACAATTGCATTTTCAGATATAATCTGAGCCGTCACCTTCGTATTCTCTCTTTCAATGATCTCTTTTGCTTCTTCTCCTCTTTTCCCCACTAACTCAGGCCACATGCTCTTCATCCCTTCACCTGCAGTCTCTGTACATACACATATATTAGTATAACTAAAGTATACTATTCTATAAATCAGTTTATGATAATCATATATAAAATACGTATGAGGATCGTACGTCTTAAACAATCTGTAATATTTGTGCAACTGATTTTCAATATGAAATGTTATATTTGATGTCGTATAGTATTCTTTTAAAAATTTAGAAGTTCCAAAATATTTATATTCAAGAAAACTGTATAGTAATTTTTTTTTTGGAAATTAATATCATATTAGAATATATAGTTACACTTACACATGTTAAAAGATAAGATATGTCCTATATATCTATAATACCTGGGCATATGTCAGACACTCCAGACATTTTGTTTTCTTTTTTGTTTGGTTCTCTCTTTTTCTTGAGGAAATTATGATTTGTGAAGATTGTACAAAAGCCAGATGGCTATTTATAGATAAATTGATTTGTACGTTTTTGACTCAACGTGCATTTTTTTGTTAATTGTTGACTCAACGTGATATTATTTTCGAAAATTTCAATTGTATTCTCGTTAAGAGTTTCACCTACTTTAGAGATATACAAGGATACATAAATTATCAAAATTGGTATAATGGATATATAATAGAGCAAGTCATGGTTGGCTTGAATGCGATATGGAGACCGTAGGCTCCTAAAATTTAACGCGTAAATTTCTTAAATTGGTGGTTATAAAGCCATAATTTATTTTCTTCATGAAGTTATTTATCTTAAAATTAGTATTGAAGTGTATTCTTTTATATTCTTTTTTTTCCTTGTCATTAAGCCGTGGATATATAAGAAAACCATTTGGATTTTCATATTTGGATTACTTCAACTTGAATTTATTCGTCAATGTTCTTATCCACAACCTTATTCGCATTTACATTCACAAATAAATTTTATGTTCTTATGCATCATCCAATTGTATATGCGATTATTTGTGATGGTTGCTTTATAAACTAGAATTCGTTTAATTTAACAATATAGTAAGTTGTGGATGACTTGAACACGATACGATAATTCTATCAGATCCTAACGTTTATATTATTACTATATTCGGGTTGGCTTTTAAGACCATTTTTATTAAAATAACTTGCAAAGTCAACATTGAACAACCAAATCACTTAATTTTCATAACCTACGAACTCTATAAACACCATGCTTGTTATCAGGAGAATACAAACTAAAATCACATAAATCTACGAATCAAAATATATTTACTGAAGAAAAGATGGCAAGCATATGCGAAGGTATTTATAATAACTTACACAACCATCATTAATATCACCTTATATTAGATCTTGTTTCTTAAGTTAGATGACAAATAATTATATGTTAATCAATGAATAAACAGATATAGGAAAAGAGACTTGGCCAGAGCTTATGGGAACAAAAGGAGAATATGCAAAAGAAGTGATCGAAAGAGAGAATCCTAAAATGAATGCAGTTATCATTTTGGATGGAACTATCATTCTTCATGAATATATTTGCGATCGTGTTTATGTTTGGGTTAATGATCGCGGAATCGTTGTTCACATTCCCATTAATGGTTAATTGTATTATGATCAGTATCAAAGATGTTGTAGCTGCATGTACTATTGAAATATATAGATAAATAAATAAGCGTTTGTTCTAATTATACAGTGTAATAATCAAGAGATTGTTATGCAATCTCATTTATAAAACTGAAGATTCTGAATTTTTTTTTGGTCAACTGTGAATTTTTTTTGTTAGTAACTCTGATTGTTTATCGGTGGCTAAATTTCTGTTGTAATAATTGTGATAGTGTGATTATTAATTTAATTATTAATTTATTCCCTTTATTTATTTTTGCTAAATAGTTTCGGAGACACAAAATAATCCCATGCATGCCTTTTATCAAAAAAATAAAAATAAAAAATAATCCCGCAAACCAAGTCTTTCGCAGATCTTCCTATTACATCGAAACATGAAGAATCTTTGTGTTTATAAACAGAGTTCTGTAAACTATATTTTAATCTTGGATCAACAATAACACAGTCATCACTCGTCAACAAAAAAAAAAAAAAAAAAAAAAAATCATCACTCATGTATCTTATTAAATCCGTAGAACAATCTACAGGAGTGTTTCAAGCCTTCAATCAATATCCCAAAAGTAGATTCCTCTCATCTTAAACCCATTCTACTAGCTTTCAACAAAATCTCAGGCATGAAGTTATATTGCTATATAACTTCTATTTCTTTTTTTTTCAATCACTTGTGTTGCTTCACAAATATTTTCATTTTCCGAGATGTTTCCAGGAGCATAACATTGGCAGCAGGGGTTGCGTTCTGGAAATGTTCGAGATGCTCTTGGAAACATATATAGGACTTCTTGCAATGTGATGTAATATAAAGAACCATATGATGTTACTGAGGCTGTTGGGTTTCTCTTTTCTGTTGTATTTTTGTACAATAATGCTTTGGGTTGTGAATGATTGAACTTGTGTGTAACCAAGAAAACAAAACTGTTTTGTTGATTCTATTAATAATTAAAGTCTCAATAATTATCTCCAAAAGTTGCTAATCTTTATCATAACTCTTTTTTAAATGTATTTTATATTTAAAACTGTTATTTTGTATTTTGAAAGGTTGCATCTAATCGTGATATTTCTCTCCGTAAAATCGTGGAGATTCGATTGCTAGAATATATAATGTAAATTTAAGTATGTAATTTTTTCAGTTAACTTATACTTTTTTCAAAAATTTTGATTAAAATCTAAAATATTTATAATATGTATTTTTACCGTTACGGAATGCAGAAATTTAAGTCTTTCAGTTTTTGCTTCAGCGCTCTAAATATACATATTTACAACTAAAATTTATTTTATAAAGAGAATGAATTTTATTTATGAGTTGCAACCATATTACACGGTTTGTTAATTATTTCAGTAACCTAGGTTAAATTCTCCTTTCAAAATTCAACCTAACAAACGTTTTTGTGTGTTTAGAGTTTTATTCCAATTTTATTATTTAATTAGTTTGGAGATATCAAAATAAAATAAAATTACAATATGATAAATTCATTTAGACGTTTCCAATTAAATAGAAAACATAATCTTTTGATTATCATAACATGCTTCGTTTCTTTATTACAACATTCACAACAAACATATCTTATTTCACACATACATATATTACATATTAAGATCCATATTAATTCTCAGTTCTCTCACTCACAGACATATATTAGCCAACGAACGGAGTTTGTGTGACAATGCCATAGTCATTGACACGTACATAAACATTATCACAAATCACAACGGCCAAAACCATAGCATCTTCAGATATAATCTGAGCCGTCACTTTCGTATTCTCTCTTTCAATTATCTCTTTTGCTTCTTCTCCTCTTCTCCCCACTAACTCAGGCCACGAGCTCTTCATTCCTTCACCTACAGTCTCTGTACATACACACAAAACATATCTATTTACTAAAATTATGATATTCTATATATGATCGCTTTATGATTATGAACCAATTAACTAACAGCATGTAAAACTAAAAAAAAAAATAACAAACATTTTATGCAAGCTGCATGTATACGTCTAAATAAATAAATATCAAAATCATCTCAAGCTGTATTTAAATTCTGAAAAAGAACTTTGTTGTATTAAAATAGAAAACAAATCTCTATATGTACTATTTTGTATTAAATTTGAGACCCTATTCGAATATAGTAGTTGCATATAAGCTAAAAGATAGTGCATATATAATGTATAATATAAACCTGGGCATACGCTTGACATTTCTCTTTCTCTTTTTCTTTCTTTGATTCTCTCTTTCTTCGTTGGGAGGTTATGATTTATAAAGATTGTAGAGAACCATAAATAACTATTTTATAGAGAACTTTGTGGTGGCTATTCATATTTTTTCTTCTACAATGTGTATACGTGAAAACATTCAGAAAGAGAAATTCGTACGCCTTTGACCCGACTTTATTAAAAATAATCAATTAACAAAAAAAATATTGTTAAGAGTTTCACCTACTTTAGATACACGTCAAAGATATATATATCTCTATAGATATATATATATATATATATATATATATATATTTGAAATGTGTGAACAATGTGGTTGATCAAAAAATGTGTGTAGTGTATAAACCTAGCAAGTCGTGGATAGTTTGAATACAAAATGTAGACCGCAGGCTCTCGATCGTGTTTCTAAAGCCGTATATTATTGAAATTCATGGTCATTTAATGCCTAAAGAGTTGTACTAACTTCATCAGAACGTAAATATATTTTCCATAATTAAAATTTTTCTTCGTCACCATAGGTTTGTATATTACATAATTTGAAATCATAAATTTTTATGTTACAGTCTTTCAGACTTTACATTAAACATTGTGTTGGAAAAAGACCATTTGATATACATATTTGAATAATTCAAGTTGACTTTAATCGTCATAGTTTCTATCCACAACCGCATTAACATTCACACATTAAAATACTCCAAATGAAAATAAGTTGGCTCCAAAACTTAATTTGATGATCAATGATTCAATAACTTAAAATTTGTTATTATTATTATATTAAAAACCTATATAGAAAATGATTCAAAAGAGGACGAAAACTCTCTTTACACAAATGTTTTTTTTTCTTTCCATCTTTATATAATAAAAGTTACAATGCAATGCCACTCCTTAAAACTCCAAAACCCTCTTAATCATGAAATCAACGCTACTCAGTGTCCGTTCGATGGCCTGAAGTCTCTGTAGCCGTTGATTCGAGCTGACGAATTCGGGTTTGGTGAATCTAAGTCAAAGTAAGAGTAAGTAGCTGATGCATCGTCTTGATGTCTCATAGCCAGTAAAGACAAGTCCATATTTGACATCTGCCATTGCGTTTGTGCTTGTCCGTTCCCATATGGCGAAGAAGAAGAAGACGAATGAGGCCTGTATTCGCCATAAGACTGGTGAAATCCATCATCACTATAACTCCTAGACCTGCCAGAGATGCCAAGATCCGCACCGTTGTGATAGGAGCGTTGGTTGTTGAACTGTTGTGGTGAACGGTATATATTACAATCCATTGAACCCTGTTCGTCTTCAAGAAGATCGTTGATGATATCAAGGTGAGGGAACTCATCGGTCATTAGACTTTGTGCTGTTCTCCCAATCTGACCAGCACTAGGCCTGAGGGTAGTAGTTTCAGCGGATGTGTTGTAAGGGTTCGTTCTATGATTCCGGCTGATGGTGGTTGTTGTGTCTCTGTTTGAACTCGAACCACCGGTCCACAAGAGTCCACCAGATGAAACATCCCAAGAACAACCATTGATAGGGAAACCAGACTGATTTGATACTGAGATAGGAGACGGATGTGAATAAGACGGCAATGTGCTTGCTCCAGTCGATTGAGGGCTTGAGTGGTTTAAACCAGATGGACCGACTATAGCATGTTTATAGGACTGAGGAATATAAGGTTGGCTATGTGTCGGGGAACCTAAACGGCCTGTTGAGCTCATTGAACGAGCAAACATTGTCGATGTTTGAACAGCAGATACTACAGGTGCAGCTTGCTTCGGAGGGATTATAGGAGCACTTGAAGGCCTTGACATAGGAGGTGCAGGTTGTGCCATAAGTTTTGGAGAAGCAGTTTTCTGTATCTCGGCTCTAGGAGCCACAGTTTGCGACTTAATATCTCGAGATGGTGATGTTTGATCTGATGAAGGTGATCTAGCAGATACTACTTTCCTGTTTGGAACCGCATCTACATTTGAAATACTCCCTTTCTCCGGTTTTGGCTGGACTAGAGATGGAGGATTCCAAGGAGCAGCTCTGGATGGGGAAAGTACAACAGCAGTTTTCTCTTTTATCGGAATCGTGCCGCGATTCTGCAAAATCAAATATAGTCATACCGATGTTGATTAGAATATCACTCTAAAATGAATTGAAGGTCCATCATGACTTCTGGGATTCATTTTACGAAACCAATCAAGAAAATCATTTGGATTCCATATTTAAACATATCTTCTAGTTTCCAACATTCAAAGTATGAGTGAACCACCTTGCTAACAGGACTACGAGCCCCAGGGCTGTCTGGTTCATGGATATGGGAGATAACCGCATCAGCTTCACTAACTCTGCGTACCTCAGAAACATGGTTCTGTTTCATATGGTTAGATGCATGACTTGAAGGTTGGTCCTTTGTTTCAGTACCTAAACTGTTGGCATCAGAGATCTTTCCTGGATGTGTTTTCCCACTGCACATCAGAATGTATGTTACATATGCAACAAACAAACAAAAAAATCAAATGAAGCTGCAAAATAGCTTCACTTACTTGCTAAGCCTATTCTGGCTTCGGCAATTTACTACATTCCCTTTGTACGACCCATTGGCTACCCCTGACAGGATCGAGTCGTTAGAACAAGTTGAAGAACTATCATCCATTGTAGGCAGACCTTTTCTTTCAGAAACTCCATTAGGTACAGAGATGGAACTGCCTCTTCCTCTGCTAGAGTCTCTTGAAGGAGGAGGATTCACCTCTACGGTATCTGCTTCCCAATGAACAGGGCTACTCTCTCTATCAGCTGAACTATCTACTGAATCAGAAACATCAGAGACATCTTCAACGGTGTCAGGTTTTTCAGCTGAAGATTCTGCTTTTGCTCTCATACAATCCTCTTTCTCAATATGCCTTCCTTCTGTTTGAGCTCTCACCTTCTCTTCTTTCTTTTTTTCCTTTGCTCTAATTTTGTTCTTTTTCTGTTTTGCCTACGAATTTCCAAACAACCAAGAAATATCCATTAGCAGTTTAGCACCACGACAATTTGTTTATGGCATTATTTACTTAGTAAGTAATAGAAGAGTAAGAACCTGTTTCTTCTTAGATTTCTTCTCTGATCCCTTTTTGGCCTTCTGTTCGCTTTCTGCCAGCCACGCTTCCTCTTCTTCACGAATAAGTTCTTCTTGCCTTTTCCATGCAATAGCTTCTTGATATGCAACTTCAATTTTGTTGCTGCATTTTCGCAGAAAGATTGCAGTGCGATACATGAGGTACAGCTAGAAACAAAAACATACACAATACACAGGACCAGAAATTGAAAATAAAACACAATCAGCGGGTTCAGTATAAGATCTTTCACGCATGTTTGAGTTTGTAAACAAACGAAGTATCTTCTTAAGAATGATTTTTTTTTTCTGGAAAATTTGAAACATAGATATATTATTATGCCCTATTACCTGAATATATACGAAAGAACATATATCTCCACAGTCCGTCTACCTGCCTCAGTCAAAAGTTTCTCATCATGCTCTGCGTTGATTTCTTCTCCATCCTAGATTCAGATGGAAGAATTTTATTTTTATTAATACAAGTAACGTCAAGTTGATATGAAGACAAGTGCTCATGCTTCAAGCATCTTTGCATGGATCACAAAAATCAAAATGAACCACTGCACAGGATAACAAAACATGAAATTTCAACAGAACAATACATAACATATGAAACTAACCCTCATACGGTTTTGAGCTCGTAGAGGAAATGGTTCCAGAGCAGCCCTCTCTAAGAGTAATAGCACATCATCACCTAACACAAACATATCATTGTCCACGCCAACAATTGGAGCTTGCAATTGTTCACTATCCTTTACTCTAGGCCTACTTTCCTTGTTCATAGTTTGGCCTTCAAGAGCCTTTAACCCACTATGCAAGGAATCCATCACTAAAGTAGAAGTAACTTCCTTCTCAATGAAGAATTGTTTTACAACGATCTTTAGAATAGCATCCATTTTCTCTCGGGACATTTGACGCCTTGAAATTTGGTCCAACCCCATCCAGAAGGCACAGAAGCTGCACCAACATATAATAATCCATCCCTTGTTACGCAAATTGCTCAAGCTTTTAAGAGAAATAATATACACTAGACTGGGGTAGATCCCGGACTTCACAGCTATTTATGATTGAATCTAGAGAAGATGAGAATGTGAAATACCTTTTCCATTTTGACTTTTCCTCTATCAATCTACAAAGCTTGTTCCTTTTCTCTTCCACAAACCGCCAGCAAATTTGCTCTGCATTTTTCAAATACACCCTAAGGAGTTCCCTCCTATACTTGATATAAAGGCAGCGAAAAGGTCGATCCACCCTCTCTCTACAAGAATCAATTCACCAAAAAACAATTGTTCACAATGCAAAACAAAAAAAAAACTAAAGCATAAGTTCTATTGCAATGGCAACCGTTTTAATCACATGCGGATGTACAACACATGGCTTACGTAAACCCAATCTTGCACTTACCTGATCACTTGAACTTGAGCGTTAATTGTAAGAGTGTCTTTATCATCTATGAACTCTTCCTTTAACTTAGGTAGCTCTATAAACTTTTTCCATCCCCAATCATGCTCCTTCTTCCAAAACCGGTGTAATGTATCTGCAAAGAAACTATCTTCAGTATGTCTACGTATATAAGGCAAGTAAAAGACGCAAATCCGTTACCTACTAACCTGAATGCTTCGATTTCTTTGGATTTTTACTTGATACACCTATAGTAAACTGAGCAAAATGACTCCAACCTGTCTCAAACATACCAAATAAACCTAAATAACAAGTCTTCCACTTCTAACGGACACCAAACGAAACAACAATACTCACCCGGAAGAAGTTTTTCATGGTCTGCAACACAAAGAAACAAAGATAGATGGTTGCAAACATCACATCCTTGTGGATAAATTAAAACATACCTATCAAAAACCGAAAAAACACGCAATTAGATAAAGTGGTTACAAACAACTTTCAAGCTCATAATAATGAATCCCATTTTACCATTTGTAACCACCAACTTCAAAAACATCTCCACGAAGCTCGCGTTTATTAATTTCCGAAAATTTCTCAATTTTCCAGGTATTTCTTCCATATAATTCAGCAGGTTTTGATCCTATGAATCAAACAAAAGCTTATTTTTACAAAACCTAATCAAACATTAATGAAGAAACTATGGCAAAAACAAACAAATACCAAAATCATCGTCATCATCAATGTCCCAATAGGGTGGTGATGTTGAAGGAGTTCCATTTTCAACTTGTTCAGATGATCTCCACTCTGCAAGTGCTTCTTCCATTTGACTTCTTTGCCCATTTGAATTCTCTTCAACTGATCGTCTTCCTCCTCCAGAATCTTCATTAGTCGTCTCTGACATTTCCTTTATCTTCAAAACTAAGATTGAGATTATAAAATTAGAACATAAATTCAATCTAATTAAAGTTCAAAACAATAATACTAATCTGATTGTGTATGTCTTCCAGAGTTAAAACAAAATCAAGAATTATAACTGAACTAGATCAAGAAAATACAAAATCACTTACACTTAAATCACTTCACAAAACAAAATTAAAAAATTTGAAATTAATCACTTAATTAAAACGAATTCATGCTTTTAAATTAATGTAACAACCAACAAAAACCCTAAACCAATCTTTAAAAATCAAAAAAAAAAAAAACTGCGGCGGAAGAGAAAAAGATAGAAATCATTTTCTTTCATATCAATTAAATCTAACAAAATAATTTATATCCAATTTACAAACAAAAACAATGAAAAAAAAAATCAGCGATCGGGAAAATCAAAAGTTTGAAATCGAGAAATCTAAGCCTCGCAAAATCCGGGAAAAATTAAGGGAATCGAGATTAAAGGAAGAAGGATGTAAACGACGCCGTGTAGATCGAAGCAGACCTGAAGATGATTGAAGAAAGAGCTGATAAAGAATCTTAAAATCGTCGATATGAGATTAATGGAAGCTCTCTTCAAGATTCTTGAAAGAGAGAACAAAAAAAATAGAGACGGAAGAGAGAGAAATGGAGAGGTCGTAAGAAAGAAGAAAACAAAAAAAAACCCTTAACAATTTTTTATTTTTTAATTTTAATAGTTTCATGATATATATATACATATTAATGTTCAGTGTAACAAGGGAACTAGATGAGAGAGACAAATGGTAACAGTAATCTAATAAGATTGTTTTCCTTTTTTTTAATTGATTTTATTTTCTATATATTCATATATTAGTATTTAGTATGTGATTTCATAAAATAATCCAAAAGATTTTCTACCTTTTTAAAGTTTGAAATAACTTTGTGATTTAAAAGAAAATTAAGTCAAAAAGAACATGTCAAATATTATTTTTATATTATAAGGATTAAGTATTCAACAAGATGAATGAGATATCTTGATTTCACTTTTTATAATAATTATATTTACTCTTTTTTATTATAGAGTAATACATATCGACACATTAAAACGTTCTACAAATAATTGTTCTAAATCCTTGTTTGGTATTCTTATAAATACTTTCTATTATTTATAAACTCTTATATACTTTTAACACATGACACGACCTCTGATGAATCATTGATGATCTATACTTTATGTTTGTAACCATTCAAGAAAACAAGATGAACCACTTGATGATGTCTATCAAAATCCATCTATCCATGTTATTTCTTTCATAAGACTCTAAGTTGATTTGTTTCTTGATTTGAAGTAACTTATTTTTTTTGTTTTGTTCCCCGATGTTTGATACCTCAAATGGACTCCGAGACAGGGTATAATTATGTGTGCATACTCTGATCTTCATCTTATTGGCTGGTGCGACTCTGATTATCGTGGATTTATGTTGACAAGAAAGTCTCTAACCGGTCGGTTTGTACATTTGGTACGGTCTCCAATCTCGTGGAAAACAAAAAAAAAAAGCAACAAGTAGTTAGTGGGCGCCTCCGGCGTTAACTCCGTCGGTGGTCTAACCTCCTGACGATCTGTATCTGCTTCTCTCCTAGTTTTTTACCACTCTGACTCAACTTTCACTCATACCTCTACCGAGAATGATATCTCTGATTTGTGGAAATAAACTTTTAACACTAGAATCTCAACCTCCTCATGGCTCCTTGAAACCACCTGCGGCAAATTTGGAGATATGTTCTGCTTCTTTGATTTCAGATTCCAATCAGATGCAAGGAGCTGCCGAGTTTGTTGCTGAAGTTGTTTCTCTTCTTGAGGTTTCTGATGGTGCAGCTACTATGGCTCCCTTTATTCCCTCTCTAGTAGCTTGGTCGAACCCTTAAAGATTTTGATGCCTTTTGACTCAACCGGCGTTGCCACGAAGAGAAGTTGAGTCGAGTCTCCTCCAAGAAATGCATTCCCCGACCCTTTGGCCCTAAGAAGAGCATCAAAAGTAACCAGAGGTAAGGCTTCGGTTGTGCTTAAGCATATGGTTGAAGCAAATTTGTGATCCAGCAGTAATAGAAGATGTGAATCTGAGATTTCCATGGACCGCGCGCTAAGATGGATCCATCCATAAGGAACCTGTATCGCTATAACTTCACCAACCTTTTTGGAAGATGGGACACCAAAGATAACCATCCCAAGCCATATCCTTCTTCATATATAGCCCTGAAAACCAAAAGGAATATATATCATAGGTCAGTTCTATAGGTGTTTAACACCTTCATGAGGGCTTATCAATGCTGTAGTTAATAGAAATTGGTGTAAGAAATGGAGTATCCAATCGTCAATTAGGTGAATCTTCATATTTATTCCATATTCCGGATGATTCTACTCGGACTTGGATACTTCAACGTGGTTTTTGGCATGTGGATGATTGCTTATGTTTTTAATATGTTTAATTAAAATATTATGTGTAAAGACAAATATATAATGTAAATGTAAATATAATTGATACCCATGTAAATGGAAGGTTAGAAGATATGTACATTTTCTTTTATTTGATTTCCTTTTAGTTAGATAATTCCTTTTGATTAATGGAAGATTATCTATTTTTTTTTTTTAAATGTCAAAACAGAAAAATCTGTGGTAATCTGTAGGATTTCATCGTGTATAAATAAATAGACTTCTTTATATAAAAAAAAAGTCAATCACGCTTCTTCTTTTTTGCGAGTTAACCTAGAAACCTCTCCTTCGGTCCTTTCGTTTGTTCATCTGCCATGGATCTTGAGGCTGAGCTCCGCGTGTTACAGCTTAATTCAGAAGATGAAGATTTGAAAGATGAGGTTCAAGAAGCAGTCCAAGAGAAGGGTTCCAAAGAGGAGTCAGAAGCAAATACAAAAAGACACTTGAACATGGTGCTCATTGGGCATGTTGATGCTGGTAAATCTACAATTGGAGGACAGATTCTTTTACTTACCGGACAGGTAGATGAAAGACAAATCCAAAAGTATGAGAAGGAAGCAAAAGAGAATAGTAGAGAAAGTTGGTATATGGCTTATATAATGGATACAGATGAAGAAGAGAGGCAAAAGGGTATTACAATTGATGTTGGAAGAGCTAACTTTGAAACTCAGAGCACAAGATTTACTATCTTGGATGCTCCAGGGCACAAGAATTACGTGTCAAAAATGATTAGTGGAGCATCTCAAGCAGATATTGGTGTTCTAGTGATTTCAGCTCGAAGAGGAGAGTTTGAAACGGGATATGAGAAGGGTGGACAGACACGTGAACATGTTCAACTTGCTAAAACATTGGGTGTCTCGAAGCTGATTGTTGTTGTGAACAAGATGGATGATCCAACTGTGAACTGGTCCAAAGATAGGTACAACGAAATAGAACAAAGATTGACACCGTTTCTAAAATCATCAGGCTACAACACAAAGAAAGATATTGTCTTCTTGCCTATATCTGGTCTAAAAGGAACAAACATGGATAAGAGAATGGGTCAAAACGTTTGTTCTTGGTGGAGTGGTCCTAGCTTTTTTGAAGTTCTTGATTCTATTGAAATTACACCACATGATCCTAGTGGTCCATTTAGGATGCCTATTCTTAATAAGTTCAAAGACATGGGAACTTTTGTTACGGGAAAAGTAGAATATGGCAGCATTCATGAAGGCGATTCTTTGATTGTTATGCCGAACAAGAAACATGTGAAAGTTGTTGATATATATTGCAATGATGTTCAGGTTAAGTTTGCTGGACCGGGAGAAAACGTGAAAGTTGGTATTACTGGCATAGAAGACAAGGAAATCAGTTCAGGTTTTGTTTTATCATCCAACACTATGAAGCATGTCCCTGTTGTTACTGACTTTGTTGCCCAACTACAAATCCTTGAACTGCATGGTCAGCCTATTTTAGTTGCTGGTTACAAAGATGTTTGTCTCCACATTCATGCTGCTGTTGAGGACTGTGAGATTGTGGAATTGATAAGCCAAATTGATGTCAAAACAAGGGAAGTAATGAAGAGGAAAGTTTGGTTTGTGAAGAATGGTGATGCTGTTGTCTGCCGCATTCAGGTTAGGAATCCAATTTGTATTGAAAGATTTTCAGATTTTCCTCAACTTGGAAGGTTCGCTCTACGAACTGGAGGCAAAACAATTGCTGTTGGAATTGTGACTGAGCTCCTCGGTGCTGCCTCAAGCGCTTGAAACAAAGTTTGTGACAAAAGCCTGAGCATTAGGAAAATGCCTTAGAACATCCTAAGATATCATGTTGCACCAAGAGGGACATTAGGAAAATGTTTCATGAATATTCTGACCAGCTTTATGAATATTTAAAAGCTAGAGTGTTAGCGAGAGTTTTTTCTTTTCTTTTTCTTTTAAGTTAACTAGAAAAGTATTTGCGACTTTATTTTCAATATCTACCATTATTATTTGAGAAATTTGTGGAAAAAAAACATGGGACGTACATTTTCTTTTGTTTTTGAACATCTTAATTAAGCTTTTGGCTTGCATCAAGAGGGACATTAAGAAAATGATTTTTGAATGATGCAGATCAGTTATATGAATATCATAAAGCTAGAGAATGAGTTAGAGGAGTTTTCTAATCTTATAAATTAATTTTACAACTACTAATGAATCATCAATTTGGCTGATGAGTCTGTTTTTATGCTATTTAGAGAGATTGTTATTTCATTGTTGAGCAAACACTATTTGTTCAACATAAACATTGGTCAAAAGTCTTAACTCCATAACAACTTTTTGTCAAGAGTATTTAAAGTTGCTCAATATGTAAACGAAATATTGCTACAGAAAATATTATCAAGAACAACTCATCATACAAAGAAAAGTCCTAAAATCCTTAACATGTCTTCATAACCAAAACAATCATTGTGAACAGAAGTGTTAAGGAAGTGGTTGATGATCACTGCTCCGATATGACTAACTTAGTGGTATTAATTGCTGCGGAACTGTTGAAAACAAGAAAAAATATGATCTGAAGATGTTCTCGGTCTTATGACACCAAAAGTTTAGTTGGCAAGAGCATTGCTGAAATATTTATGTTGAAGCTATACAAGCTTAGGTTTGCGGCCTCTATAATATTATATATGTTTTCGGCCTTCATTTTTCTAAAATCTCTTGTAGTGTAATGGTTAAATCTTGTAAATGGTATAATGACTAGGTGAGTTTGATCCTTTGATATAACAAGTTTGGCCATTTTTTATTTTTTGCTTGTGGCCCTACAGTTTTCAGGGCCGCCCTGGTTGGATGTGGAAAAATATAGAAGTTTACTTTTTTTTTTTTTGGTTTGAGTCTTAAAAATTGGTCAATAAAGCTCGTTTTGCCTTTTCAATGCAATAAATTTTTATATGTAAATGGAATATTGCAGAGGTTACGATCAAACAACTAGTTAAAAAAAATTCTAAAATCCATAACAATAACTTTTTTCTAGAAATCAGTAACTTCTATTCCTCTTCACGAATAAATCCTTGTTGTCTTTTCAACGCTTCTTCTTCACGAAGAAATTCTTCTTGTCTTTTCAATGCAGTAGCTTCATTATATGAAGCTTCAATTTTGTTATCGAATATATGATCAAGAACAAATACCTCCAAAGTTTGTCTACTAAACTCAGTTACTCGCTTCTCATGATGCTCTACGTCATTACCAACCTAAGTTCACATGAAAAGAATCTTTAATACAAAGAATATATAACCGATATCAAGCCATAGCTAGGAGCGATATTAAACTAACCTGTATACAGTGTAGAGGACCCACTTCAGGCAATGGCTTATGATCAAATCTCTTGATGAGTAACATCACATCATCAACTAATACAAACAAATCATTCTCCACAACTACAATTGGATCAATGAATCTACTGTTCTTAGTTTCCTCTTCAAGAACCTTCACTTCTTTGTACAAAGAATCCTTCACCAAAGTGGATGGAACATGTTTATGGATGAAAAATTGTTTCAAAACTAGTTTTGAAATTTCATCGATTATAGTAGATTTCTGCTCTTCAAGAGATTTTAACCCATAAAACAAAAAATCCATAGCCAAAGGGGATGTAATATAATTATCGATGAAGAAATGTTCCACAACTAGTTTTAGAACCACATCCATTTTCTCTTGAGACATCTCTAGCCTTGAATTTTGGTCCATCCCTAACCAAAAGGCACGTAAGCTGCAGAAGAAAATTAATAAGATCCATATTCCTTGTTATATATGATTCAAAAAATTGATCACACAATTAACAAACGTTGAAAAGGTTTTTTTTTTTTTTTTTTTTTTTTACCTTTTCCATCTCTTCTTGTCCTTTGCCAACCTCATAAACTTGTTTATTTTCTCTTCAATATATGTGAGGAAAATTTGCTCTACACCTTTTAAATAGATCTTTAAATATTCCTTTCTATACTGAGCATCAAGGCAGCGAAAAGGTCTGTCCACACTTTTTCTACAAAAAAAAACAAAGTTAGTTGTATGTTAATGGTACATAGAATAATAAAGATAAAATGGATATAGGGTCAGTAAAAGTTCTACAAACTATTAATCTCTGGACTTAAATATTTTATTAACTTGTAGGTATAGTAACTGTGTCCAGTAAATATCAATTTGGGACCAGAAAAATATATTGATTTAGAGATTTTGCTGTTTTTACCTTATCACCTGAACTTGAACCTTAACTATTAGAGAGTCAGAGTCATCTATGAATCTGTCTTGTAATGTAGGTAACTCCATAAACTTCTTCCATCCCCAGTCATGCTCTATTTCCCAAAACTCGTGCAACGTATCTACAAGAAATTATGTTCAGTTTGTCTACCTAATTGTATATTACATATAAAAGAAAAGAGAAAGATGCACTACTTAACCTGAATACTTTGATTTTGTTGGATCTTCAGCCAACACACCAATAGAAAACTGAGCAAAATGACTCCAATCTGTATCAAAAAGGTAAATCTAATTGACAAGGTTTGCAAAATCAAAGAAATGGAAAATTTTGCAAAAACAAAAAAAAACAATTCTCACCTGGAAGAAGTTTTTTATAGTTTGAAACACATAGAAATAAAGAGAGATGGTTGCTAACATCACACCCTTGTGGATACATTAAAATGTACCTGTCATAAGTAAAGAATAAAGAAGAATAAAATAGTAGAAATTTTTTGATAGTTTGAAGCTATTATTATATATTAATAAGAAAATGTAAAATGTACCATTTGTGACCACCAACTTCAAAAACATCGCTACGGAACTCCAGATCACTTATTTTTGAAAATTCCTCAATCTTCCATGTATATGTCCCATATAGTTCAGAGGGGTTTGATCCTATGAATAACAAACAAATAAATTCGAATACAACACTATCAAACAAAATAAACAAATGAGTAACTTAAGAACAGAATAATTATGCCTTTTTTGAGAACAGAACAAAACAAGGAGACTTGTTTCTGAGAAAATAATTAACAATCATAAAAATAATTACTGACCACAATCACCATCTTTGTCATTTGGACGATCCTTTGTTAATCTTTCTGCTTCAGAATTTTCATTAGTAATCTCGGACATTGCTCTGAATCTCTTTTTGTCTCTGTCAAACTAAATGATGTCAAATTCTCAAATAAATATAACAAAAATCATAGTGCTTATTATACAAATTCACAAATAAAGAATAAACAAGCCTTTATATATTTTTTATTTATTAGTTACGAAAATTCATGCATAGTTGTAGGAGGATCTAGAAGAATCATCTAGATCGATTATATCAAAGATATCACAAGTATTATGTGAATATATTAGTTAAGATCTGTATCTATATATCGGCAGTAGGAAATATCTCTACAATATTTCTCAATCCTAAAGTCTCACCACTTTATCACATCTAAGACCATTCACTTGTCTCTATCAACTAATTACTACACGAAATGGCATAGATTTTTCTTTTAATTTTTAATCAAAAGTTAAAACTGTCAAAAACAATTTACTCTACCTCGTTCAGCTTGCTTTACTTTTTTTTTTTTTTTTTTTTGATAAAGACAGTTTGCTTTACTTTGAACAAGAATAATCTTGCATCTGAGTAAGATGAAGAGATGTAATATAAACAATCATGGACGATGAGATGCACACGTGAGATATTGGAAGATAATCAAATTGACCTAAATTAAACTACTCGATTTTTATATTTTTAAACCAAATATAAATCAAAATTGCACTAATGATAATGAAAACATACTGAAAAATAAAAAGCACAGGTATATAATAGATCAACCTGATAAGTGATAATCAAGTATAACCTGAAGAAAAGATTGTTGCGACCAAGAGAAGATTGAAGAGAAGATGTAATGGAATATGATATCGATGCGCTGATGGAATATGAATATGATATCACAAACCTTAAGCGTAGGACTTTTCAGATGCTCTTGAAGATTTAAATATATACTGAAAATAAACTAAAGGAAATAATTGTAAAAATAAGAAAAAGAAACACTAGATTGCCATTAGAAATGATTTTAGTAGATAATCAAAATCTTTTGATATTTTCACTATTATAAAAGGAAATATATCTTTATATAAAAAGAAAGATATCTTTTCAAAAAACTAGAAATTTAGTATTTCTTATTTCTTGTTAAAATTTCATTTTTATTAAATTTATGATCAATACAAACAGAAATAATTTTTTTTACTATTTTAACATTAATAATATATATAAAAATCAAATATATACTAGTTTATATTATTAAGGTAAGAATAATTTTATTAAAAATATAATTAAAACTAAATATCAAAATTTTATGCCAAGACATCATCTGAAATGTTGTTACCGGATTTGAGATTTATTTAGAAAAGACAACTTAGGCCACCTTCATCCTTAATTTATTAGGAGTGTTTTATAATTAAAATATCATTAATATTAAAAACACTTAAGTTTTTAAGTGTTTAAAGTATCTTCATTAAGACACTTCTCTATACTATTAATTGATTTAAAGACACTTATTTTATTTTTTTAATTAGTTTAAGATTTAAATATACCCACTTGAAATTAACCAATGTGAATGCTCTTAGAATAAAGCTTAAGAGTTAAACAATGCCGATCTCTAAAAACTCTGGCAAAAGCAGGTGAAAGTCTCAACTCCTTTGTTATATACAAAGTATTTATCTTTATCATCAAACATGAGCTTGCTTTATTTTGTTTGTTGCCTATCTTTCTGATATCTATTGTTTCTCTTATTGTCCTCTTAAAGTTTTGTGGACCTCTTACTAGAGAGGATCTGTAGACTTATAGCTTGAGGAAATTCTGGTTTTATACTGAATTTGTAGAGACTCGTGGACATTGATAATAAATACTCTTCTTCACCAATTTTCTAACCGGACAACTTGAATGGTCTGAATGAAAAGCATCTTAACATTACGAACGAGAGATTGATAGAGATGATTTACAAACTATTAAACTGAACTAAACTACCATAGCCATATGTACACTCTCTAATAGGCACTTCAAATGAGTTTTATGAGGACAAGATTGAAAACAAGAGCACAAAAATATTAAAGAATTCTCAAAATATGGTCATCAATGGTTTTTTTCCACAGCCTTTATATCCCTCCCTCTCTAAATCGATTTGTACACCAAAAATATCAAAAGAAACACTCACCTGAACAATGATATTGCAACTCTGTAATGCAAAAGAATATCACTTTTTTTACTATCATAAAAAGCTTGAATCATCAGTCAATTCCGACAAAGAAGCTAAACCTGAAAAAAAAAAGTAATCAGCAATGATTAGCCATCCAATGAAACGCTAGCTATACAATTTGTGCCATCTGACTAGTAAGTAGTAAATAAGTGCTTAAGAGCACCCACATCGATGATGAGATGCGGGTGTATTCAAATATAAATTTAATCAAATAAAGTAAACAAGTGTCTTTAAACTGAATGAATAGTATCGTTTAGTGTTTTGGATTAGACATTTTGGATCCTGAAAAAGTTGAGTGTCTTTAATTTTATTTGTATTTTATCAGTAAGACTGAACGGTAAAGATTGGTCTAAGGACGCCAATATCATTAGTATTGTGATATCTGTTTCATCATATTGAACTACAAAAAATTAAAGCAACAACTGATTGACTCAAGCACAACTAGCTTAGCAAGGGAAAGCATTAATTTGAATTGAGTGATTATGTAACTCCTATGATCCCTGAAGACATCTCTTCACTTATATGCCAGATTTAGAGCTAAATCCAAGAAATTGCTTGGCACAATCTACACAGAGTAATCTTACGAAAGATGACCTATATGATTCCAAGAGCTTTCTAATCACCTAAACACATAAACCTTTGCTACAATTATTTCACTTTCCATGGAACACTAATCAGAAAAACACCGACCGAGCCTTTCAAATTTGATGAAATCAAAACAGTAGCACAAAAACTGAAAACCCAACTGGCCAAAAAAATTGATAGCAGAACAAGAAGCTAAGCTAAAGCGTAGAAGATGAGAGAACATGAAATAGAACAACCAAACAGAATCGAACACTTGCATGCATGAAACAGGATAGGACAGGACCTATATCTATAAATTTTAAACACAAACGTAATGTAAACAATTGTGGCTTGCTTATTTGTCACCAAGGACATCTTCACTCTCTACGCAAGTTTTTTTACTACCAAAAACAATGCTCTGTCACTATTTTTTGTTTCAGGTTAGCTCTAATCTTCTTTCTAGTTCGAGTTCAAAGATTCTGTTGAGAGCCTGCATGTTCTCTAGCGTCTCACTCAGCCTTATTTTATCACTCCCATTCACATCTCAAATGTTTCATTGGACCATACAGAATCCTTTTCACTATACCTCGGGTTAGATCATCTATTGCTTCCCTCATCTTCTTGTCCATGGCGTCATTGCCATATTTTGACATGAATTTTTCAACCGGACCAGCTATGATTTTCTCTAATTTTGTTATTAGTTTCTTGATTGTTGGAACCGTCTCCAGCGATTCCCTCCACGCTTAAAATTATATCCCGACCTTCCATTGCTTTCCTTGCGCTGTCTTCCTTATTGGCAGCAACAACTTCCTTGAGGTCATCCACATTGTAAACCCATGCACTGTCTAAGTCAGCAAGACAAGAGCCAACGTTTCTAGGAACAGAGATGCCAATCACAACCATCATAGCAGCACTTAAAGATCTTGGAAGAAGCTTGGTGAGTTCAAGTTCAACAGCAGAAGAGCTAACAGAAACCAATGCTGACTATAACATTAATTTTTTTACTCCATGGTGCTTAGATAGAGCTAAAACATAAATCTCCATACGGTTACATGTACTAAGTACCGCAGCTTCTTCAATATGTTTCAAACCACATAACTCAGCAATAGCTTAAGACCATTTAGCTTCAGGAATAGCAAGCTTCTCACGCATCTCTAAAGGGGATGTGTGTACGCTAAGCCCAATCACCACAATGCTGCTTCTCTCCTTCGTATATCCTTGTATGTTGAGAGACTTGAGTTAGTTAAAACTATAAACATGAAACAACCTCGACGCAAGAGGATTGGCTTTAAATTTATCTCAAGCTTACGTTTAAAAACATTAAAAGCAAAGAGATCAAATGCAATCAAACCCCTAGAAAAAAAAATATTCTCGAAAAAAAACAAAATTTCATACGTAGGCAATATCAGAATTCTTAAGTTGCAACTCGCTCGCATAATCCTATTTATATTCCTAGGAAAATCACTCATTCCAATATGATACAACGACTTTTTATCATCTGCAGAATGTTACAGGAACAAAGAGATTATGTGGCGAGAGTTCCAATATGCCAAGACTGTTTTTTTTGTTTTACTTTTCTGAGCATTCTCTGGAGGCTCTGTTTTTTTTTATAAAGGCAATGTTTAGCCTTCGTTATTGATTATTCAGAACAAATTTTAGGGTTTATCTTTTCTCTCTCAATTCTTTGAACTTCAATCGATATCTACAATCTGTTAGAGCTGTTCTTCTTTCAAACTCTCTAGATTGAAATCCGAATTGGCAATGTTAGTTTAGTCATTTCTTAATAAAACAATACACTGTTTTATCGTTAACACAGCACCAACGGCCTCAAACAAGCGCTAAAAATCGCCGCCATTGTGTTGAAAGTCTCACCGGATAATGAGTCAATGGGTCAGCTATGGAGATGATATAGGAAGGAAAACGTGAAGGAGATGAGAGAAAATTGAATTGAGTCCACATTATTTCCAATATGATATTTGAATAGCTCAATTTCTTTTCGGTTTACTTTTTATGCTTTTGAAATTAAGGGGCTATAGTTTCTATTATTGGTTTAATTTTTAGTAAAATTAGATATAAGATTGGATGCAACTTTCAAAGTCTCACCTTTCAATTGAATTTCTATAAATTAATACTTTATAAATTCATAAATATTATTAAATAATAAAAATCTTCGTTCTAAACTTGGGTAATGCAAGAATTAACAAAAAAAATAATAAAATAATAAAATAATTTTCTTAGAAACTCCTATGTAAATATATATAGTTTAAATAATATCATAAATTAACATATATATATATTTAAGATAATATACTAATGTCTTGTTTTTTTAAATTGAATGTTTTTAGATCTCATTTAAAAATTTATTATATCAAAAATTTGTATGGCAAAATAAACACTAAACTTTCATTGACTATCAAAATTTATTTAATAACTTATTGTTAACTTGTAAATAAATCATATCGTTGTCTTTTTAACATAATAATAAACACCATTTAACGGGAAGTTTACTGTTATTGTTAAGTCATACAATGTCATTTTGAAATACTTATTTTAAAATTGAGAATTCAACTATAAAAATCTCAAGTTTTGCATAAATTTTCAAAACAAACACAAATTTTGATCTGAACAAATAAGCAATAAAATTTATTGACTTTAAAATTTATTTAATAACTTATCAATGACTTACCAATAAAATATATATTCATATTTTTACAGAAAAGTTAAAACGTCATTAATATAATATTTATTGTTGATGTTAAGTCATATGATGTCATATCATCTATCAGTTTTTCATCAAATTCGTGTGTTTAACCGGACTCTAACTCGTGTAGTCAGACTAAATTGAGAGGTTTTATAGCCACTGAGCTATTTACACTTTCAATGTCTTACATTGTATTCGAAGCCAAACATTTTTATTATAACAATTACACCAACCCAAATTTCTCAAAATTAAAATCGATTTGGGGTTTTTCCTCTCTACTCAATAAACTTAAAAATTAATGATTTCTCCATTACCTAATAATAATTGAATAAAATATCTTTTTATATTTTTGGTTTTTGTGGTAAGATAAAATCACATCTTCGGATATTTAATTTGAATGTACATTGCCTTATTTAATCAAACAGAGAAAATTTTGATACTTCTCAAAGCTATCACGAACTGATGAGAGAACATAATATTGCTCTAAAATTGCTATTTTATATTTTTGTCTATTTTACAAAAAATGATATATAGTTTTGTCATATTTTTCCTCACGAAGATTAAAGATATCATAACATAAAAAGTATTAAACTCTATTACCAAATAATAAAATCCAAAAATTGAAATATTCTCAATGGGTTAAGATAAAAATGATTAAATTTCATTTGGCTCAATGGCAAAAATTCTCTTTCAATCCTCTCAAGTAACAAATTAGAATATATGTTAGAGACAATTTTCTTTAAAATAAAATTTTTAAAAAGATATCATATGATTTAACACCAACAATAAACCTTGTGTTATGACGTTTAAATTTAAATTTTCTGTTGAAAGTATAAATGTGTGCTTTATTGGAAGTCAACGATAAGTTATTGAATAAATTTTAAAACTCAATGAAAGTTTAGTGTTTATTTAGTCAGGTCAAAGTTTGTGTTTGTTTTGGTAATTTCTGCAAAGTTCTGTATTTTTATAGCCTAATTTCCTATTTTAAATAACTCTTTTAAAATAACATCGAATGACTTAACAACAACAATAAACTTTCCGATAATGGTGTTTATTATAATATTAAACAGATAATGATATGATTTTTAGCAAATCAACGATAAATTACTTGATAAATTTTGAAAATCAATGAAGGTTTAGTATTTATTTGGTCATGGCAAAGTATGTTTGTTTTGACAATTCCTGCAAAATTTGAGAATTTGGTCGAATCCCAGAAACAAATCACTAGTACAAATCAAAAATTTTGTAGCGCCTAAAATAAATGTATTTAATAGAATATAGTTAATAGTTAATGTATTTTTATTGAATTTTCCCTAGGTAAATACATAACATACCAAAAAATTCTTAGAATACATCATTACGGCAACTTTGTTAGTTACATACCAAAAGACTATTTAAAATACCAAATACAAATTCCACATAAGAACCATTACATACCAAATATTATAATTGTCACACAACCTAATCTTAAATCATTCGATACAATTGCAACACAGACAACACTCTTCTTGACGATTGCCTTTATGGTGATCTCACATTCCAGTTTTTTGGTATTCTCTCAAAGCTTTTGAATATTCTCCATCAATTGGTGGGATGAATCAAATAGTTTGGCAAATTCTTCAATGAGTCTCTTCCGTGTCTCCGAGAGAACATCATACTCTTCTATTTTAACTTCATTTACCCATTTGAAAACATGATCATAATCTCTATCCTGTCCATCAATGCATCAGTTAAATTTTTGATCCATGTTAGTTTTTGTCTTTGCAATGAGAATTGTGGTTGGCTTTTTACAAATGAATTTTCTAGGGATACCTCTTACACTTGAGACAGAGTCGTGTTAGAAGAATGTCTCACAGCTAACAAAATGTTAATAATTAAAAATAAATAAATTTAAACCACATTTAATTAACCAAAATCAAACTCAAATAGCTTTCAAATGTTGAATCTTACTTTGATTGTGTCTTCTTCATCAATTAATCCTGTCACTTTTCTTTAGATTCCAGCTACAGTGTCACCTTCTTCCTCTTAGATCTGTTCGACACAAAGAACAATCGCAAAGCTAATGTATATAAAACACTAGAAACGACATGATGTTACAAGAAAACAACATGATGTTTTAAATCAACACGACGTAGTTTAATGTTTATGGTTAGTTGCTTAACAGTGTTACATCGATGATACATATGTTGATTATATAGTATATGATTTGAAAGTCAAATAGGTTGACTCGCACAAAACAATTTAGTGACTAACATGGAAATTTTTTAAAAATTGCTAGTTTTTAGCAGAAAACCAAAAAATATATAATAGAAATAATATCGGAATCATATAGCTAAAAGATTAAAAACAAATCTCATAGATCACAAAACATGCATGACTAAATACCCACCCAAAATATCTTACCTTGACATATAAATAACTCCTCTTATGCTTTCCTAAATCATATAACTTAATCTCAAAAACCATACAATATACACCAAAATTTATTATACAAATATAGATGTAGTAATTGACAATTCATAAGCCAAGACGTAGCTCCAAATCAATTTCATCTCCTTCAGTGATGACGTTTTCTCTCCTTGTAGCTATCGAGCCGATTCGTAAGTGTTGGATATAGTTCAAAGTTGTCTTCCTCAACATGCCAGAGTCAACTTGCTCGTAGCCTCCACGATCACACACCACGTGGAAACATCTATGAGGATGTGATAGTGCCACGTCAGCTTCTTTTTGCAGCTTGGCCTTGTTGAGACGATCACGTCGATGGATGTTCATGTGACCACCTAAAGCTTGTGCGTTCGTGAAACCTCTTTTGCAGAAAGTGCACTCGTACATTCGTCTTGTCACCGTGGAGACCGACGAAGACGCCGTATGACGGCGACGAATGGCTCCGGTTTCTGATGACGTGGACGAAGATGATCTTTCACATTCCATATTTGTTATATATATATATATGTTGCTTTTAATGGATCGAGAGTATTTTGAAGAAATGTTGAAACCCTAGATATAGGACTTTGAGGGAAGATGAAAGACTAGTCAAATGGGACTTTGAGGGTGCATGCATATAAGGATGATTTTTAAGATATAGAAATAAAAATTGTTTATAAGACCAAAAATATTTTTGTTGTTGTGTATTTATATGTTTGGAAGACACTATTTGGATTTTTCTTTCGTGGTATATTTGTGTACCGATTTTTTTATAATTATCACCGTATATTTTTAGCATGATTTTAAATTCGGATTAATTATTAACTTGCCAAAATAGCAAGCTTATAAGCTAAAACTAAGAAGCAAATATATATATATATAGCATACTACATTAGTTATTTAAAAATACTAATAAAAGTATATTATTTGACCGTTTTCATTTAACTCTAATAATACAATAATACCCAAATGCCCTTTGATTGTTTTCTTTAACCTTTGCGAAGAGGTAGATTCGAAGTTCCGTGTTTGGGGATGCTCCAGAGATGGCAAATCCATATATAATTTTGTTTTATGACTTGTGATTTCACAACTATATTAAACTGTCATAGTTTTCTTTTTCCAACAATAAATATGTACTAACTAGCTCATCAAACCAATATTTAGTATTTTCTATCGTAGTTTTGCTTAAAATAATAGTGCGTAAACAGAAACATAATGGAATATAGATAGAGACATTACGAAAGATTTAATTAAAAATCACATAAAACGTAATAAGTCAATCCTCAAAGTAATCCAATTAGCTGAGATCCAAATTAATCTCAACTAAACTCTTTCATTAGTCCACAAAATTACAAGAAATGATGACAATTAAAAGGTAAGGGAGTGGTTTAAATCAATATAATTTTTATTTTATTTCTAAACATTAATCCCTTTGTGTTTGTCTTGTCATAATCCAACCTTTTTATTGCAATCTGATCTGCAGAAAACTAAACTTATGAATTTAATAGTTTGGTTCCGACTTCTTAACCCTTTTTACAAAAATTTTTTTTAATCTGGACTGCATGTTTTTTTACAACAAACATATATGTACGATCAAAATTTACCATATACAATATAACCTCTATAAATTAATACTCGATAAATTAATACTCGATAAATTAATAATCTCTCTAAATTAATAAATTCTCTCGGTTTCGAGTTGGACCAGTGTAATAATTGATATATTTCGATAAGATAATAAGATAATAAGTTTTTAAAAAAATTAATATGTAAATATATTATACCATTAATAACATAAATTAATAATCATATAAATGTATTGTATATATAATATATTTTTAGTGAAATATGATTTTAATGTTGTTTATTTATTAGTTAAGTTCTAATTTTGTGGGATCTTATTTCTATTTTTTAAAAATATTAAAAAATGTATAATATTATTTTCTATAGTTACATCAAAAACTATTTTAAAAATTATGTATACCATAATTATTTATATACATTAAAATATATTGAATCTTCAGTTTATAATTTTATAATATTTTTTAAAATTTATAAAACTCTCTATATATTAATTTATAGATAAATTAATACCTTTATAAATTAATAAAATTCTCCATTCCCATTATTATTAATTTATATAAGTTTTACTGTATATATAAACAAACCACTGAATGATAGGATATTACATAACAAAACATTAGTAAATGTCCAAAAACAAGTACAATTTAGTCTATTTCGTCATAAAAATCTTTCATAATTTGAGGAGAAAAAGAAAATATAAAAATAAAACTCTTTTATGATTGGACAGGTCGGCGAAATTAAGGTGTCATTTGATAGCAACTCAAGTGCTTTGATTTGCTTAATTACTGCCACATCATTGGTTCATTACGCTACTAGTACACCTAATGTTTCTAGAATTTCAATTCTTTAATATTATTTTTAAGCTCCATTTTAAAGTTTAGTATCTGTCTTCAAAGGCACCGGTCTAGTGGTGGAATAGTACCCTACCACGGTATATACCCGGGTTCGATTACCAGCTGGTGTAGTTATACTAATATTGATTATCTAGAATACACAAACGTTACTCTGTTTCGAATGAAGATGCTTTGTTTGCTGTTTGCAATCATCTGCAGAAGCAGAGGAAAAGTTGACCAAACATGTTTCCTTTAGCCATTGAAGCTGCTTCATCGAAACTGCGTCTGACTTAGTTTTTGTCGTCTCACTATCTGATTGTGACTGAATCACACAGTGCATTTGATAAAATGGAACATGTTCGGTTGTTGTTTATCACCCGTTTTTGTTTGGTCTTGTTTTGTAAGAATATTTATATACCAAAAATATTTGATTCAACTAATGCCAACAGTTCAATCACAATTGTTCCATTGAGATTGACTATTTAAATAGACATGAAGTGCTTAAAACGACTTACATAAGTTATAATAATAATAAAAAAAAAGATAAATAACTTGTGCCAATAATTACATAGAAAAATAGAAGGTATTTCTCTAAGTTCAAAAGACTAACTAATGTATCCATCTCTTATCGGAACAACATTTTGAGCTCCTCAAGTCTTGCTGATCGGACTTCTTCATCGGTCAAAGCTCCAGCGATCATCCTCTGCTTCCTTGCCTGAACTTGCTGCATCCGTTCCTCCACTGTACCCTGCAAACAATCTTCCAAAAGTTAGATTGTTTACCAAACAAGAAACCCGAAAAAGGCGTAGAAGATGAAGTTTATTAGTTTGTTACCTTGACAAGGAATCTTCTTACGCTTACAGTTCGTTTTTGCCCGATCCGATGAATTCTCATGATCGCTTGCTCTTCAACCGCCGGATTCCACCATGGATCCTATTTGTTTCAAGAAACATAACCGTAAGCTCCATAACATCAATTCAGCATCAATATCAAGAAGAAAAATTCAAAACAAACTTGAATAAGAGATAGTACCATTAAGAAGACACTTGAAGCTGCAGTTAGATTTAGACCAACTCCTCCAGCTTTCAGAGACATAAGCAGAATCTGATACATCACATAAACGTAAAGATCTTAAGCTCTCTGTTATATTCAGATAAGAGTTTGAGAGCTTGTTCATAAGTTATCCATTTACTTACTGTTTTCTGTTTGGTTTCATTGAACTCTTTCAAGACCTTTTCTCTTGCCTTTTGAGCCAGCTTCCCATCGAATCTAAGAAACTCGATTCCTTTTCTTCGCAACGGAATCTCAAGAAGATCCAAAAACGAAGTCCATTGGCTAAAGACAATGCTCTTCTCGCCTGAACCAGACCTTTGAATCTTCTCTAAGCATTTGAGCAGCTCTGAAACCTTTGAAGATTCCTTCCAGTTCTTTACCACATCAACATGAAATATAATATCAGTCGGGCATGAGATAAGCTCGGTTTTCTTCAGGATTGTCCTACAGATTGGGCATAGACCACAAGACGAAGATCGCCAGCTAGAAAGGAGACATTCTCGGCACATTCTATGAGCACAAGGTGTGAGAATGGGATCATCTGCAGACTCTAGACATATTGGGCATTCTTGGTTATTTCCATCACGTAAATCTTGGATAACTTCTTCAATATAAGCACGAGAAGGAGCCTTTTGGGAAACAGAGTCAGAGCTGTTATCAAGAAATCTCCTTGCAAGGCTATCTAAGTCAGCGTACTTTTGTGAGTCTGCTCGACTGCAATTATATCGCAATGTATTAGAATCCTTTGCCAAGGAAGAAAATAAGTCCATTCAATGTATTGTTGTCTTCGTACCTCATAACTAGAAAAGGGTGGTTGCAACATTGGCGTAGACGGAGAAGGAGCTCAAGGATGTTTGCATAGTTGTGAAGAACTTTGCCTTGTGCCACAAACTGGTCAAATTGAACCTGTTTTAAAACAAAAAAAGAAGGTTATGCATTTCCAATATATCATCAATCCTAAAACAGATTATGATTAAACTTATGCTTGAAGCATGAAATGATAACACTTACTTTGGATCTCTTGAAAAGAGCGGTATAAAAGTCCCGTTCTGCTTCAGATTGTTCACATTCGATGACTTGGACATCAGTTGGAGGTAGTTCAAGAATTAGACTGCAAGTTTGCAGATAAAAGTGAAGGAATGTTAAGCATAATACAAAAAAAAAGAAGAGAAAAATGGTTGGAATAGCAAAAAACATCTACCTTCCTTCTTTGTCTTTTGTTTCCTTTGTTCTTCTCAACATCAATGGCCTCAAAATCGCCTTAATTAGCTTCAGCCCTCGTGGATCACCATTTTCATAAGGCTTCTGGATCAACTTATTCCACCTATACACACACACATGAGGGTACAAGTTAAATCAAAAGGCATTATAAAGGTGAAGTAAAGCACAATTTCAGATGATAGCTCATCATACCAAGCCCAATTGCACCATGGTTCAACATGCAAGAAGCATAGAAGACTGTAAAGGTCTTCGAGCTTGTTCTGCATGGAAAAAGTGTAGAGGCAGTAAATGCCAAAAGAATTTGAGATCAAATTATCTATTCCCGAGCTGCGTTTAATATCCTACTTGTAAGGGAGTCCCAGTGAGACACCATCTGCAATGTGAGGATAACTCAAAAGTAGCTTTAGCAGCTTGAGTTTTCCATGATTTGATCGTGTGAGCTTCATCAAGTACAATCCTATACCAATCGATCCTGTGGAAAATACTGCTCGCCATATCCTGCATGTCATGATTCTCATGCTATAGTTTCGACTAAATAGATAAAAAGAACACAATATTTTGGGAATGAATCGATACATAAAAAATACTCTTACCTGCTTGTAAGCCGAGGTTAAGACACCATAAGTTGTCAAGACCACATCATGACTCGCTAATGCTTTCGCATCTTGTGTCCTATCCCCTCCATAGTAAACTAACACAGACACGGTGTCAGACTCCGAATGAGTCTCTAGCTCGTCCTGAAATAAAATGAAAACCAATGAGAATTTTCTGAAAAAATACTACCAAAGAATAAAGAAGAAACAGCTATCAAAGGCAATCACCTTCCATTGGCTTAACAATGCCATTGGACAGATAATAAGAGTGCCTCCTTTTGCCTTCACAGTTGGTCGTGAGGTATGACTCTCCTTCCTATTGCGTTCTGCGGCCAAGTCATCTTCGTTTTCTGGATTACCTCGGCCTGGCCTTGCAAGTATTAGTGCAATTGTCATCACAGTTTTTCCAAGTCCCATGGCATCTGCCAATATCTGCATACAAAAAATTCAAACTTATATCAAATCCATAAGCAGAGAATACATATGTGTTAGGATGAAGATTCAGCGTGATCAAGAAACATACTCCGCCTCTTGCCATCTGTGTTGCTGTTGGAAACTCGATTGTTGCTTCGCCACTGAAGATGTTAACATAAATTGAAGGTGCTCTCCTGCATACAAATCAATGTTATAAGATAAGATAACATACACATTTTGCAGATTATTTTTAACCATTTGAGAAAGTACATACTCGTCACAGATTCGATAAGCCTCCCAGCAAGGATGTAGAGTTTCGGCTGCCTTTTCAACATCTATTCCTTTTTCAGATTCTGACATCCAGTAGAGAGCTTGTTTCTGGTATGGTCTTAGGTTACACGTGAGTGTACTTGGAGCTTCCATTTCCTATACGATTGACAAGAGAAAGTGATACTAATTAGTTGTTTTTAAAAAGAGGACAATAAAAGTTTCTTGTAAATATTTCACACCTCCAGGTTATATGAGTCTGCATCGCCGACAATACGATTGGTATATGAGTCATGAGTATCTTCTTCATCTTTGTTCTGCTCCGAATACGGGCAACCTTTTCTTCTTTTTGCTATGGCCAACATTGCTGCTCTTTCGTCTGAGTCATTCTGATCATAAAATGCATACATTACTTAATTAATTTCCATAAAGTTTCTAATTACCAACCAAATGAACAGAAAAACATCAAATTCATAGTAGTAATATCATATGACTTTCAAAGAGGAACTAAAGTGAAACACATACCTCCAAATTCAGCCGACGTTTTCGAGAGTCAAGCTCCTCAGGAGTAAACTCAGCCTGTTTGAAGATATATAAATGAGCAAAATACAAGTAATAGAGTGGAAAGCCTTATCTTAAGCCCATAAAAGAGGTTGAAATATGATAATGTGGTACATGCCTTTTGATAAGGTTTGATTGTCAAGTGTTTGAAAAGCTGCAGAAGAGGATGAAGCGTGGAATTGACGTTCGGGGAAGAACCAATACGCCAAGTGAATTTGCTAACATCAGTGAATATCGAGCTGTGAATGTAAAAGCTGCAATATAACAGCTATATAAGTCTCCATAAAATAAAATAAAATAAAATAAAATCTAGAAGTCAAGCATGACAATAAACTAAAACAAACAATAACAATTTCTCACCTGACATATAGCATAATTTCTTGCATCATTGTAAGATTTGGTGGCGCCGCAACACATCTGCCTAGCATTTTGACCTTACCAGATTTCAATAGCATCACAGCCCAATTAGACCATTCCATCGGAAGCCTACCTATCTAAGATCATAAATGCCGAAAAAATGCAATCAATTATTCAACTGAAGATTCTCAAACCATGTTTAATTTTAGTTATCAAATTGTGAAAATATGGCTTACCTCTCCGCATCTTTTAGTAGAGAAACGAACAATGTTTGGGACTTTCCAATTGACAGCAGAAGGATATGTGAAATTCACAATCTCATTATCTTCTAGTTTCCTTCCTTTACTTGTTGAAGTAGCTGTGACAAGTGACCTCCCAACCAAATACCAATCAGTCTCCACCGGAAAATCTCCATCTTCCACTTTCACCTTTCTTGCTTCAACTGCTTCCTTCTTCACATACACCGGTTTCTGAACCTTCGCTTGCAAACTCACTTTCAAAGCATCAACCTTTTCTTCCTCAACAGGTTCCATCTTCACATGAGTAAAACCCTTCTCTTGTTTCTCTGATTCCAGATCAATAACTTCAGGAATATCCAAATTCTCTGCTTTCACAACTCGAAGAGGCGTTGGCGCCAAAATACAGCTTTTGACACCAATTGATACAGATGGATCCATCTCCATTTTCCTTCTTTTGGCTAATGAACCATCAGAGTCTTCTAGATCATTGTTCCCTAACTCAAGTTTCTCACTTTCTTCTTCTAACTTTATACCTAAACCAGATTCTTCCTTAACCTTAACGTTAACACAATCATACTCCAAACCACTCGAAAGAGTTTCATCGATAGATTTCGCTACAGAATCAATTACCACTTCTTCTTCTTCTTTAACCACCACCACAGCCTCAACATTCAAATCAGATTCCACTACCTCCACCTTCACGTTACAATCACAACCAAAACCACTTGAAACAGTTTCAAACACAGATTTTTCTATAGAATCAATAATCATTTCTTCTTCTTGATTCTCAACATTCAAATCAAGCTCCTCCTTCACAACACGAATCTCCAAATCCACAGATTCTACAATCTCTTTATTAACACAAGCAAAACCATCAAGAATAACCTCGTCTTTCACCGGAACAGTAATCACCGACTTAGATTCAACAACGCTTTGCTCACCAAATTGAGGTGAGATTCGAACTCCAGTACCTGTGCGAATAACTCGAGAAGATTCGTCAATAAAATCTTGAATATCCGTAACGATTTTACCATCATTGGAACTGGAAACAGCTTCGGATTCGGTTATCGGCATCTCTGTATCATCAACCATGGCCGCTATGGACGAAATAGAGCCCGGAGATGAAGAGTACAGGGGAAATGGCGAATGTGAGTGGGGGAAGCTTAGGGGTCTTTAAATAAGAAAATGGTCTTTTGGAGGTTTTCATTTTTGGCGCGAATCGTTTGGGTAATTAAGAATTGGCGGGTAATTTTTTGGAGTCAAAATTACTGTAAATCTCGCCGTTAATTACTTAATTTTATCAATTTACTTACATAAGGAGGAGGTATATTTTATTTCCTTTAAAAACTATTTAAATCTTTAATCAAATTATGTGTTCGTTGACTGGAATACAGAAACGTCAATTATTGTAAAATTTTAAAAAATTAGGGTGTGTGTATTGAATCTAACATTTAAGAAAGTTTTAGATGATTTTGGTGTAAAGAGTTAAGGAAGTTGTTATGAAATGATATTAACATTCTCTATAATTCACCTAAAAACTAAAATCATGGGATTTGAGTTTTTTGTATTTTTAACTAATAATCTCTTCTGAAATTTCACAAGTCATTAAAATCCTGATACTTAAAACATTTCAAATAAGAGTGGATTTGAAATAATTTTTTAATCACTTATTTAATAACAAAATGATTTTAAAGATATTTACATATCATATGTCCAATAACACTGAATTTAATTTATCTATTTTAAATCATGATTCAGTCACATATGATTTGTCATTTTAATTCAAATCACACAAATGATCAGTACAAAAAAAAAACTCCCTTAAATAATAAGTATATATCAACTTTTAAGTACATATTGCAAGCAGCTATGCAAAGTGCAAACCATCATTTCTCTCAAAACTGAAAGAATACTATGGTTAATAATTGGATTTTAATCTTTTAGAAAAGGAAAAATATATAAGTCAATACATTTAGATATATAACCATTTTTATCTTTACTTACTAAAAAATTCAAAGAAATGTTATACAATAATTTTTTTTATTTATTATATAAAAATTATTTGACTTTTGTGTATAGTAAGTAAAGTTAATTTTTTTTGTTTTTTTGTTAATTAAGTTAAAAATTATTACATATCGATATGTATTGACTATGATATCTTTCCTTTTCTAAAATATTAGAATCTAGTTGTTAACCATGGAATTCTAATGTTTTTGATAGAAAGCAAAGTTTGGATAGCTGGTTGCATGCAGCATATAACTAAAAGTTGAATTATACTATTATAAAATTTTAGAAATAATATATGACTAGATTTTACCTGCCCACACTATAATAAGTTCTATTATATAAGTTCTATCGTGTTGCGAGACCCTACAATAATATATGACTAGATTTTACCTGCCCACACTACAAAACCCAAAAAAAAAAATGAACAAAATTGTATGAAACAATTACAATATAACAGAAAGATGTGGTCTCTTCCTCAGCTAATACCTCAATACAAACAACTGTACTTGTCTGGTCTCACAACACAAGCTGTGTTGAATTACAGGTCTCGCAACACGATAGTAAGCATTTCCTTAATTTCTGATAACAACCATGAATCCAAATCAGAATACTAGTTCACCTCCATCAAAACATGTCTTGCTGGTTATAAAAAAATGTATATAATATATTGACGTAACTAAAAGAAAGCAGCGCTGTCAAATGTTTCCAGGACAATAAGAACATTGTGCATTGAAGTGACCTCTACGAATCGGATGGTGAATGGAATATGGCTCTTTTGAAGATAGTTTCAAAGCTTCTTCACCAAAAATAACCTTTCTATATGTGCGGTTACTCTCACCAGTATCCTTAGAGTCAATAACATCAGAAGCAGCTTTAGTTGCTTTGGTTTTGGCCTTACCCTTACTTTTTACCAGAAGAAGTTCCTGCACAATTGGTGTATATAAGAAAAATACAAACATGAATACCCGTTTAATCGATAAAGAAGAATCCACTACAAGAATCCTTATAATATAATCAACCAAAGAAAGCCAAATTAAACTATCCACTGCACCTGATGAGGTAGGTGGGTTATGCTTTTCCTCATATACATTAGTCCATGTAAAGACTGGATCTTTCTTAGTAGTACTCGGTTTATTGACTCCATGAATCTTCACCATCTGCATCAACATCAACAACAACACTTAAAACATCAACAACAACATAAAGAAAACTTAATCATCAGCAAAGTATTCAACTTACCTTGCGTGAAGCAGACCCAGAAGAAGAGCCTTCATCTAGGAATGGTATCTTCAATAGTGGTCAACTTGTTGACTTGTAGTCACCTCATTGTTAAGAATCTGTAATTTTTTTTTATAAAGTAAACATCATAACAAATTCATTCATTGAGTCATAAAACAAATAAGCATAAACAAATAAATTAAAAAGTTACAGAACCTGACTAGGAACAATGAGATTCCTAGTTCTTAAGTTGTGTCTAGCAATACAATTAGAGATATTGAAAGGTTTATCATGAGTAGCTAATCCAATTCTTACACTTCCAGATCCTAAAACAAAATTAAAAAAAAAACAATCAGATTTTGAATTTTGGTTTTAGGATGATGTAGATAAGAGGAGACCACCAAGTGTTCGTGGGGTCCCACCGCCACGAGTAGATCAGTTTGTTAGAAGTTTTGTCGGAAGTCTGCTTTTTAGATAGAATTATAATCGGAATTATGTAGGTCGCCACGTCGTAGATTAAATTATTGGATGATTTGATGGAGGTCCACTTCCTAATTAGAATCGGAATCAGAAATTTTAAGATGTTTTTAAAATTTTGGTGTTGTGGCATTTTTAAAAATGTAAAAGCTAATATGCAAGTTTGATTAAATTATATATATAGAGTTATTTTTGATATGTTCAGAAAAAAACTACTCAAAACTAATCTAGTGATTTGGTGTTGCGGCTAGTAATCTTCGTATCTTATCTTATCTTTAATGAATGAAAGATATCACACGTTATAGCAAATACTTTGGAAAACTCGTTAAAAAGAGATAAAATTGATTTTGATATTTTCTAAAGAAATCTCGAACTAATTTAATGATTTGGTATTTGCATATACTAGTTCCGAGTATTATGTCTATAACCAATTCTTGATTAGAAATATAGCATCCTTTAAATAGTTTTTAGTGTTGGGATTTAGGAAGATGGAGAGTATCTGATCTATGTTGCTTATTAGTACCCTGATTACAACTTTAAGAGATATATTTAATCAATCATATACAATATCTCGAATTAAAAAGATCTCCAAAGTTCAGTTTCCTTGTTTTATTTGCTACAATCACATTTCTATGGTTCACTTATGTGTTTGCTGTGTTCATTGCAATTTGCATGGTTCAACACTATGGAGTTAGAGTGTTTGGTTTGCAAATTCCTACATGAAGCTTTGATGGATTAACAATAGCAAAAGTTAATCTGTTTGTTATATCCCATATAGGTAGCTTCAGGTTCTGTTCTCACATGTTTGTCAACCGCAAATAAAGCCCAGAGAAAGTAGTAAGACATACTTACCAATTCTCTATGTTACTTCAAACTTCAAAGAGAATTGGAATCTCCATGAAACCAATTTATAACAATAGAGAAAAGATGATGAAAGAGTTGAAACCTACATCTAGGGTTTCTACATTATCACTACTCTTCTCATCTCAATTGGACTATCCGAGAGCTGATAACAAGTAATGAGATAGACACTAAACTGTTGTACCATAGGTCCATAGTTGCATCATGATTTTTTTAAGTTTCAACAAAACAAAACTTCAAGATCCCCAATATCAAATCAAAGTAAAAGATTTATTGTGAGCTAATCTAAGAAATACTAAAACAGAAGGAAAACAAAAGTTCTAAGAAAAGATTTCGTCGTGAAAAAAGGTATTGCTCGTGGCAAAACCAGAAGAAAACTAAAATTGATACTAGGCAGCTTTCGGCTTAGGTGACCTCTTCTTCAGATCACTCTTCTTGGAGGGTGTTGAGTTCTTCATTCCAATAAAGAAGAGTAATGCTCCAAAGAGAGCAACGCTCTGCAATAGCAAAAGAGATGAGATTTTTAATCGAAACATTGTCCATTGGGATAGTATGGATGACTTCGGCTTTATAAGATACAAGGGTTTAAGTAATAATACTACAATCTTTTTGATTCAACATATAGAGCCTTGCACCCTAATGCAAACACAGTTTCCAGTTGCTTGAGATTACGATAATTGAAAAGAAAGTTCTGAACAAACCTGCAAGAACTCAGTCAATAGAAGGGAGAAATGTCGATCCTCAGGTCCGTAGTTGTAGAAATCATACAGAATAGGACTTACAACAACCAAGTAGAAAGCCTGAAACAAACAGAAAAATGAGAATTTGAAGTCATACAATTGGAAATCTTCCAACACTTTTATTTGTAAACAAGAAGAAGCCTAACCAGAAGATAAGCACCGAAGATGTTTCCAATAACAAAGAGTAAGCCTCCGGCTCCTTTAAGTGCAAGAATAGTAGTAACAACTTGTCTCACCTATAAAAGTTCATCCTCCAAGTCATAAAAAGACACATATAGAGAATGAGCAAAAGAGACAAGAACATCATAACCAAATTGTTTACCTCTATATTGGGCAAAGTTACCCCTAATCTAGAAGATATATGTGCCTTAGCCAAATCAAGCTTTGGAGCTAACTCTTTAGCTGCAGGACCACCATCAACTCCAAAGTCATTGAACCTATCCAAATCCCCCAAAGAGACATAGTTAACATGAGACGCTATCAAATCAACAAAATCAAACCAGAGTAATGAAAAATAGTATGAAAACAATCTTATTTTAGAAGTTACGATTCAAAACTTCAACATAGAGCTAATGGTGCTTCTCTTTAGACTACTATCATTATACTAACAAAACTAACACACCATAGGAACAATATAGCTATGAGAAAACAAACTCAAAACTAAAAAAATTAAAAAATTTCACCTAAAGCTAAGAGAAGCTAAAAAGGCAGATCAACCATGACTCAAACAACATCATACATTGATTGATAACAACAAAATAATTAAAGATTCAAACTTTGATTAATTTGTAGTATTCAAAGATCATCAAAACCTAAAATTCGATATATTCAAATGAAACAGTAAGAGATCCAGATTCAAAACATAATCAGTACTTAAAAATCAAAGCTTGATATAGGTTAAGCTAAGCAATTCGATTTCTTGAAACCCTAGATATCAAAAAAGAGTCTATAAAGCTTCTCAATTCCTAGATTAGATCTAGCAGACCAAAACAATTTCCTTTATAAAAGATTCAAAAACATATCGAGAAAATAAATTCAACGCCCCAATCAAGGAACAATAGAACAGATCTAGATGGAAGATAAATGGAGAAAATAAACAGAAGAAAACTAACATTTGCCAAGCAGAGAGGATAAAGAGAGAAGCGAAGAGAACTCTTCCAAGAAAAGAGAAGAAACCCATTTCTCTGGTTGTGTTAAAGTTCTGGATTTGGTCGTAGATTTGTTGTGTGACGGAGAGAGAGAGAGAGAGCGCGAGAATCTTCTACGGCGGAGTGGGAAAAGTTGGGTTCTTCTTCTGGTTTTTGTTTATTTTTCTATTTAACATTGTAAAGAAAAGAAAAACATTATTACCGAATTTATTATTTTTAACACTTCCCACCTAAAAACATTTCAGTCTCCAAGAATATGTTTTCGTTTTCGATCGGTTAACCATTTTTTCATTTTTTGTTAAAATATATATATTTTTTATCAAAACAAATTCACATACGCTATGGATGTTGGATAATTTTTTTGTGATTTTTGGTAGCCATGAACGTTTGGATATCTGTTAGTGTTTGTGTTGAGTTTTTCGGATTTTGGATTTATAAGGTTTTATAATTTTCAGATATTAATAGTTTTTAAATCGAATTCTGTTTTATAGGATTTGGGTTCGAATATCTGAAATATTATAAAAACAAAAAATAAAATAAACTAAATTTTTATAAATATAACTAAAATTTTTAAAATATATTAGTTATTTTGATATTTTGGTTAATATGTTATAAAATAATTTATACTTATAATTTTAGATAATTATGTCATATACAATATACATATAATTCATATAAACATATATATAATTCATATTTTTAATTATATAATTATATTTTAGATATTTTAAGTATTCATTTGATTCTCGGTTTGGATTCGGGTTTGGCGGGTATAAAAATTTAGTGTATGTGCCAGCCAAGTGTGCAAATGCTCATAGCCCACTTAATTATTTATAAAATTTTGATATACGTTTAGTTTGGGTCTTTATACAAATATTTTGGCTCAGCTTTCAATAAATCTTGTTTATATGCTTTAAATTAGAGTCATATTAATATATTATATTATAGTCTTTCACAAGATCCACTAAATGAAATGAACCGAGCCTTGGTGATTGATGATTACTCGTATTGTTGAGTGTCAAAACTATACGAGTCCATACACTTGTTGAGTGACGATCAGATTATTTTTTTGACGTCAACGATCAGATTTTTGTTTATATTCCACAATTTTTTTTTTCCCATCACACTATATATAGTTCTTACCAGCCGTTATCATTTATATCTTTAGATCATCCATATATATAGTTCTTATTAGCCATTACCATTTATATCTTTAGATCATCAACAAGTCACTAGATTTCTACTAAAACGACTTTTCCCCGGATTTCACCATTACAATTTAAATCTGTATATACATACATCCAAATGGTATTAATATAAGACGTTATCCAAGACTTTTAGGTTTTTAAAAATTAGTGTTTAAGGAAAGTGGATATTATATTAGGTAGTTTTTGAAGGCTGTTTTTATGTAGTTTGAATTTTCTCTATACCAATAGGCTAAGCCCTTTGAATTTTCTTCTTCTTTGCACAAATTTCCATCAATGACAGCTTACTCAAGCCACATTATAACGACTTTTTAAACAAAGATCTCTCCAACCTCACAGTACAAACTTCAACCACTTATTGTTACCAAAAAAAACTTCAACCACTTGTCTTTAGTTCTGTCTTTTCTTTGTTTTTTTTTCTATGGGTGACTCCGACCTCAATTTTCTTTATTCTTCATCTCAGGTCTATCTATATCCACCATTGATAGGAGAAAGAGAAAACAAACATTAGAATTCCTCCCGAATCATAATCATGTCTGAAAAATCTGGAGAATTCGATCGTTTGAACGAGCTCACTGCTTTTGTCTCGACAAACACAGGAGTTAAGGAGCTCGTTGATACCGAAATAACCAAAGTTCCTAGAATATTTCATTTCCCTTCTTCTAATATATCTAACAACACACGTTCTAATGTCTCTGACTTAAACCTCACCATCCCAATCATTGACCTTGGAGAAATCAAGAACGGGAACGAAGACAAACCTGTAAGAAACGAAGTCGTTTCGAAGATCAAAGGTGCAGCAGAAAATTGGGGATTTTTCCAAGTGATCAATCATGGTATTCCTTTAACGGTTCTTGAAGAGATCAAGAAAGGAGTTCGAAGATTTCACGAAGAAGATCTTGAAGTGAAGAAACACTATATTTCATCAAGTTTCACCCAAAGATTTGCTTACAACAACAGCTTTAGTCTCTATCATTCATCTCCTTTGAACTGGAGAGACACTTTCATATGTTACACTTGTGCTCATGATCCTCTAAATCCAGAGGAACTCCCAGTATCTTGCAGGTAAAGAGTATTTTTAAAACATATATAATTATTTCATATCTAAGTGTTTCTATTCTGATTATATGATTATGATTTTAGGGATGTTTTATTGGAATACTCAAAGCATGTAATGGAATTAGGAGGTTTAATCTTTCAACTTTTATCAGAAGCTTTAGGTTTAGACTCTGAGATCCTTAAGAACATGGATTGTCTTAAGGGTTTGCTTATGCTCTGTCATTACTATCCACCTTGCCCACAACCTGACTTAACTTTGGGCACAAGTAAACACACAGATAACTCTTTCCTCACGCTTCTTCTTCAAGATCAAATCGGTGGTCTTCAAGTTCTTCATCAAGATTATTGGGTCGATGTTCCTCCTATATCTGGAGCTCTTGTTGTCAACATTGGTGATTTCATGCAGGCAAGCTCAACTAAAATACTCATTTAACCTAAAAACAGTCGATAAGTTTGAGACATTTTTGTTTTTTTCAGCTCATAACGAACGATAAGTTCTCAAGCGTGGAGCATAGGTACGAGCGAACATAGATGGACCACGGTTTCAATAGCCTGCTTCTTTAGTTCGAGCATGTTTCCAAATCCCACGGTTTATGGACCTATAAAAGAGCTTCTGTCTAATGAAAACCCTGCAAAGTACAAAGACTTCACCATACCAGATTATACTGCAGGATACTTAGCCAACAGCTTTGAGGGAAAATTGCATTTGTCTAATTACAGGGTATAACCAAATATTTGTGTACTTCCTATATGATCTATGTACATATATGTGGATGGCTGAAAGTATAGTTCTTAAACCCGTAGTTCTATCTAGGCTCTCTAATTCTATTAAAAAAAAGATCTTGGTCTTTTATAGTTTTGTATACATTGGTGTTAAATTACTTCTTGATGCATATTTTAACCTCTTTCCAAACACACCTTGGTGTAAATTATGTAGTTCATCCACATGATAACCTGAAAAAGAAGCCAACATAAGCTCATTCTTAACGCATCCATCCTTACCACCATTTTGTTCCATAAAGTCATATACCATCGAGGTTCCATTTTATAACATAAGCTCATCAGCAGCCGCTCACGTTCTACCTAGGTTCCACTCTGACCTTACCCACCTCACATTGAAGAACAGAAGCTCTTCAATAGAAGAACTCGTATGAGTGAGAGGGACCATTCATTAATTATTTACTACAATATGAGTGGGAATAGTTTTCAGTTATTAATACTAATCAAAATGATTTTTTTTTTTTTATCATATTCCACTCTTTAACATTTATATCTTCAAATAATCCACTAGATTTGACTATAAACCCACCAATATTTTTAACTACAGATTCCACTAAAAGTTTATTTTCTGATTTCACCATAACCACATAAATCTATAAATGTACATCCAAATACTATTAATAAAAAGACAGCATTGTTATTCAATATGAGGCGTTGCTTCAGAATGATAGAGCCATCGCTTCGCCATCATTGTTATTCTAAAGACTTTTCTTAACAAGTATATATCTTACTGGATCCCATACAATTAAACTCCAACAAATTATCTTTAGTCGTGTCATTTTATTCTTCTAATTGTTGGATCATTGGCTCTTACCTCAATCTTTTTTCTTCATCCACCATTGTAGGAGAAGAAAAAAACTTTACACACTCCTCCCAATAAAAATCATGACAGAAAAATCTGGAGAATTCAAACGTTTGAACGAGCTCACAGGTTTTGTCTCGACAAAAACAGGAGTTAAAGGACTCATCGATGCCAAAATAAGCGAAGTTCCTCGAATATTCCATTTCCCTTTCTACCATATCTAACAACACACCTTCTAATATCTCTGACTTAAACCTCACCGTACCAATCATTGATCTCGGAGAAATCACCAAAGATTATGAAAAACAGCACGAAACGTTGTTGTTTCAAAGATCAAAGATACATCAGAGAACTGAGGATTTTTCCAAGTGATCAACCATGGTGTTCCTTCAAATGTTCTTGAAGATATCAAGAAAGGAGTTCGAAGGTTTCACGAACAAGATCTTGAACTGAAGAAACATTATATTTCTACAGGTTTCAACAAAATTTTTGCTTACAACAACAGCTTTGGTACATATCATTCTTCTCCTATGAATTGGAGAGATACCTTCACTTGTTATGATTCTACTCAAGATCCTCTAAAGCCAGAGGAACTCCCACGAGTTTGCAGGTAAAAGAAAGTTACAAACAATTTTATATATTTTGTTGTTAACAAACAATTATAAATTATAAACATTTGTTTTTGGACAATGTTGCATGGAAATGTGCATATATAATATAAATTATATAGTACAACATCAAAATCATATGAAAAAGAATTTTTTAGAACAACATTAATCCATTATAGAAAGATTAAGTAGCTTAGATAAAAATAAAAGAGCATAACCATCAAAACTACAGATTTAAAGCAACATCTTCAGTTACATTCTCATTAACTCCTTCAAAAATATATGTTGTTTATATTTTTTAATTATTTTTATTTAAAAATATTATACATATATATATTATGTTTCCAAATTATTTATTTACTATTTTTCTAAACAAAAGCATAAGTTTCTGTGATAATTTAATCGCGTTTACAAAATGAAATTTTTAGTAATCGTGTTTGAGTTTCTGCTTTTGAAACGAGAAACAGACCTTGAACAGAGTTTCCATGCAAACTAAGTTTTTAATTGTTTTGATTATGATAGTATAAATCTGATTTTAGGGATGCTGTGATGGAATACTCAAAGCATGTGATGAAATTAGGATGTTTACTCTTTCAACTTTTATCAGAAGCTTTAGGTTTGGACTTTGAGATCCTTAAGAACATGGATTGTCTTAAGTGATTGTTTATGCTCTGTCATTATTATCCACCTTGCCCACAACCTAACCTAACTTTGGGCACAAGTAAACACACGGACAACTCTTTCATCACGCTTCTTCTTCAAGACCAAATCGGTGGTCTTCAAGTTCTTCATCATGATTATTGGGTCGATGTTCCTCCTATTCCTGGAGCTTTTGTTGTCAACATTGGTGACTTCATGCAGGCAAGCTCAATTAATGTATTCTTCTTAACCTAAAACAGAGTCTTTATCCATAAATTATAAACCATTTTTGTGTGTTTGCAGATGATAACAAACGATAAGTTCTCGAGCGTGGAGCATAGGGTACGAGTGAACTTAGATGGACTGCGGATTTCAATAGCCTGCTTCTTTAGTTCGAGTGTGTTTCCAAATTCCACTGTTTATGGACCAATCAAAGAGCTTCTGTCTGATGAAAACCCTGCAAAGTACAAAGATTTCACCATACCAGAATATTCTGCTGGATATATAGCCAACACCTTTGAGGGAAAACTGTATTTTTCTAATATCAGGATATAATCAAATATTTGTGTTTCTTTTGCATACTCTGTTCTATCTATGAAGTTTCTGAACTGTTGTGCCAATAATAAAAGTTGTTATTTTTGTTTTTGGCGAATTAAAGTTATTATTATTTGATAAATATATTAATATTTTTATTCTTCCATTTTAAATATAGGAGAAAACCTGAAAAATACGTGTGTAATTTTCGCCTATGAAACATAGTTAGGCATATCAAGGAAGACATGATCAAATATTTGTGTGCTTTTGCTTTATAAGTTTGAAGAAACAATGTGATAAAGAGAAGATGTTTTACATAACTTACTCAATAAAATGATTCACACTTTTTATTTATGTACTAAACTGCATGAAACAGTAACGTGGCCAAGAAGAAAAAAAAGTGAATAGCAGATTGTTATAAAGATATAAGGTATCGTACGTCAAACCACATGTGCTTCATTTTTGAGCTTATCTATCAGCTCATCCACCGAAGAAACGATAACACCAGATTTCCTCTTTGGTGGCTCAGTGACCTCCAAGATTTCTATGTCGGATTTAATGTCAACTTTTAGATCTTGCACCGTCATTTTCTTAATCGGCTTTGATTTAGCCTTCATTATGTTTGGGAGTGTTGCATATCTTGGTTGGTTCAGCCTCAAATCAGTTCTGCATTATATCATCAAAAGCAGTTATAAACAAAACAAAAGTCTTTGCACTTATCCACAGAAGCTAAAATGCTAGTTTGCTTAATAATTTGAGAGATCACATAAAGTATTGTTGATGTAATTATATATATAGATCTCAACTCGAGAAAGATTCAAAGATCATGACAGAGTCTTGTAAGATAGTAAAACTTACGTTATCACTGCAGGTAAATCAATACTAAGAGTTTCAAGACCTCCATCCACTTCTCTATCCACGGTTGCAACATTCGTATCCTTATCCAACACAACCTACTAAACAACAATGAGCAGATTACATGAACTTTGATGCAAATGTTGAAACATGGAGAGCCGAAATAAAAGATAACATATTATTAAAAGCTTTCAAGGGTATAACCTTCGATGCAAATGTTGCTTGTGGCCAACCAAGTAATGCTGCAACCATTTGTCCTGTTTGATTGCAGTCATCATCTATTGCCTACGTGTTAAAAGGCGATAATGACATTACATAAAACTGAACCGATAAAACTAACATTATGCAAATGAAACATTTGCAAAAGCATTTTAGAATTCAAAACCAGCAAGATTGTCTCAAGTTCAACACTATATCAAGTAATATCAATAGTAAAATGAACATTGTGCAAGTTAATCATTTCAAAAAACATTTTTTCAGATCCTTAAACCAACAAGATTGCTTCATGAAGTAAACAGAACAAAGTTTCTTCAAAGATCATTGTTCATCATCCATTACTATACACAACTCAAGGAAAGTTTTAAAAATGCATAAAATGATTAGTCATATACGATTATTTTCACTTCCAAAACTTAAAAACCTGAGCTTTAGCTATAGTTCAGTTTAACACAAAATCTAAAATTCAAGAAATTTTTTATGCATACACAATCAAATTCAACCTAAGTTCAAAACTTCTCTCATGCATAAATAATGAGCCGATTATGAATCTTTTGGCTTCTATAACATGAAAAAATTTCAACTTTAGCTAAATTTCAATTCACCACAAAGCAAAATCTCAAAATCTGTGACCCAAGTTCAAAACCTTGTCAATTTCGAAGCCAAACATACCTGTTTCCCAAGAAAAATCAATCCAGGATTTTCAACTTCAGCTAAACTCTTCAAGATCTTAGCAATCGTCAAAGGAAGGAAATTGGAATTAGCCTCAACATGGATTCCACGATCAGCTCCCATGGCTAAACCAGTACGAAGCGTGTCAACACACTGTGAAGGTCCAATACTCACTGCAATCACCTCTTTGGAAAAACCAGCTTCTTTGATTCGAAGCGCTTCCTCAAGAGCGATCTCACAAAATGGATTCATCGACATCTTCACATTTTGAGTATCTACACCAGTCTGATTCAAAATAAAGGAATCAAATTTAACAGTTAAAGGAGAAATCTAGAGATGGGTTTTGTATTTACCTTATCGGGTTTGACTCGGATTTTGACGGCATAGTCGACGACACGCTTAACGGCGACGAGAATCTTCATCGTCCGGTGAGAGGAATTTTAAGGGAAGTGAGCACTTTTAATTTCTCGATCTAAAGGATGATGACTTTTGCATTAAAAATGGATTGGTATTTGGTTTGTTTCGGTTCAATCCGGTTTAGTTTTTTCAGGTGTTAGTTTTTTTTGGTTTTGTGGAAAGCAAGTTTAGGAGCAAACTAGGCCTTGCCATTTGAGTATTAGATTGGGTTGGATTGGATCTTTCCAGTATAAGAAGCTTTACATCAAATTTAACCTTTTTCTCTACATTTTGCTCTAGAGTCTATACTCTTTGCTATTTAAAATAATTCATCAAAGTTCTCAAAATTTTATAAATAACTATCAAACATTGATTAAGAATATTAGAAAGCTATAACTATAAATAAGGCAATACGTTATAATATATGATTACATAAAATGCAACTACAGAGCCCAGTCTTCCAAATGTGTGCATATGTCTGCAAAATATGTGCAAATGTATGCCAAATGATTGCAAACTAAAAATAGTCTGCCTGCCAAATGTTCGCATTCTAAAACTAAAAGTATTACTAGTACTTAATAATTAAACAAGATGATTATACTTATATTTTTTTTTCTTAAAGTGAAAAATGTAGGAGCCCATTGGAAAATCTTCTATAATAATATTTTTATTTTTAGTGTGAGGTTTTTGTTTAATAATTAATATGTGAAAACGAAATGTATTAAATAGTTATAGGGACTAAAATGAATAATATTTTAAGTAAAATTAATTATATGACAAGTAGTTAGAAAGACTAAAATGTAAAACCTCAAAATTTGAGATTTGTGCATTTGCTTTTATAGTGCATAAAACCTCAAAAATGAGGTTTTAAGGTTGATTTTGGAGATCTCCTTAGGTTATTTTAAATACAAATATGGCGGTCTCTAAAGTTTTGATGGAAAATTTGTACTTTCTAGTGTGAGGTTATATGTGTAAAACTTTTTATGTGTTTATTTTGCTTATAAAATCATTTTTCAACTAAACAAGAGTTTATGTGACCATACATTATGTTGTAAAGGTGATTCATCAACATAAAAATCTAATATATAATATTTTCAAATTGATAGAAAGGACACAGAGTTCATCCCTTCTAAAAAATATAATATCTAAAAAAATCGGTAGAGTATGGATGCGAGATTTTATAAATACATGTGTGAGCGGAATCTCGGTGCAAAAAGAGAATTATCTGGCGATTTAGTTTACAAAAATATATTTCTATGTTTTCATATGATATGGATTATGGTAAATTTAAGTGGATAAAACTAAGATTTGGTTGACACGAATATACTAAAAAACAATATC